>VBSM01001124.1:3599245-3652015 GCA_008086735.1 Cheirogaleus medius
TTCTTTTCCCCAGTGTATATTTTTATCTGCTTTGCCGAAGATTAGTTGGCTATAATTTTTTTTAATTTGAACTAATTTTTTGGTAAATCTTATTATAAAATTAAAAGTGACCATCTTTAAGAGTACATTTGGCCCTCAACCTTATTTTTTTACACAACCAATTTTAAAACCCACATATTTTAGAAACATTCTAATTTTCTTAAAACGTCTGAGAGAAATTCAAATATGTTTTGAAAAATATGGGGAGTGCAAGTATGAGAAGCTATGAGGTTGGTTTGGTAGAGACTCCAGGGGCACCGGTAATATGATACCGAAGGCATATGAGCAGTTTTAATTAGGATTACACACAGCAGGCAGACTGATGTTGCTGACTACAGCTGAGCAGCTTCAAAGTTCTTAAAAGTAAAAAAGTAAAAAAAAAAAAAAGAAAAAATGGAATTAATGAGTAGGCAGTACGGGTAGTATTAATCTTTTATTGGACTATTATCATAATCACCTATGTAAATACTTTTTATTTATAGTTCAAAAATTATCATATGCACTGAAATAAACAGACAAAACACAATTGCTAATTTTTGTTTTATTTCATTTTTCCCTCTGTATTCATGATGAAATTAACAAGAAAAGGGATCCTAGGGGTTACAAGACTATTAAGAGTCCCTGCCAGCACTAGAAGATAGGTATTTTTGTTTTATTTGTTCAGTTTTCTTTACCTAGTGTTTCTAGAACACAGATTCTAGAGCAAAGTAATTGAGGTCTGGGAGCTATTTTCTTTTTAAATGAATATATTGTTCAACTAATTCATTTGTTGTAGAAAATACAGATAAGCATGCAAAAATTAATCACTCCAAATACCCACAACTGAGGCAAAAGCTATATGTCAATTGAAACTATTTTAAATGTAGGTGGATGTTTTACAAACACAAAGAATAAAATTATCTTTATGATAAGTCTAGGAAATCTTTGCTATTGCACATTATAATTTTTATAAATCAAATAAATCCTTTTTAGTCATATTCAAATTCAAACATGTAGCTATTTTTTTTAAATGAAGGAGCCCATTGCAGTGTCCCCTAAACACCTTTGTACTTCTATCCCTTGTGTTCTGTGGCTTTCCTAGTAGAAGGCAGGAAATTAGGAAATTTACCTAAATTAACTCAGCTGTGGCTTTTGGTTTTTTTTGTACAGATAATGTTGATATATCACAAACTAAACAACATGTGTTGATGCAAAAGAAAATGAGCTATAAAATAATCTGAGGCTCCACCTTAAGATTCTAATTTGATATTCTCGCTGACTTCCCCAAAGTATATGTTTCGGGGATGGCATTCAGGCAGGAAGAAGCGGGCTCCAGAGATGAACAAGGGCAGGATCCTTGCAGTTGTCCTCAGTGCGCTTCCAGGAGAGACCTTCTGTCTTCTTCTCCCATGAAGGGGCATCCAGGTAGATGTCTCCACGCAGAGTTCTCAGGCAGTCAGTCTATCAGCCAATGAGTCAAGAAACAGTGGGTGACCATGCCTTCACAGTAAGACCACATTCAAATGTGTCATTGGAAAATTAAACATGGCCCATACCTCTCACAGAGACATACCTTTTGACCCACACTCAAAATGTGCCCACATCCTCTTCATTAGGAGATTGATTGATCTTTTCTTTCCATTTTCTGTCACCATATATTAATTTCACAAACATGCACTGGGCATAAATAAGAAAAAATTCCTGTCCTTAACAAGATTGCATCCTCAGGTGATAAAGGATACGGCCTTTTACAGAAATGGTATTGTTCCATCTTCCTTCCATAAGCCTGTGTCCAACACGCACAGCGCCCACGCAAGCGCGTGCTATCTCCATCACACTGCTGGGGACCTTGAATTTAGAAAGAGTCAAGCAAACTTCCCAGAATTAAGAGCTGATAAATTGTAAAGTCAGTATGTAAACACTGTTATTCCAGATAGGTGAGCAGAGCAAAGATGAAGGGGACACAGGCAATGCCCAGTTTCTGGCAAATTAGGGCAAATAAGGTCAAATTAGCATGACCCTTTGTTAGTTTAATTGCTTAGTTTATTGGGTTAATATCTTTCTAATGAGATGGCAGAGGCTTGGGGATATTTGTTGACTTGAGAAGCCAAAGGCAGAGACAAAAGAGAAACTGAAGGAGAGATCACTTGGAAAAAGAATGCGCTAAAGAAGCAGAGAGGGATGGGATCTAGAAACAAGGATCCTGGTTTAATTAAGACGGAAGAAACTAGGGCAGTCTACACACTCCAGGTGTAGCGGGAAGGGAATGATAGCAAGACCCTTTGCAATACTTAATCTCAAAAAATTCCTATCGGTTTCAGGTCCTCAAATGGAAGTGGGCAGTTATTTCTAGTTCAAATCATGGGCATAGTCTTGTCTTCAGAATTTCAAATCTCAAAACTGTGAAAAAATTATTGCAGAATGGTTAATGCAATCCATTTCAAATAAACTGCTACATACAAATAAATAAGCAATAGATGGTTTAAAGAAAGAGCCACCAAATCTAAAAGTTTAAAGCAAAGATTCTCGGTTTAATCCAAGCTTCAGTTTCGCTCATGTGGTGGGCACCTGAACTCCTGGGCTTTTCCCAGTGGTGACATGACACCTTTATATGTTTTTGAAATTGTTTAAATGTATTTGGTGTGTGTGAATTGAAGTTGTTAATCCGAATGTTATCTTTCTCTATAATTATACTTCTCAGTCATCCTATATTTTTAATAATAGCATAGTCCCCATCTTGCTAAAAATGAGAATGTTAACAAGGAAACATTTCTAGAATGAAGCATCTTTCTTTTTACCACGTCAGTGTGACAGAAATGAAGTATTTGATTTCAATAACTTTAATTAACTTGCATCGTGTTCTGCTTTGATATCACTAATTTTTTACTGGCAATGTTTGCTTCTTACTTTGAATCCTGTGACAATTGAACTACTTTTAATCAACTTCCTTACTAATGTATAACGCAAATATACTTGGTACGGTTTCTAGTTCCCTCACTGGACAGTGAATGATACAGTAGTCATGTCCTGATACCACAAACATTTTCTGTCTCCATCCCATATTTGCTTGTTTCATAACTTACAACAGTGTGAATTTGCTCAGCAGTGTTTACTAGGTTTTTGCCTGAATCCCCATCTAGGGTATAAGCTACAGCCACAAACTTATCTGCCTTCTTGCTATTCAGTTCCCACTGCCTAACCAAGGTTGTGCATTAGCCACTCAACGTCTGCTGAAGAAATGAGTGAACCAGCCACATCATTGTAAACCCGCCAGCTGAGTTATTTTTACAGACCTCAATTTTGGTGTCACAATTTTTTACTTTAATATCTTTAGATTATTGCAATGATTTCTATAAATTGCATGTGCATAGACAGGTAGACAATTGATATAAAGTGAATGTTACCCATTTCAACCTATGCTAGGTAAGCAAACATATCTTTTTTACTTTGCTCTAAATTACAGTTGCTCAGTTTTATATTTGTGTTTGCATCTTATTCACTGATAATTATGTAATGTACTTGAAATAATCAAATAAGTGGATTATGAAGGTATTTTCATTTTAACCACTATGACTACAGATGGTGCCAAGTTGTTAAGTTCCTGAAAAGAATCTCTTACCTTTCTTTAAATTCATTAAATACAAATGATGAGTGGATACATGGACAGTTCTTTTGATGTCCTTTGAATGTATTTATCTCTTTGTCAGAAAGCTAATTCTCTATTTTTATACACAAATATCCCTTCAGAAAGATACTGTTAAAGCTCATTCTATTTCCTTCCACCGTCTCACCACCTTTGTAAGATTTTTTCAAAACCTAATAGCTTGAATTTGTGGCTGCTTCATCACACAGAATTACAAGGTATAAATTTTGTTTTGAGCTTTTTGTCTCTCCACTGCCCTAGTTCAAAGATCATTAACCTTATTTATAACTTTTCCCACATTCTTTTTACCCCCACTTTCCCATTAATTAATGCTTTTTACAATTTTATGTTCTTTCCCTTCTAAATATCTTCCTCCTCATCACAAAACAAGTCAGTGGTTTTAACGTGCTGGCATGAGGCCAGGAAGAGCATCAGACCCTGGAGAGGAGTCACAGCCTCAGAGATTAGAGCATTAAAAGGGGAATTTGATTAAAATTGAAAAAGCAACAGACGCTTCTCATGAAGCATCTCAGGAGCATGGCTTGACCCAAGAGGCCTACTTTCTGGTCCTGGGATTTGGCAGTGATGAGGAAAAGTGGCAGTGTCTTGTGACATTGGCCTGTTAGTCAGTGATGCCAATTACTAACTTTGCCCTGATTTTTCAAAGACTGACTTCGATATTCATAAGACAAATGCTCTGAATTTCTGATGTAGTTAGTGAAGTCTGGCATCTTCTTTGCCCCAAGCCCAGTAACTGACATGAAGAGAAAGGAACTTTTAAGAATCTAAATATTTAAAAGATTAATTTCTCCCTATATATAAAAATATAGAGATATAAATATAGATATAGACATATATCTGCACATAAATATATTAAGATATAATACATATATACAGTGTACTATGTGTGTGTTGTATTGAAAATCACTTATTAATTTTTTGAAAGTATATATATATCAATGATGAATTAAAATCAGAACTTCATTTCTCTGATGATTAATATATAGTACATAATTTATAAAATTTGAAAAATAAAGGAAATAATTAAGGAATATGTATCTTAACCCTTACCCCCATACTTTACTCTCTTATAGCTATTTAATTTTCTCCAATTAATCATATGTCCATTTTCTCTCTTTGATGGTAAACACTATGACAGCCAGGAATGTGCTTGTTTTGATGTTTAAGTCATTAAAATGAACAATACTAGAATATGTGTATATACAATCTGTACTTATTGTATACAGAATTAAACCTTGTTTATGTTGTATGTGTACTGATATGTAGATTTATACACATAGAAAATGATTATGTAGTTAAAAATTGAGTGATAAGTGATATAACATTCTGTATTTTTCTTTTTCACTTAATACTATATCTAGAGTTTCTTTATAAGAATTAGGTATTTTAATAATAAAATGTTATTACAGTTGTCTCTTATAACTGGGAATACTGAGCCTCAGAAATGTTAAGGAAATTATCCAAGATTATACAAATAGCATATGGCAGAAGTAGAACTCTTATCTAGAGGTCTGTTTTACTCCAAAGTAATTGTAATCAATCTCTAGTTTGTTAGTCAATTCATTACTAGTAAAAATAAAACATTTTTAATATAAAATATGATGATCAATATATTTATTTTGCCATCATCTCTGATTATTTCCATAGAATATATTCCTATAGGAAGTCAGCAGTTCATTGGTTATGAACATGTCTAAAACTACAATGGAGAATAAATTCCTTTTGGGAAGATTATATCATTTGACACTATTGTCTGTGTATGAAAGTACCTATGTCACTGTACCTGTACCATGTTAGGAATGATTACTTTTATTAATATTTGTCTACATGATATCCTATTGATTGCTGGGTTTTTTCCCACTTAATTATTACTGAGATTGACTACTTTTCCATATATCTATTGGCATGTATTTTTTTTTAAAGAATGGCCTCTCTTTGCCTTACAGCAATTCCAATCACATTCTTGTTTCTTGTTACCTCTGAGAAACTTCACATTTGACTCAATAAAATGCATTAATTAAAATGGAATAAACTGCTGCTATGTAAATTTAATTCTTTTCCCCATTATAGAATGTAACTACAACCACAAAACTATATCTGTCTTCTTTGCATTCAATTTTCACAGCCTAAACAAGGCTGTGCATTAGCTACTCAGTGTTTGCTGAAGAAATGAGCGAATGAGCCACATGGTTGTAAACCATCCAGCTGAGTTGTTCCTCACAGACCTGGATTTTGGTCTCACTATTTTTTTAGTTTAGTAACTTTATACTATTTCAATGTTTTCAATAAAATAAATATGGATAAATAGGTAGATAGAAATATGCAATATTATATATTTCAATTGTTTATTACTAATACATCAGAAAACTTGGGTTTTCCAAGTTTAACCTGTACCTGGCCATTTTATTGAAAACAGTTATTGAACATTCTCTCTACATAACTAATTAAAGTGTTAGGTTTAGTGTTATGGTTAGGGTTCTCTAAATTTTTCTATTGGTTCTTTTGATTTTCAAAATATATAATTACATAATTTGCAAATAACAACCAGGCAGTTCCCTTTTTAATATGTACATTTCTCATTTATTTGTCCCTTATACAATTTTGGTTATGAGAATAGTGAATCTAGACATCTTTGTTTTCCTGTTTTAATGGTATTGTTTTACTAGCATATGATATTAGCTAATAGTATGGTGTAAACATATTTTATAATGTTATAAAGGATGTTTATATTATTGGTTTTTCATGATTTAGATCAGGAATTATTTCCAAATGTTATTAAATGCTTTATAAATGCAAATAAATATCCTCATTTGTAGTTGTTTTGTTGTGAAATATTTTATTATTATTTTGGTAATTCCTTAAATTTTATCATCTTTTCATTATTATAATAAATTTTATTCATCCATACCGACATTATTTAAATTCTATGGAATATTTCAATTTATATCCTAAATTGGTAGATCTATTATTTACCTTTCCTGTGTTGTCTCTGTATAACAGTTTCAAAGGATTTAAAAATTAGAAAGCTTTGCACATATTTTGAGAGTATAAAAAAATGTATGTAAAGCATCTTCCTTAACTTTTTTCTTAGGTAATTTGCTCAATAATTCATTTTCCATGACAGCATAATCATAAATGCTTACTTCCAGAAGACCAGCTAATCTATCTTTTCCATTTATACAGGAAATAGGAGCCCACACAGTTCAAATTACTGACCCGTTATCACAGTGGGCAGGACATGTTTCCCGTCCTCTCACTGCATTTGTGCCCGCAGCCCCTAGGGCAGGGCAGAGCGTGAGAAGGAAGAAGCCCAGCTTCCTGATCCCCGCGTAGAATAATTCTACTAGTCAAACAGAAGAAACATATAAGTGAAAATATAAACCCAGGTATTCACATTTCTAACATGATCATCTGGGGACTTAAATTATTTCTATGATTAATCATGGCGATATAAATAAATATTTAAAGTAACTATTTTGGTCGTGTGATTTCAGCCAAGAGTCATGAATTCTACCTTGTCCTGGCTAATTAATATGTTCAGCAGAACCCCTGAAGATAGAAATACATACCGAAAAGTGAATACAACCTATCCACATTTACAATATAATGGAATTAGAAACAACAGGAAAAAGAAGATACATGGAGGTAAATGACTCCACTGAGCAATTAGAAATGTGGCCAAGGTCTGCTAAAAATGGGTTTTGGACTTTGTTTTTCTCTCTTTGTTGTTCCTGTCATTTTTCTTTGGTGCACCTGGGAAAAAATATGATTACTAGCCATATATGAGGCCTTTTCACTCTTACATAAATTTTGACTTGGAGATAGTAAACCCAATAGAAACACAAATCATGCCCAGATAGGTACACTGTAGATTCATGATGCCAGATTGAATAATTAAAAAGCTTAGAATGATTAATTTTCTAAATTTACTTAAAAAAAACTATAATTGCAAATAACATACTTCATATGACATTGGAGCAAGTGTTAATGATTGGATAAAATTCCAATCTAGAATAGGACCACTCAAATAATATCTGTGTTAATAATAGTGTCCCTACTTGCTATCAATGACATGATAAAGAACAAGGATAGCAAACGTGGTTGGCTCAATCCCAGCTAATATTAGGTTAATATGCAATGCAGGTAAATACTCTGTCATAGCAAAATATTTTACCTAAAAAGATAAACTAGTGCAACCTCTGTGGAAAGCAATATGGAGATACCTTAAAGTGATACAAGTAGATTTACCATTTGATCCAGCAATCCCATTACTGGGCATCTATCCTAAAGAACAAAAAACACTCTATAAAAAAGACATCTGCACTCGAATGTTTATAGCAGCACAACTCACAATTACAAAGATGTGGAAACAACCCAAGTGCCCATCAATACATAAGTGGATTGATAAAATGTGATATATGTATACCATGGAGTACTATTCAGCTTTAAGAAACAATGGTGATATAGCACATCTTGTATTTTCATGGATAGAGCTGGAACCCATTCTACTAAGTGAAATATCCCAAGAATGGAAAAATAAGCACCACATGTACTCACCAGCAAATTGGTATTAAGTGATCAACACCTAAGTGGACATATAAGAATAACATTTATCAGGTGTCGGGCAGATGAGAGGGGGAAGGAGGGGATGAGTATATACATACATAATGAGTGCGATGTGCACTGTCTGGGGGATGGACACGCTTGAAGCTCTGACTCCTGACTCGGGGGGTGGGGAGGCAACACACGTAACCTAAACATTTGTATCCTCATAATATGCTGAAATAAAAAAAATATGAGGTAGATTGGGTATTATGAAGGAAAAATAAATATTCTAAAATAAAATGAGAAGAGCAATATAGAAAAATGGAAAATAAAAAATATATGGTAGTCTTTGGTACTCAAGAAATTAAGATTTGAAATCTTTCCCTTGTTATTAGCTTTCATAGATAAACTAGTTAATATTTAATAACCTGATAATCTTGAGTAAAGTTCAATTATAATAATTTTTATATTTGCATTATATATTCCAAACTACTTTGGAATATTATCCATATATTTAAAGGACACATTTTTCAATGTGTCATGGCTTTAGACATGGAAAGGATTTGACAGTATTATTAATTATAAAATTGTCATAATTATTTTCAAAAACTAGCTGGAATTTTTATAAATAATGTATTAACCTAATTCAATGAATCTAGAAAGTGAAGTATCTCTTAAACTTTTTTTATCTCATAAAAATTAATGCTACTTGTGGGAATATATTGATCTGACTCAATCAGAAAATGCTTGCAATGTTAATGAAAAACCTGAGTACCCATAGATTAAACATAGCGAGTGAATTGCTTCATGATCAGAGAGCAATATTGTGCAGAGCTCAATGTAAATGTTGCTGCTAAGTCTTGTTTTCCATTATTGCTGCAAAATGTTATTAAAAACATTTGTGAATTCAAAATGATTAAATCTTTTGACCTACTCAAATGAAATTATCCCCAAAGACATAGCTTCAGAATTCTAATTTCCCTTCAAAACATTGTAGATTTGAGGACTTTAATTAATTCATTAGTTTATTTAATATGATAAAATTAATCTTAAGTTTGCTTTTCATTTTAATAAATTTGATAGTTCAAGAGCTACATTTGATTTTATGATAATTTTGCCTGAGATATGTTATTATCTTGAAGCATTTTTTCAAATTCCCATTTGCAAATAGTCTCAGAAATTGCAAGTATTCGCTTGTTGAGCACAAATATATTTAAAGGCAAAAGTAGCAAAAATGCAGAAAACCACAAATAAACACATTGAAAATAAACACACAAAAAATGTGTTTGCCAGGCCCCTTTTTGTTATTGTCTTATTGCTTTGGCCTCTTCCCCATATGGAAATGCTGATGTAAAGCCAAAGTCTTCCTCCATAAAACTCCTTTGATGCATCTTTTTTTAGTGCATTGTCCAGACTAGAGTTGGAGCTATTCATGAAACCAGCTACAAACAGTTCGGAACTCTTTCCTACACAGGCTACTTACCCAACTCTAACAGTTCACAATGACCCTTCTTTAGATCAAGCAGGGGTGAGGAAGCTTTTCATGTTAGAAGGCTGCATTAATTTATCTGTAATCACGTAAAGCCACATTCGAGAAACTTCAATTAGATATACTTAATGTACATTATTTTGTAAAAATCTAACTACAATGTACTTAATAATTTCAAAAAATGAAAACTATTTGTTAATCTTAAAGTTAACTAACCTTTTATTAACTTTGTCATGTCTACTTTTTGTTGGAAAGCTTTGAATATTTGGTTACAGCATTGAGGTCCACAGTTTCAGTTGATCCTCTAGATGGGTGTCAGTCATTTGTGACCTTAAGGGCATCTTGATTTGGGTTAGGTAGGAGAATGTAGATTTGCAGCAATAAGTGATTGAAAAGCAATAAAGCATTTTTCAGGCATGTTGCTGAAGGCATGGGTATTCTACTGCATTTTTTCGTATTTCAATTGAATATTCCTTAGCATCACACAATGACTTTAAAATGTCATTTACTGAGAGTTCAATCAATTCCATCTGTAGTTCTTTAGGTGCCTTGGTGATATCAACTAGGTGAGGCTGAAATGCTAATTTGAGTGTGATGTCATGATTCTCAAAGCCAGCGAAACTTTCCTTGCATTCTCCAATTAATAGGTCTATAACAGCTGTGTATTCTTCAAATAATTTGCATATATCATCCTGCTCATCAATGACCTTTGCTAACTGGGGAAAATGTTCATCAGAAATTTCCTTTTGAAGAAGGAAGGCTTGAAGAAGATAGCTTTTTTCAAAATGCTTGGATTTTTTGCCACTTATCATATATAGACTTAGTTTTACCTTGCAAAGAAATATCAAATAATTTTGATTTGACATGATATCACACAAAAATGCTGCATTCCTATAGAAATCTTTCAATAATTCACATTGCTGATTCTGTTATGCATAAAATTTAACTATCAGTTCTCACAGAGATAAAATTTTGGCTAACATCTGTCCCTGTGATAGCCAATGCACCTTAGAATGATATGGCAAATCCACACTGAATACTCATCATTCAACTTTAGCATGTTACAAAACTGATGATACCATGTTGCATTTGCAGGAATATAGTTAATGATATTTATAACTAGTTACAAAGTGCCACTTAAAATAGTACCTTTAGCACAGAGATTTTTGCTAATGCAAGATACAAAGAAAAGAAAAGCAAGCATCTGGATCTGTTAATACTTTTTTATATCTGTGCAATAAACCCTTCATGTTTTCCTGTCATGGAAGGTGCACCATCTGTATATACATTCACTAAATTTACCAAATTCATTCCAACTTCATGACATTTACCTTGAAAGTTGTTGAAGAGATCTATTCCTTGTGTTGTGCCCAAGAGTGCCCAAAACTAGTAACTTTTTGTAGCAAAGAAAATCTTGTGTTATGACCCGAATGAAGTACGAAACCTGCACAAGAGTCAATAGTATCACTTGATTCACCTGAAGCAACTGAATAATATATATTTTCCTTTTGAAGTATTGCATGAAGTTGTTCTGTTAAGTTGATGGTTAATTCATGCCACTGATTCACTCCTTGAATGAGGCAGTCATTTGTACTTTAAAATGTTATCAGGGTCTAAGCATTCTGCAACTTCTACAATGCATTGTTTCACAATTTCTACATCACTGAATAGCTTCCCCTTTTCCCCTGAGTATATAAGCTACTTTACAAGTTGCTTCAATGGCATTATGTACAAGTCTTATTGCTGCTTGAAAGAATTGTCTTTGCTCTTGCTTTTCATCTTTTAATTTCTACAATACTACTTTTCTTGCCTCTTCCTCTAATTTAAAATATCTGTGGTCCTTATGAGTGTTATAATGCTGATGAGCATTGAATTTCTTTAATGTTGATATTGTAGTATCACAAAACAAGCAAATCATCTTACGTTTAGCAGAAACAAGTTAATATTGCAATGCCCAATCTTCATTAAAATATCTGTTTTCTTCATTTCAGCATTCTCTTGGTCTTCTTAAACATGATGGGCTGATAAGCAGAAAGAATTAAAAATACTGTTGAGCTATGTAACTATTCACAAGTTCCACTTCAAACACAAACACAGTGCACCATTGTCAAAGGCTGATAACAGACTGGCATACTCAACCCCGACAACTTGCCAACCAGCCTCATGCAGTGGTGGTGCCAGTCAGGCAAGGGAAGTTAGAACTAAATCGTGAGGGTAACAGCCATCAGTTTAGCCATATGGCTTCCTAATGTTCTAAATGTGCTTGTCAATCTGGGAGGATTATTTCATTGACATTTATTTTATTCTTTGGCATTGTAATATGTTCATTTTAAAACTAAAACAAAAATACAAAAGAACAAAATGAAATATCACCTTACCCCAGTGAGATTGGCTTCTATCAAAAAATCCCCAAACAACAGATGTTGGTGAGGATGTGGAGAGACAGGAACACTCTTACACTGCTGGTGGGACTGCAAATTAGTGCAACCTCTGTGGAAAAGAATTTGGACATCCCTCAAAGAGCTAAAAATAAAAATACCATTCGATCCAGCAATAGCACTATTAGGCATCTACCCAAAACAACAAAAGACATTCTATAATAAAGACATCTGCACCCAAATGTTTGTGGCAGCACAATTTTCTATTGCAAAGTTGTGGAAACAATCCAAGTGTTCGTCAATCTATGAGTGGTTTAATAAAATTTGGTATGTGTATACAGTGGAATATTACTCAATTATAAGAAACGACGGTGATCTAGCACTTCTTATATTTTCCTGGATAGAGCTTGAGCTCATCCTCCAAAGTGAGGTATCACAAGAATGGAAATATAGGCTCCACATGTACTCGCCATCAATTTGGCACTAACTGATCAACACTATGGTGCTCACATGATAGTAATATTCTTCTGGGATTAGGGGGTTGGAGGTGGGTAAACTCACAACTAATGGACATGGTGAGCATTATGGGGGGAAAAAGGCACATCTCAAATCAAGGTTTGGGTGTGACAAAGTCATAACATGTAACCAAAATGTTTGTACCCCCATAATATCCTGAAATAAAAAACAAATGATTAATTAATTAATTAATAAACAAAAAGAACAAAATGTATTAATAAAAATAAAAGCATTTGTTCTGTAAAATTTAGATTCAGCCAAAAAACCACACTTAAGGACTTAGAAGGCCACAGGTTCCCCACTCCTCAGTTAAGGCTTTAAAATGTTCCTGTTAAAACACTTATGGGGCCGGGCGCAGTGGCTCACACCTGTAATCCTAGCACTCTGGGAAGCTGAAGCAAGAGGATCGCTTGAGGTCAGGAGTTCAAGACCAGCTTGAACAAGAGTGACACCTCGTCTCTACAAAAAATAGAAAAATTAGCCAGATGTATGGCACATACCTGTGGTCCTAGGTACTCAGGAAGCTGAGGCAGGAGGATCGCCTGAGCCCAGGAGCTGGAGGTTGCAGTGAGCTATGACTCCACCACTGCACTCTAGCTGGGGACAGAGGGAGACTCTGTCTCAAAAAACAATTTAAAAAAAAATATGGATTGATTGGCAGTGGGGTGGGGAGTGGAGAGAGAAGCAAAGGGAACATTAGATTTTCCAAAATATTTTTGATGAGTTTATGAAAATCTTTTATTCATAAAGTTTGGAACTTAATTCCACATTCATTTATTCATTCACTCCACAGATATTTCCTCCCACAGGCCAGGCACTGCCAGGGGTGCATCCCTCTCTGCTCTGGCAAGCAGGGTCTCTGGGTTCTCTAAAGCTCTCACAAATTATCCGCTGAGTGTCACTTAGCCTGCACTGCCTTGCACTGTGCATTTCATGGGGCATCCACCTGCTCTACCCATGGAGTTTCAGCTACTGGAGGGGTAAGTTGTATTCTGTATTTAGCACTGACCACTATCTCACTATGAGGACGTTAGGGGTGCCAGTGGGATTTATAGTAAAGACTCTTTTTAAATTATTACTATTATTTAATTGTTAAGGTACAAGTAGAAAAATAATTTTAAGTTATCAAATTCAGTTTATAAATATTATTACTCTGTGTATAAATATAGTACATTTAATCAAGTTACTTACAAGGTTTTTACATCTTAGTTAAAATCCCTTATTCATTGTAAATACTATAAATTTAATATATCCAATTTTCTAAGTACCTAAATATCTAACAAATAAAATGTTCCCAATTATTAAATAAGTCTTATAAATCTAATGAGTTAAACTCATAAAGTTGATAAATTTTAAGTATTTCAATGTTGATTACAATCTTAGTGAAAATTCCTTTATACTTTTCAAACATGAATGTAAACATAATTAGTCTTTACACATTTCAAATAGAAATATAAAGTTTATCCATCATGTCTCTAATATACCAAATTCTTTTAAGCATAATAAATACCACAACTGTGTATACAAAGTTGTTCTCAATGTAATACAAAAATATTCAAATAATATATTTGATTTTCTTCATATTTTTTAGTATTTCATTCCAGTTGTTCTAGTATTCATATTTGATACTTATCTACTAATATCTACTTATATCATTTAAACAAATCAGGATTGTCTTTTAAGTATTTTTATATTAAGCATAGATATATTTGGTCAGAATTCTGGTGTCAGTTGAGACCATGAACCCTATAGTCACAAAAACAAATCTCCATAAATTACTAAGAACTGCAGGGCCCACAGAGTCATCTGATTTAAATGTAAACCCTATCAGCTAAATTCCTTCATCTGTTGACTGAATTCAACAAATTTATTTACTGCCAAACTCTGTTCTGAAATGTGTTTCCTATTGTTCCCATCCGTTAAGACTACAATTTCTATAGGTATTTCCATAATGTCCCACTGGATTCTCTTCCTCAAGAGTTTGTCACCCAATTCACATTTTAACAAACAGTGCCAGGCACTGTCCCAGGCCCTGATGTAGAACCAAGACACACAAGGCTCGCTCTCCCATGGAGTGTATGCTCTAACACGGTTGGCATCCCACTAGGGCTTAGACGGAGAATTAAACAAGATTGTGAAATAGTATCGAGTGGATTGTGAAATAGTATCGAGTGGCTTCTTTCGAGAGTTGGTCAGATAAGCCCTTTCCCAGTAGAAAGTGAGCAAGATCTGTAAAGATGGGGAGAGACCTGTCTGAACAGAAGGAACAGCTGGTAAGTTAGGATTGAACGTAACGTACTTAAGTGCCTGAAAGTCACTCAGCCAGGCCAGAATGTAGTAAATTAGAGAGAGAAGATTGAAGATAATATTTACAGGCCAGATCTTTCAGACATTTTTAGGCAAGGATAAATGTTTGGAATTTTAAAAAATGAGGGAGTTTAAAGCAAGGGTGTGTCATGGGCACATTTTAAAAATCTCTTTACTGATTCATGGGTGAAAAACTGATTTTAAGGAGCTAGAATGAAAAGTAGTGAGACAAGAATGCAATTAATCAGGTGACAGTTGATGGTGACTCAATTAAGGAGATAAATGTGAAGGTATTGAGAAAAGATCCCACTCACGATGTATTTCAGCATTAGAACACGTAACATCTGCTGACAGATTGAATATGGACCCTAAGGGCAGAAGGGAAAATCATTTACTATTGATGTATTACTCTAAAATTTGGAGATTGAGATACATGGTTGTGAAAGTTCTATTTTGGGAATGTTAAGTGGAAATACTTAACTTCCAAGTGGTGATGTCAAGGGCACCGTTTAATATATGTCTGGGGTTATGGAGAAAAGTCAGGGGTAAGGAATATATTTAGAGTCACTGTTGGATAGATGTATTTAAAGCCATGAGAGGGTGATATAATAGGGAGGGCAGGTAGACAGACAGGATCAAAAGGCCTGAGAGCAAGTTCTGCAGTATTTTCAAGAAGAGAAGAAAAGGAAGAGGAACTGGAAATGGGAAAGAAGAAGGAAGAAAGAAAGCAGATGGTGAAATATTTTATAGAAGAAAAAGCTGAACATTTGTTTTCACAGAAGCCCAGGGAAAAAAGAGTTCAAGATGGAAGGTGTGGTCAACTGTGCCCACCACTGAAGATCAGCTGGGTAAGACACAGGCAGAGAAGTGGACACTGAATTGGGCAACACAGAGGTAAATCAGAGCTGGACACGAGAGGGTTGAATAGAATATGAGGTGAGGAAATGAAGATAGTATCTATAGACAATCCGTTCAATAAATACACACCATCTTATTCTTCTATTAAGTAGAATAGAGAGATGAGGCAGTAGCTAGAAAAGCAAATGGAGTCAAGCGGTAAAATGATACTTTTCTTAATCAAAGGAAAGCATGATTCTATTCTGAGAGAACTAAAACAAAAAAAATAGAATTAACTTATTTAGATCTGTGAAAAATAACCTTGGTATTTTGATGGGAATTACATTATTCTGTAAATCACTTTGTGTTGTATGGACATTTTAACAATGTGGACTCTTTCAATCCATGAGCATAGGATGTTTTTCCGTTTGTCTGTGTCATCTATGATTTCTTTCCTCAGCATTTTTTAGTTCACCTTGTGGAGATCTTTCACCTCCTTGGTTAGGTGTCTTCCCGGGTATTTTATTCTATTTGCAGCTATTGTAAAAGGTATTGAGTTCTTGATTTAACTCTTAGCTTGACGTTATTAGTGTATAGAAATGCTGCTGATTTGTGTACATTGATTTGGTAACCTGAGACTTTGCTGAATTTATTTTTCAATTATAAAGCATTTTCTAAATTAAGAAAATAACTAGACATTTTTACTTGAAAAATAATATTTATTGAAACAAAGAAATAAAAACCTAGAAACACCTAGAAAAAAATATTTGTTTTAAAGAGAGACACCTTAGACACAGCCCCTTTAAAATCAAGAATGAGACACAGAAGCCAGCTTCTGTGGGCCTGGGCGGGGAGACCTGGGGTGGCAGTGGAGGCAGCAGGGCCGGGATCACCTCTGAAGCACTGAGGGGACATCTGCCTCCCGGCTGTTTGCAGCTCTTTTAATGTGAAGGAGTTGGTATTTTTGATACAGCAGATAAGGTGGACTCAATATCCTCGTGCACATTTGTGATCCCAATACCTCTTTTCGCCTAGTCTCTGCTCCCCTCCCATCCTGCTCCAGGATGGCTGTCCACGTGTCCCCCGGCTCCAGGAGAGATGCCCTCACTTCTTCAAGGGTAAGGCCGTGACTCCTCCTGTCTCCCCAGACCTGTGTGTCACCTACTACTTTCTCCTCCTCCTTACTCGTCACCACAGTTCACCAGACGTTGTGACCGGCAGGGCTACTTTAATTAATGATAGGGAAGTTGTCAGTATTTGTCAGCTGGAAAAAGGCAAAGTGTCCTGACAGCTGGAAATATGAAAGGCTTCAGTCAAACTTTTGAGACTAGAGACATTTGTGAGGTAATTCATTGAAAACGTCCTGTTAATTTAATAGTTATTGTACTATTCAATTTTTCATGTATTTTGAGTCAATTTTGTCCTTTTGTACATTCTAAATAAAAATTTTAATGGCTCTTTGAAAATATTGTGTTGGACTCTGGACACAGAACTCACCCGGACTGTCATGTTAGGCCTGCATCCGTGTGTTTTAGGGTGGATTTTACTTTTGTCCTTTGGCCAGTTATAAAGGGTAAGCTTTGTGTTCAGTCACTGTGCTTCAATAAGCTAAAATACTGTATCTTCCAGCATTATAGAGAAAAATAATGAACATTCGTAGGAAAAAATAAAACTTTCACACACCATTTAAATTCTTAAGATTGGATTTTTAGTGATTCATTTATTCTAAAAATTTTAAAAAGCTACCACATTTATATATTTTAAGTTGTAATATATTTAAATGATTATAAATCATATGCAAAATTTTCAAGAGCAATGGTTCCATCAGGACAGTGCTTTAATAAAAACTAAACTATTGCAATTTCCAGGTTAAGTAATAAAGTATGTATAATTGCAGTGGCCAATATATGCATTTACTGAAGTATATCTATCTTTTTATAGGAGCTCCACCAATCACTTTGTGATGAAATAAATGTAATGAGCAAATAAACACTGTTCTATATGGTTATTTTTTAAATAGAGATGTTGATGATGCAGGAGAGATAAGAGATAACTGACAAAAACTAAGTATTTGAAGCCGGGCGCGGTGGCTCACGCCTGTAATCCTAGCACTCTGGGAGGCTGAGGCGGGTGGATAGCTCAAGGTCAGGAGTTCGAAACCAGCCTGACCAAGAGCGAGACCCCATCTCTAAAAAAAAAAAAAAAAAAAAAAAAAAAAAAAAAACTAAGTATTTGAGACCAGATGAGATCCAGTACTTAAGTAATGGTGGATCTTTGATAGGAACTAGGGCAGTTCATTCATTGTAACAAGAAAGAAAAAAATTGAGTAGGGAGTAGATGCAGGTGGTTTGTTGATTTGGTGGTGAGAAGGAAAGGGAAAATGTGCCAGATTATGTCCATTTTTCTCAGTGATATGTAAAGCAAGATATCAGTTAACAGTGAAGGGAAACTAGATTTAAAAGGTGAGAAGTGAGGGAAGTTGTTAAATAGCCATTTTAGAAAGAGGAAAAAATATAGAAAGAAAGTATGGTCAGATTGCTGGCACTGATAGGTTTCCATTTGAAATCCGTGGTCATGAATTTGAGTTAGATTCTTCAGCACTACAGTGCCATGTTCTTGGGCAGAATGGGGACTAGATGAAACCCACAAGGGTTGATTTTCTGACACAGGAATTGAACAGGAGAAAGAGGTGAGGGAGCTAAGAATGTCCGGAAAACAGAAATTATAACAACAAAACATGAAATCCAAGCTGGGTAGGGAGGATTTGACGGCCCTGTAGAGGAATTGGCAATGAGAAAAAGAAGTGGTGAAGTAGTTACTGCTGGCGATGAGCCCAACGGTATGGCGTGGAATGGAGGCCGGGTGGTGGGTAAACACAGCGTACAGGAGCAGATGGAGTGAAGGGAAGGATTATCTAAAACTGTTGTGGAAGTTACAAGGAGTAGTGATAGAAATGAAAGGGAAGATGTTAAGCCAGAAGATAAAGTCATAGACAAATGAAGAGGAGTGACTGGAGATAAGTAAATAATAATCATACTAACAAGAGGAGGTAGCAGAGGTAACATAAAAGTATGGTATTCACCAAGAATATCTAATTAAGTGGAATAGAAAGTCAAAAATATTCATTTTCATGTCTAAACTCTATATTCTAAACTGTTTCAATGACCTATATAAATGCCAGATTTTCTCCCTTTTAAATTACAACCTTGTAGGTTTACAAATGCAAATGATCTACAACAAATATAAACTTTTAAGAAAGACTTTAAAACTTAAGCATACTTACCCCTATAAAGTGTTTAGCTTGTTAAATACATGTATATTGAAAAAATTCAAAATTTTCTCTACATCTTAGAGTTGGAGTTGGCTATCTTTTTTCTGTAAAAAGTCAGAGAGTAAACATCTTAGGCTTTGTGGGACATACAGGCTTTATTGCAACTATTCAACTCTGCTGCCGCAATGTGGAAGCAGCCAGAGACAATATGTAAATAAATGAGCAAGTGGTTGTGATCCAATAAAACTTTATTGATAAAAACAAGTGGCTTATGCCTGTAGTCCCAACTACTTGGGAGGCTGAAGCAGGATGTTCACTTGGGCCTAGGAGTTTGATACTGCAGTGAGCTATGACTGTACCACTGTATTCCAATCTGGATGACAGAGCGAGACACTGTCTCAAAGGCAGAGCACTGAGCTGCCAGCCCACCCAGGGTCACTTCCCCCCACCACAGACCTGAGCCAAGGTGGTGGGTGCCATACTGATTGTGCACCCATGGTATGTGTATCCTGCCCAGGAAGTCTCCTTGTCACTGGATTGTACACAAACATTCCCCAGCACCCACTCAGACTGTGACAACCAGAGGTCCAAGGGGACACGGGAGAGCTGCAGGATTTCTGGAGTTCTGACCCATAAGGCAGGCTACCCCTGGGAACGGGAAAGTGCTGTGAGCCACAACACTCCTTGGGACAAAGGAAACCAGAGTGCATGCTCTCCTTCACCTGAGAGCCCCTGGCTTGTGATCTGAAGTTGTCTGCACCCCTCCCAGTAGAAACACAGGTGCAGAGTGGAGTCTGAGGGTAAGAGAGTGTTCCCACACCAGAAAAAAAGCAGCGGCAGAGCCTGGGAAGGGACATGGAGACGGGGATTTCCCCTCCCCCTACCTCCCACTGCTGCGGACACAGCTGGTCTGCTCGCCACACCCCCAGTGGAGACCTCTGTGAAATTCAATACAAGCTCTCAAGCACCCTCATCTGGGCTGGTGGTACTTCCACCCATCACTGGGGTGTATGAGGGCAAGCTTGGTGGCCCAGCCCTGTCCACCTTTGCCCCCCTGTCCAGGGTTGAGCAGGAAATGCAGGACAGACAGGCATTCCACAGACCACTCCACTGCCATGGCAAACTGGGACCAAACACACACGTGTGCTCCTACTGCAGCTGGCTCTTACACATAAGTGCCACCTACTGGCCTAGTGGTTGAACTACAGCCTAGTACTTTTTCTACTACAGCCATCAACTGAGAAAGACACTGGACAAAAACTATCGATAATCAAGGAACATATACAGAGACTTGGCACCCCTAAAATACCCCAAATTGAAGCTAAATGAACAACTACAACATATATTTCAGACACACCCTCAAGGGGGAGAAAATAAAAAATAAAATGAAATAAATTAAATAAATAAATTCCACTCAAATAAGAGTCAAGTCAAAAATAAGATGGAATAGCTTTTCCAGATGAGAAGGAGCAAGTGTAAAAACTCTATCAGTATGAGCAAACACACTGTTTTGACACCCTCATAGGATCACACTAGTTCTCTAGCAATAGATCACAACCAAAAGGAAAATGCTGAAGTGACAGAAAAAGAATTCAGAACATGGATTGTAAAGAAGTTCAAAGAAATCCAATAGAAAAATGAAAATCAACACAAAGAAACCAAAATTAATTCATGATATGAATTAAAAATTTACTAATGAGATAGATTTATTTAAAAGAAAGAAGAGAGAAAGAAAGAAAGAGGGGAAAAAAAGAAGCCAAACAGAATTTATGAACTTCTAGAAATACACATTGATGGATTTACAAAATGCAGTTGAAAGTTCAAACAATAAAATAGACTGATTCAAATAACAAATTTCAGAGCTTGAAGACAGTCCTTTTGGATTAGCCCCATCTAACAAAAATAAGGAAAAAAGATTCAAAAAAATTAACAAAGACTTTGAGAAATATGGGATAATGTAAATGTCCTAAACTAAGAATCATAGGTATTCCTGAGGAAGAAGAAGAAGAAAAAGCAGAAAGTTTGGAAAATATATTTGAGGAAATAATTGAGGAAAATTTCTCTGGTCTTGTTAGAGATTTAGACATCTAGATACAAGAGGCTCAAATAACACCCAGAAGATTCATTGCAAAAAGGACATCACCAAGGCATATAGTCATCAGTATATTTAAAGTCAACATGAAGGAAAGAATTCTAATGGCAGTGAGACAAAAATATCAAATAACTTATAAAGGAAAACTTATCAGATTAACTGCAGAAATTTCACCAGAAAATTTATAAGCCTGAAGGTAATTGGATACTATCTTTAGTCTTCTTAACCAAATAATTGTCACCCAAGAATTTTATATCCTACAAAACTAAGTCTCACAAATGATGGAGTAATAAAGTCTTTCTCAGACAAGCAAACACTGAGAGAATTTGTCAACACTAGATTGGCCCTACAATAAATGCTCAAAGGAGTTCTAAACATCAAAATGAAAGGTTGATACTCACCAGTATAAAGACACTCAAAAGTATACAACTCACAGGGCTTATAAAATAGCAACACAATGGCGGATACAAACACCACTGGCTAGATTAACCAAAAAGAGAAGAGAGAGGATTCAAACAAACTCAATTAGAAATGAAAAAGGAGACATTACAGTTAATACCATAGAAATGCAAAAGATCATTGGAGACTACTATAAACATCTCTATGCACACAAATTAGAAAATTCAGAGAAAATGGATAAATTCCTGGAAACATACAACCTCCAAAGCTTGAATCAGGAAGAAATAGAAAATCATTCTATGAAGTCAGTACCACCTTGATACCAAAGTCAGCAAAGCACCCAACAACCACCCAATAAAGCTACAGATCAATATCCCTGATGTACATAGATGCAAGAATTCTCAACAAAATACTAGTAAACTGAATCCAACAGGACATCAAAGAGATAATTCATCAGAATCAAGTGGGTTTCATCCCAGGAATTCAAGGCTGGTTCAACATTTGCAAGTCAATAAGTGTGATTCAACAGAATATTTTAAAAAACACATATGATCATTTTAATAGATGAAGAAAAAGCATTCAATAAAATGCAGCATCCCATCATGATAATAGTACCTCAACAAACTAAGCATAGAAGAAACATACCTCAAATTAATAAAAGCCATATACAGGAAACCCACAACCAACATCGTACTGAATGGGAAAAAATTGAAAGCATTTCCCCTAAGAATTGGACTAAGACAAGGATGTCCACATTAACCACTTCTAGTCAACATAGTACTGGAGGTCCTAGCCAGAGCAGTCAGGCAAAAGAAAGAAATAAATGGCATCCAAGTTGGAAAAGAGGAAGTTAAGCTACCTCTGTTTTCAGATGATATGATATTATAACTAGAAAGCACTAAAGACTCCTCAAGAAGATTTCTAAATTTGATAAACGCATTCAGTAAAGTATCAGTTTACAAAATCAATGTATGTAAATCAGTAGAACTGCTATACACCAATAATGACCAGTCTGAGAATCAAATCAATAACTCAATCCCAGTTACAGTAGCTACAAAAAAATAAAACAAAATACCTAGAAATACACTTAACCAAGGAGGAGAAAGAACTCTACAAGAACTACAAAACCCTGATGAAAGTAAAGGTAGATGACACAAACAAGTGGAAAATCATCCCATGTTCATTGATTGGAAGAATCAATACTGTGAAAATGACCATACTACCCAAACTAATCTACAGATACAACACAATCCCTATTAAAATGGCAATATCATTTTCCACAGAATTACAAAAAATAAACCTAAAATTATACTACAAGGCAATAGTAACCAAAACAGCATCGAAATGGTACAAGAGTAGACACATAGATCAATGGAACAGAATAGATAACCCAGAAATAAAGCCAAATATCTACAACCAACTTATCTTCAACAAAGCTGACAAAAACATACCCTGGGGAAAGGACACCCTATTCAATAAGTGGTACTGGAAAAATTGGATAGCCACATGCAGAAGAATGAAACTAAATTCTTGTCTCTCATCATACATAAAAATTAACTCATGATGGATTAAAGACTTAAATGTATGATCCAAAGCCATAAAAATTCTAGAATACCAAAGAAAATCTCTTCTGGGCATTGGCCCAAGCAAAGAGTTCATGACTAAGACCCCAAAAGCAAATGCAACAAAAACAAAAATAAATGGTACTTAATTAAAGTAAAAAGCTTTTGCATGGCAAAAGAAACAATCAACAATAAACAGACAACCTAAATAATGGAAAAAAATATTCACAAACTATGCATCTGACAAGGGACTAATATCTAGAATCTATAAGGAACTCAAATAAATCAGCAAGAAAAAAAAATCTCCTTAAATAATAAGCAAAGGGCATGAACAGTTTTCAAAAGAAGACACAAAAATAGTTACAAAACATGAAAAATGCTCAATATCACTAATCATCAGGGAAATGTAAATTAAAACCATAGTGAAGATACCACTTACACTGTCAGAATGGCCATTAATAAAAAGTCAGAAAACAAATATCAGTATACATGCTGTGAAAAGGGAACACTCACACACTGTGGGAATGTAATTAGTATAAGCTCAGTGGATATCAGTATGGAGATTTCTCAAAGAGCTAAAAGTAGATCTACCATTCTATCCAGCATCCCCACTACTGGATATCTACCTAAAGGAAAAGAAATCATTATATCAAAAAGACACCTGCGCCCAAATGTTTATCTCAGCATAGTTCACAATTGCAAAGATATGGAATCAACCTAAGTGCTTATCAACCAAGGAGTGGAGAAAAAAAAAATGTGGTGTGTATATATACACACACACACACACACACCATGGAATGCTACTCAACCATAAAAAAGAGTGAAATAATATATTTTGTAGCAACCTTGATGGAACTAGAGGCCATTATCCTAAGTGAATTATAGTATCTCAGGAATGGAAAACCAAGCACCACATGTTCTCACTTAAAGTGGGAGCTAAGCTACGTGTACGTGTGGTCAGAGTGGTACAATGGACATTGAAGACAAAGAATGACGGAGGTTGGGAGGAGAGTGAGGGAAGAAAAACTACTTAATGTGTGCAATGTACACTATTCAGGTGATGGATACACTAAAGTCGCAGACGTCATCACTATACAACTCATCCATGTAACCAAAAACACCTGCACCCCTAAATCTTTCAAAATAAAAACAAATAGCAAAACAATGTTTCTTTAGTATTATGATTTAAAGCATTAGAAACATTGAGAATAAAGGGGTTGATTTATTTTTTAAAAACTTATCAAGATTAGTTTGAACAGTGCTTGCCTTCTTGTCATCATATAACGTACAATATGGAGCAAGCGTCTTTTCTATGCCTTGGTAAATTGTGATACTCCTTTCTAAGTTTGGATCAATTTCAAATATTTTATCTCTTGTACTTTCAACGTCATATAATATCTTCAAGGTTTCCTTTAATGTGAAAATGTTTTCCAGAGTCACTTCCTCTGGGACATATTTATCCTTTCGTTACAGCCACTTTCTTCACTTATGTCAATAAATTTGCCTTGATTAAGTTAAGCAACAAAATAAAGTAATAGCAATAAAGTATACCATTGAACATATATTTAATATAATAGCAGCAAAGTGATTACAGCTAGTGGATATATGAAATGAATGACAAAATGTTATAGAGACAGGAAGGAGGAATTGTAAATACTCTACTTCTTATAAGGCACTTGCACCATCCATAAAGTGGTATATTGTTATATGAAGGAGAACTTGGATTAGTTATGAATGTCTATTGCAAACTTTAGGGTAACCATTTTAAAAAGGGGGAAAGTGATAATACACTAAGAGAGAAAAAATGGAGTCATACAAAGTGCTTAATTAAAACCAGGGGAGGAAGCTGCCCACCCACAGTGAGCCAGCGCTGGAGGCGACCATTCCACGGGCAGCGGGTGCGGGCCTGGCACACTGTCTACAAGAGCCGCCTGCTGAGCCCACTGCTTCCCCAACACACCTCTTACACTCCTGTTGGGACTTCAAATTAGTGCAACCTCTGTGGAAAAGAATTTGGAGATCCCTCAAACAGCTAAAAATAGAAATACCATTCGATCCAGCAATAGCACTATTACGCATCTACCCAAAAGAGCAAAAGACATTCTATGATAAAGACATCTGCACCCGAATGTTTATGGCAGCACAATTCACTGTTGCAAGGATGTGGAAACAACCCAAGTGCCCGTCAATTCATGAGTGGATTATCAAAATGTGGTATATGTATATCATGGAATATTACTCAATTATAAGAAACGACAGTGATCTAGCACCTCTTATATTTTCCTGGATAGAGCTTGAGCCCATTATCTGAAGTGAGGTAATGCAAGATCAGAAGATTGGGCTCCACATGTACTCGCCATCAAATTGGCACTGGCTGATCAACACTATGGTGCTCACACGGTAGTAATATTCTCCAGGGATTAGGGGGTTGGGGGGCGGTAAACTCACAACTAATGGATGTGGTGAGCATTGTAGAGGGGAAGGGCATGCCTCTAACCCTCACATGGGTGAGGCAAAGACATAAAATGTAACCAAAATGTTTGTACCCTCATAATATCCTGAAATAAAAAACAAAAAACATGGGAGGCAGAAATAACATGGAAGACTAAAAAAGAAACAAAGAGCAAGGGCAAGAAAAATGTAACACACAGAAGATATCAATCCAACAATATTAATGATCACTTTAAATGTCAAAATTGATGGTCTAAATACACTAAAGGTCAGAGACTGTAAGAGTGGATAAAAAACAGAGACCCAACTATATGTTGTCCAGAAGAAAACAATGATTAGGCCACACCAGTGATGTTTGGCCATAACAGGGTCTCCTTATTGCTCCCACAAATACAACCTCTCAGCATGGCCTGCTACCACTCCCAGATACTGACATTCAAAGACATCATATTATATAGCCATTAGAATAGGCAAGCTTCTTCACTAGGTAAAAGTATAAGGTATTTCCAAATGTTCTTGGTATAATTAGCCCATTCACCTAAAGCTATATTGACTCCCCTGTAAGATTTCCATCTGAGCCCAGCCTCCCAGAGAGGCCCCACTATAGCGCCCCAGTAGCAAGTCTTTTCATCATAATGTTGGGCCCTCTGGATTGTGATCTGATTTAGTGACCAAGACCATCACTAAATCCCCATAGAACATAGCACGGCAAGGCCCATACTGATCAAGCCATCGTGTGTGCTGTGCAACTGAGCATTCACATGGTTTGTGCTACTTGAGAAAATGATCTGTCCCCTAAAGTGTTACGTTCTCCACAAGACTGTCAATCAGGTGTATTTAACTCTCAAATACATCTCTGTTTGTCTATGCCATAAAACTGCCTATAAATATTCTTTTTGTAAACTAAAATAAAAGTTTAAGGTTCACCCCACCTCCCGCCACCGGCTGATTGAATGGACCCCCTCTTGGCCAAAGGAATATCCTAAAATTAAATTGTCTGCCAGGAGGAGGGAGGTCAGACATGCCTCATCATGCCCCCCTCCCTTCTTGGGGACATCCTTTGTAACCCATTAACAGGCCTAAGGGTATGCATGACAAACCTGCAGGTCCTCAATTTACACAACAAATCTATGTTCAGTGGCTTATCTCTGATAACAGCGCCTTATGTTAAAACATTCCAAGCCTTTAGACAAAGCTTCATGTCTTTAACCAATTACAAACCAAAGAATCTTTAAACCCACCTATAACCTGTAAGCCCCCCCGCCTCCCCCTTCGAGATGTCCCACCTTTTTGGACCAAACCAATACATGCCTCCCACGTATTGATTTATGACTTTACCTGTAACCTCTGTCTCCCTGAAATGTATAAAACCAAACTGTAACCTAACCACATCGAGTCCACCTGCTCAAGGCCTCTTGGCAGTGGCTCCAGGTCATGATCCTCAAATTTGGCTCAGAATAAATCTCTTTAAAATTATTTTACAGAGTTTGGCTTTTTTCCGTTGACATTTGTATACTTTGGGAGAGGAGTAAGCTCTAATATTGTGCCACCAGTTCACAAATTGATAACTCCAGAGAGGAATTATCAGTAACACCAGGCTAACAAAAGCATGACCAAATCCACCTCCCTAGGCTGACAAGTTTCATTCCATCTCCACACATATTGATACATTTGAAAGAGCAAATCCAGTTCTGACATTCCAAGGAGGCAGCCATAATCTGCTTCCTATCACACCCAGGCAATGCCTCAGCAGTAGATCATCTTGATTTGTAGCTGCGTAGAGTGCAAAAGCTCTCCCGCTTGGCACTTTCTATCTTATGTGCTGGCAGTATTTCTAAGTCATCTGGGGAAAAACAGAGGTATACACGCCCTGTGAGCCACAAAATGAATGAGAGCTGGAGCTAGCTACCTGTAGGATTTATTAGCAGGAACATCGCTTCACTTCTCGCCAAATTATCCAGGTGGAGTGTATGGGCAAAGCTGAAATAAAAACTGCTGTAGTCCAACCCTCTTCCATGGAAAAGACATGTTTCTTTCAGTACTGGCCTTTAGTTAGCACCAGATCGAAGGAAAATTACAAAGTGTATTATTCTCTTGCTCTGAAGCATTCTTGTGGAAATACATTATTACACTGCTCTTGAGACAACGGCCCACATGTGAGCGGCTCCTGTCTGCTATGATCTTCTCATTTTAATTTCCTGCCTGTGTGGTGGACATTCCCCCCATGGTCGGGTCATCCATTGCTGGCTCAGTGCTTACCCACAGAGCCTGCAATAACAGCAGCCTTGAAAACAGTTCTCCTCCGCCCACCCACTTGACCCTGCATCTTCCATGCCACTAACATCCGCAGAACCATTTTCATAATTACCTGTAAATTGGTGCCCAGGTGAGTGAGGTCATTGCCTACTCTGTTGTACCTTAAGAAGTTTAACAGTAGCAATTTGGTGTCAGATTTAAAATTATGAATATTACCATTTGTGAATTAATAGTGCCTTGCATGGATATGCTTAAGATTAAGCATGGCCTTAGAACCACTGAATTGGGCAAAAGGAAAGAAACATTTTATGAGGGGGAAAGTATAAATGTATGTAATTGCATTCATCCCTACCCCTTCATTCTCACTTTTCTCAACACAGTAAAGCTGCTTCCTCGCCTAGCTCCTCTCATGGTCAGCACAGGGACAGGCTCGTCGGCAGATCAGGCCAAGTCTTCAGACGTTCTTTCCACCATCTGCTCCTGCAGCTTCTGGTAGAACTGCTCTGAGGGTGGCAGGGATGGGGTATGTTCCTGTAGTATTAGGTTTTATTAACTGTTTTTTTTATCAAAGAAATAATCTCAAGTTAAATAAATAATTTGCTGTTTCAAACCTTTAATATTATTCTGAGAGTCCCTGTGTTATAATTAAGAAACAGGTGAGAATAAGTGTTCGTTTTAGGTTAACACCCACTTGTAACGCGTCAAAGTCAAAAAGACCAGCAATGCACTTAAACTTTCTTCTGAGGACTTGCACCCGCAGCTATTCTCAAGCATTCGTATCCTGTCGGTGACGGGTGTAGCAGACTTGCCATATAATTGTGCAGCTTAAGAATTAATCTTAGGAGAAGGAGTATGTGCCCAGCCCAGAGCGGCATAAGAGTCATATGTTCCGGCTTAGGTTCACCTAACAAACAGGGTTGCTGCTTGAAGGCATAACAAAGAGTTTGAGCTTCTGCACATAAGCAAATGTTGCCCAGCCCCACAGCCCTGGGGGTCTGGAGGCCACTTGATGAATATCTTGCCCTTATGGGTACCGCCTGAGCTCATAGGATGGTTGTTTAGCCCATGACGGGTAAGATCCCTCAGGGGGGGACAACCTAAGACAGGCACAGCCACAGGGGGCCAGGCCGAAAGGGATGGGAACAGAAAGTTCCCCTTTGTGGCTGCATTGCTTATCTGTGCTTATCTCAAACTCTGGCTTATGGCCGTAGACTTAAGCAACTGCATTAAGACCCCGAGTCATGGGACATCTGTGTCCTTAGGCTACGTGTTCCGGAATCTATGGCCATTGTTGCAATGTCTGGGTGGTCACGTATAAGGAAGTAACTTTGATTTTTAGAGTATAAGAATAAAATGACTGGGGTGTTCGGGGCTGCAGTCCTGTACCGTCTTTATGTGTGTCAGTGTCTTTCTTTGTGTGTCTCTTTGTGTTATATGTCCATCCCCTGTCCTGCAAACGGGCCACAACAGACGGGTGCCGTTTCGCATCACATTTCTGGTTTCTCTGAGGCAAGAGAACGTGTCATCTTCCTGCCCACTGAGGAGTGGCCTAGGCAGCTGCTTGCCCACGTAGTTTCCGAACTCAGCCAGTTTAGGGAACAGACTAAGGCGTCTGAGGCAGTACTTGGGCTTTGGTTCTGATTTGTTGGCTCAAATTTTAATAAACTACACCTATTAAATTATCCTGATACAACTCCCCCGAATATTGCGCATTAGGAAAATATTCCAAGGAAATTGACATAAAGGAACATATAAGCAGCCTCCTTTGACTCAGTGAAACTTAGGCAAGAGATGCCAATGAGCAGTCAGTATTATTGCAATGAGAGGGGAAATAATGAGGTAGCTAAAGAATCTTGCAGAATACTAATGTCTTTTGACAGCTCTCGCAAGTCTAAGATGGGCTCATACCATGTCCCCCTGACAAGCTCGGCCTCTGCTCTGAGCCGCCAGGGCTGCCAGTCGTGCGCCCGTCTGCAGAGACAGGCTGCAGGCTCAGCCACTCCACGGGCAAAGCCAATATGTTGTGAGAAGCCTGAAGGAGGTATTTTTGTCTAAAGCCTGACAAGCATCAATTCCACAGAATTTGATTAAAAATATCTATTTATGTCAACCTTTAAAATAATAGTGAAAAGGTAATAGATTTATGAAATAATCTCAAAAATACATCATTCCTTTCAGAATTAAGTAGAACTTCCAAATTGGATGTAGGTAGACTGCAAAAGAATCATGTCTAAATTTCTAACATCCACAGAACTGAACATAAATAAGGTTATGATGGCTTTTATTATAATAATTAATTAGAAAAATGTGAAATGAGTATTAGTTAGGATTAATGTAAACTTCATATATTTGAAAACTCCAAATAACCATGGTCTAAACAAGATAGTAATTTTTTTTCCAAATAAAAGAATTTGGAAAGTAGGCCATCCAATAATATATGTGGCAACTCCACATGGTCCTCCTAGAAGCAAGCTCCAAACTTCTGTTCTACCATCCACAGGATACAACCACCATTCTCAGTTGCCCACATGGTACAGCAAGGTTGCTGGGGACCCAGTCATCATATCAGCATTCCAGGCAGTGGAAAAGAGGAATGAAGAACAAGCCAAAGGACTTCAGGAAGCTTACGTTGACATCCCATGGAACAATTTTGCTTAAGTACCCTTGCTATTACTTAGAAACTAGGCCACACCTAGGAAGGGTGTAATTTTTTTAATGGTAGGACAGTATGCTAATGTTAGGGTTTTATGAGTAAAAAAGGAGGGGAAAACATAAATAGTCCTCGGGGAACTAGCAGTCCCATCCATAGAGAGCAAATAAACATTTTTATTATTGTGGTAATTGTTAAGAACACAAGCTTTGGGGTTAGACAATCTAATTCCAAGGTTATCAATGCCTCTGTGCTCTAGTTTCCAACTGTTGAAAATGAGAATAATAACATCTACCCACATGACTGTTCGACAACTAAACAAAATGTATTTATGCATTACTGGACTTAATCTGCTACTATTTTGTTGAGGATAGTTGTGTCTAAAGTCTTAAGAGATATTGGTCTGTAGTTTTCTTTTTGTACTCTGTCTAATTTGCATATCAGGGTAATATTAGCCTCAGAAAATGAGCTGGGAAGTGTTTCCATGTCTTCTACTTTATGGAATACATTTTATAAAATTGGTGTTAGTTCTTCCTTATAATTTTAGTACAATTCTTTTGTAAAACCATCTGGCTCTGGAAACTTTTTTAAGGAGCTTTTAAATTATGACTCCAATTTCTTTTATATTTATAGGTCTATTCAGATTGCCTGTTTCATCTTTATTTAATGTTAGTAGTTTGTAGGTTTTGAGGAATTTCTTCTAAGTTAGCAATTTATGAGAGAAAAGTTGTTTGTAGTATTTATTTATTATATTTTTATTGGCTACAGGACTATAGTGGTATCCCTGTGTTACCGAAAGCTCGGCCACTTGTCCACAAGGCCGAAGCCAAGCAGTTTGAGGAGGAAGGAAAGAGTGTTTACTTTGCAAGGGAGGAAAATGGTAGACCTTCTCCTCTCAAAATCCAAATTTCCTCAACACAGGCTGAAATGAAAAGCTTTTAAGGGGAGGGTCTCAGCCTCAGGCAATCACTGTGGTTAACTATTCTAAAGTCCCATCTCGGCCAAGACAAAGCCTGTGAACTCTGCCAGCCCCTCAGGTTTTAACAAAAGACTTCACCTGCTCAGGGATGCAGGCTGAGCTGCAGCGCCCAAAAGAGTGGGGGACGTTTTAAGTAGACAGAAAATCTTCCTGCACTTGCTTCTTTTTCAGGCCATTCCCTCAGTTATACCGTTTCACTCTTAACATTGATGACTGTTGTCTTTTCTCTTTTTATCTTTGTTCATCTTTCTAGAAGTTAGTCGATCTTACAGATTTTTCTAAGAGAAATACCTCTGTTTCATTAATTTTCTCTATCAATTTTATTCATTTATAATTTTATCTTAAATATTTCTATCTTTCTGTTTACTTTGGGTTTAATTTTCTCTTCTTTTTCTACTTTATTGAGGTAAGAGATTAAATTATGCAGTCAAAACCTTTCATTCTTTCTAATCTAAGTAATCAGTGCCATATGTTTTCTTCTCAGCACTGACTTTTCTAAATCCCACATCTTTTCATATATGGTATATTCATTTTAATTCAGTTCTATGCACATTTTCATTTCCTTCGAGATTTCCTCTTTTATCCCTGGATTCTTTGAAAGAATGCAGTTTATTTTTAAGTAATTGGAGATTTTTCCTGTTATCTTTCTGCTATTAATTTCTAGTTTGATTTCATTGTTAGCAGGGAACATACTCTGATTTAAATATTTTTTAAATTGATTGGGGTTGTTTTATGAACAAGAATATGGTCTCAATCTTGATGAATGTTCCATGAATACTTGAATAAAAATGTGCATTATGCTAATTTGGGGTGGAATGTTCTATATATATATCAATTAGATCCCATTGGTTGATGACATTTTTTAGTTCCTCCATGTCCTTGCTGATATTCTGCCTAGTAATTTTATCAGGTATTGAGTGCGGAATCAAATTCCCAGGTTTAATCATAAATTTGTCTTTTTCTCCTTTCAGTTCTGTCACTTCTCCCTTCACATATGTCGCAGCTTGTTTTGCTGTGGCACGCACACTTAAGACTGCCATGTCTTCTTTTTGATTATGCCCTTTATCATCATGTAATTGCCCCCTTTGTCTCTAATAATTTTCTTTGATCTGCAGGCTACTTTATCTGGTATTAATATGTTAGAGCCCAAATCCGCAGGACCGCGGGACAGAGAGACAGAGTCACTGAGGCTGTAATCACCAAAAGGAGTTTTATTATCTAGCTAGCTAGGGTCCAAGCCTCAGAGCACCAACGCAGTGGCCTCTATTCAGGCAGGGACCCCGAATGGGGTGGGTGTGAGCTTTTTATACTCAGTGCACATAAGCTGTTCACGTGCTGATCATGCATCTGCCCTGTACAGTGATTTGTTCTACATTCTGATCACGAGCTGCCCGTTACAGTGATTGGTAAGCTCCTCATCTGCCATTTCTTCAGCCTCTTACTTCACCCTGTCCTTGATCGGTCCTAATCTGTTCTGGGTGGGCTCCGGAATCAGAACTTTCTCCTGCATTTTGTTTCAGCCCACAATGCCCTGCGGTAAGCTGCGGCCAGCAAGCAGGCAGTAAACAGAAGCTAGAAGACAGCCGTTAGCCTAATAGCCCAGTATTCTACAAATATAGCCATTTATGCATTTTAAATTAATATTTTCAGGGTACATTTTTCTATCCATTTACTTTCAATCTATCTGTATTCGAAGTGATTGCCTTGGATATGGCATATAGTTGGGTCATGTTTTGTTTTGCTTTGTTTGATCCACTCTACTAATCTTTACCTTTAATTAATATATTTAGACCATTTACATGAGTGGTAATTGTTGATATGTGAGGACTCTAACCTTCCATATTAGTAAGAACTTAAATAATAAGTGGCTGAAAACAAGAGAGCCACACTCATTTGAGGTTTATTAAGCCAATAATAAACCAATAAATTATGGATGTGCCCTGGAAAAGTACAGTCCACATGTTATAGCAAGTGTTACAGCGGGTGGTCCCGAGGACAAACCCAAACGGGGGGGGGGCACAGAGAGAGTTGGAAAATCAAAGTTTATTCACAGGCAGGCTCAGAGGGGCCTCGCCACCAAATTCTGAGCACTGTCTACCTGATTTGTCCCATTTTTATTAAGTTGGGGTGGTCTGAGGGGTGGGGTATCAGGTGTAGGTTAGTTGATGTGTCAGGTAATAGGTTAGTATTATGCTGATGTGCCAGGCAATAGATTTAGTGTTATGCTGATGCCAGGCAATAGGCTAATTGATGGGCCAGGAAACAGGTTAGTACCATGCGAAAATAAGACAAGGTCTTAAATTTATTTTTCCTCAAGAAGACACCTTACGGCTTATTTTCAGGGGATTTGTTATTTTCCCCTCAAAGCCTGAGCTTGCAGCACGCACAGGATGGCAGGGACCTGACAGGGGAGCCAACCTTGTTGGTGGGGCTGCCCGCACCTTTCCGGTCACCTCTGGGATAGTAGCTGTCACGATGGGGCAGATGAGAAGGGCTGCTCGTCTTCTTTACCACTCCGCCACGAAATGCGTGGGTTGTGCAGACACACTGCATAGCCACACCCATCACTAGGTCTTATTTTCAGGGTAGGGCTTCTATTGCGCAAATGCTTAGAAATCCTGCTAGGGCTTATTTTATGGGTAGGTCTTATTTTCCGGGAAGCACGGTATTATGCTGATTTGGTCTTCGTGAGTGGCATGGTCTCCAGTGACTGATGCGCCAAGTAACAGATGGGGGTTTCCCTTATCGCACAAAGTACTTATTGTGGACTGGCTCTCTGTAGAACGGGTTGAGAACTTTATAATTAAAGGGAAAAGGGAGGGGTGCAGGAGGTGAGCAACGAGACAATTGAGGGTATTCTTATGGAGCTCTATTTGGTGCCCTGTAAATCTACATAAGAGAGGAAGAACATTCAAAAGGCGGATAGAGAAATAGTGGATGTTGTGACTCTTCTCGGGATGTGTAGATGAGTGATCAGATCTCTTCCTTGACTTGCATCTGTGGAGACAAACTCCTAATCGACATTAGGAGTTCAGTCAGGCCACAGTCCTAAGGTTAGAATTGGCATGCACTCATTTTATAGGGGCTGTATATCTTGAAGGGTTTTTGGGGTTTTTTAGGGCTGAAGGAAATATGAAATATTGTAATCTAAAATACAATTTCTTGGTCATACTTTGAGATGGCTGCGGGCAAACAGGAACGTGCTGTAAGGCTGTGTGGGGGGGGAGGACAGTGATTTGCATCTGTAGAGAATCTGTGCTAAACCTAGCCCGGCCTGTGGCTGTGACCTGGGACAGGTCTGTGGAGAGCCTGGCGCCCTGAGAGGTCCGAATATAAACACTCCCTGAGGGCTGTTACCGTGAGGTTAATCCGCTCAACGCCACCACCCTGCCGGCCAGGCTTCCTTTCTCTCTCCCACCACAGTCCCCCCCAAAACCCTGTTTATCATTTTCTAAGCCCCTTCATTTCTTAAAAGAGGACCCAATCTTATATTTCTTTCTTTTTAATTGTGAATTATACTTGTATATTGAACTGGGAGCACTTTGTAGGCATTGCGTGAACCATGGGATGATAATTCTGTGGAAGTATTGCCTTGTGAATTTGCTGCTATTTTAGTTTTGTCTTTGCTGTAAAATTGTAGCATTAAAACAATCATCGTTGTTAATAGGCTTTCTTTTTGAAATAATTATGTGAAATGTATAGCTGCTCTTGATGAAAAGCAATTATTTACCCTTTTTCCTTTGAACTTTGAAGCCAGTGTGTTGGAAGAATGCACCTCCCCCACAGTGCTGTATTAGTGTAGTATAATTATTACTGGTTTTGTAATTTTTCTGGTAATGTCTGCTCCCTCCCAAGTTTTGTACTTGATTGTATTCTTAGTCTGTTTTTAAATGTTTTGCCCAGTTTCTCTTTGATATTTGTGCATATAACCTGATCTTGGAGTACTGTACATAGCTGTTTGAAATGCCAGAATGACTTCTGACATTCCAAGTTTTTCACAAAATATATTTTATCTACAATTGGCCATTTGATTAATAATACTGGCTAACATGTTACAAAAAAATAGAATTTGTCTATTTTCTCATTAATTTTTCTTTAAAACATGTTTGCACTTGTTTTTGACTTGTGTTTTATTAACATTGATTGGCATATTAAAAGTCGCTCTGAGCTAAAAAAAAGAATAATAAAAAAAAGAGGATCCCTGTGCCTCACTGAGGAGCGGGTGGCAGTGCTTGTGTGACTGAGTTCTCAGGCTCAGCTCTCCCTTTTGGTGTAATGAATTGTGGGGTCCAGAGATTTTTATTTTTCCTTTACATTAGTATTAATTTTTTGCATATACTTCCTCTTTTTAATTTTGTTTGTTTCTCTTTTCTCAGTTTTTTTTCTTTCAGGCTACTTAAACATTATTTAGGATTGCATCTTGATTTATTTATGTTGATTTTAAACCTATTGTTTTATATAGTCTTATTTGTTGCTCTGAGAAATAAAAATATAAATTCTGTTACTCCTCTGCCTACTAGTACTGATGTTTTATCACTTTAAATGAAGTATAAAAACCTTACTTTCATCTAGGTCTCTATACTCCTTGTTTTTAAAATACATTTAAATAAGCTTTTTTTAGGTACCTCCTCTGCATACAGTTAGTATCACACCACCTGTTGTTACAATGTTGCTTCAACCATAAAGTAACATTTAAGGAACTCAGAAGGAGAAGGATCATTTAAAATCCTTTAAGCTACTAGGAAAATAATTCAAGACATCTTAAAATAAGAAATAAGCAGTGATCAGATGTACTTCAATAGGAGGTAGCTTAGTGCTTGTAATTCTCTCACTCTTCTCACTTCTGGGTATTGCTTTTCTTCTTCAGGTTTCACATCCCTTTAAGGCCTAGAGGAAGAGAGAATTGACTTCTCACTCTTAAGTGTGACTCCCAAGATGCCCTCACAACCACCACTGTGTCTATTGGCTTAGATCTGGCCAAATGCCTTTTCTGAACTGACCCTTTTGGCTAAGAAAATTGGAACAATTTATATTGCCTGAAGAAATCACTGTGTGGCAAAAGATGTGCGTTGTCTAATTCAGGGAAATAATCAATGCCTATGTAAAGCAGGAAAAAGGACCACTCTCCTCTCAAGATAGATAGCTACTAGAAAGAGAACAAGTAGATGCATTTTGGAGAAATAACCACACTACATATTATAATTCCCAATGAAGGAGCTCAGGAAGTTTCACCCTGAAATATGACTCCTAGGTATGAAGAGTATTTTGAATTGCAGGCCCCTGGAGATCAACAAAGCATTGGAGGCGGCTTTTCCTCTATTTGCATAAACTGGACTGGCCAATCAAAAGCCCAAAGGGTGAACTGATATTCCTTCTTCTCCTCATTATCTCAATATATTGCAGAATGCAACCAGACATGGCCCAAATAATTTAAAACATAATACCTGTCTCTCAGGTTAATTTATAAGTCAATCTGTTTCCTCCATCCATTTACCCCCAGCAACCATTTACTGCCCCTAAACAGAGTGACCTATACTCCTCATTTCCTCTCCCCTCCAAAAAGACAGGTATAAAAATAGCTGAACTTCATTGGGATATTGAGTAATCATTATGTGATTCTCCCCATGTGCATGGCAAATAAACCTTTCTCTTATTAATCTGCCTTAATTGTGAGTTGATCATTCAGAGTACTTTCAGGGGAAAGGTTAAGTTTCCCTTCAACCCTACTCTAAGCACAGAGATCTACAAAAAAGAAAAGTTCCTAATTTTCAAGTTTACAGGTGGGTCATTTCTATCTTTCATGCATCCACTACCAGTGTGTGTGGTATCCTGAAACTCTGAGTATACATTACATTTTCCCTAAGAAAGTAGTCCTAACCTACCTTTGGTTCATATGTATCTATGATGTGCCAATACACTATAATAAAACATTAGTATTTTTAACAAAATGGTACATTTATTATCTTTACATAGTTAAGTAAAGACAGTATTAGGGCACTTAATAATAAAGTGTCAAATATTATTAGATAGGTCAATTATTAAATAATAATTAATTTATTAAATATTGAATCATGGAGTATTATTTTTAAATGTCAACAGTTTGATCAACACTCTAACTTCTAATGATTTTAGTAGAGCATGTCTATGAATTTTTGAGATAGTTCACTAATATAAAAATATCAATTTTAAAAAATAATAAATAATACTAGAGAAAGTAAGCTGATTCTCAAAGGCAGCAAATAAAATCAGGAATGCATTTGCTTGTCTAACAAATAGCCAGCAACTGTCCAACATTTAGCGTTTCATCATGCATGCATTAGAAAGGCATGTCATTTTGTAATACAGAATTATGACTAAAAGCCATCTGTTTCTGCTTACGTTTTAGCAAGCTTTCATACTATGAAAACAGCTATTTGTTTCCCAGAATTGACAGCTGGTTTGTCATAAGGTAGCTGATCCTCAAATTTGACATGCCAATTAAGCCACAAGGAGTAACAAAATATAGAATTGGATATACCAGCAAATCCATTGCAAGAGAATAAAATGCAAAAGCCAATATATATCCATACCAATAGAAAGATGAAAATTAGAAATGCAGGAAATCTTGTTTACAAATAACAAGGATAATATAAGTTTTAGATGATCCACATTTAAAAGATATACTAATATTGATTTTTAAAAACACTCTGCTTACAAAACAAATTAAAAAACCTCCCAGAGTTTATTGAAATCATTTAGTATAGAACTTTTACTGTCCTCCACCCAGGTGTAAGGAACACTGCCATCCCAGATGTAAAGGACCTTAAACAATTTCTTCACCATCACTTCTCCATTTCACAAATGAGGAAACTACGTGAGTCCATATGAAGAGAGAGAAGAAAGTCCCGATTACAACTTGGGCACTAAAACTTTATCTCCACTGTTCCAGACCATTTATCTCATGAAAATCCTTCCCTTAGTGTCTGCACCTGCTCTGCCAACTCTCACACTAAGCTCCTTCAGAACTCCAATGGAAATTCTTTTCAATCAAATGTTTTCCCTACTCCTACTTCCTATTCAAATCCAGCTTAAATGTGGTAAATTCTAAGAAGCTATTCATGGTCACTCACGCACTTCATATAATCCCTTGTCTCTGATCATTGAGATTCACTGTCTATAAATGTATATAGAGATGATTAATAGTATATTGGTTTCATACTCATTATATACAGTTCACTAACTAGTTAATTGAATTGTAAAAATTACAAATAATATGAGAATTTAACCAAAGCAAACTTCTGGAATTAGCTATCAATTTCACTTCATTAAGGTTTTGGTGAATATTTACTTTCCATTTTCTGGTTATGATTAACTTGTGAACTTCTTCTATGCCTCATGCTAATTTGAACATTACAGTGACCAGAGCAAATGAGCATCAGATCCACAGATTCCTTCTGTGAAAATCAATAGCATTAAGTATAGGTTTATGTGATTGGAAAACATATGCAATGGGGCTTTCTGATATGGCTTTTAATTTATGACTTCAAATCTCAGGTGGGTCTTCAGCATCCACACCCTTCACCCTCAAAATCTAGTAAGCTTCCCTAATAACTGTTACTCACTGTGCTGACTGAACGGTTTCACCCCCTTGCTGTCTTCTCCAACCTCCGCACCCCTCTCCATCGTTCACTCTTAGTAGGTGACCTTCATTTTTATTTGTGAGAAAATATAAGCCCTGAGACGGAAATTGCCACGTCTTTCTACCGGCCAACTGCAAACCTTCCTGCTGATCTGTAAGAGCTGTGCCTTGTCCAATCTGGAACAGCCCTTCCACTTGTGAGTGGATCCCACCTTCTCTTATCTTCCTAAAGCCTGACTCTTGAAATCACTTCTTCTCTCCCCTGCGACGTCAATTTCCCTCCGCCCACGCCGCCGGCTGTTCACTGCAAACCCCATTTCCGCTCCGTCCGAGAGACTGCACCCTTGCCCTCCCTCTGACCCCGCCGGACGTTCTTTCTCAGGCTCACGTGCTGTCTCCGCCCCTCCTGTGTCTGAATGCGGATTGCCCTGAACCTCAGGTTTCGGCCTTCTTTCTTTCTCAACCTGCACTCCCTCTCCGTGACCTCATGCTGTACCGTGGCTGTCGGTGTGGTGGACTACAAAACGCGTACCTCTAGGCCTTTCCCCGAGGGCACTATGCCTCGCGCTCAATTTCCCACTAACACGCCCAATTGCGCCAGCCTTTACATCAGCAAAATAAAATGTTTGACTCATGGCAACCCCGCCCCTCAAAAGCTGTTTCCCTTTCCAGTGTTTCCCAACTCAGCACATGACTGTCTGAGTGACTAGGCCAAAACACAGACACCGTCCTTTACCGTTCGCCTTCCAGGCACCACATCCAATCGGAAAATGTATTTGCAAAATATTCCTGGAATGTGGCCACTTTACCCCATCGCTTCTTACTGGCAGTGCCTTCCAAACAGGTCTCCCTGCTATGCAATTCACCATACAGCATTCAGAGGACTCTTTCAAAAACGCAGAAAATATTCTCTTGCTCAAACCCTCCACTGGCTTTTAATCATACTGAGAATAAAATCGATTTTTTTATACTCCTGATGATTTACCCTCTGCCTACCTCCCCAGTCTCAACTTATCTTCTTCCCCTTATCTCCTCAAATCAAAACATAAGAGATCTTTTTGTTCATCCTCAAATTTTATATATACTTTACCCTAGCAATTCCACCTCTAGAAATTTTTTGAAATAAAAAAATGAAACAAGTGATAATGTTGGATTTATAAACATATCTATTATGATACTGTTAATAATAATAATATGAAACATTGAAATGACACAAACAATGTGAAATTTGCTTTACAGAGTATCACACGTGGAGTAAATGAAATAATAAATTCAGTAGAAAATTTATGGAAATGAAAATGTACACTATATACTATTAAGTGAAAAAACCTTATAAAATATTTTATAAAGCATAATCCTGAATCTATTAAAAATGTAAATAAGCAACATGGATGAATAATAGAATATATACATTAATATGTGAACAGTAATATTAATAATTTTAGTATTGGAGAAAAGTTAACTTTTACTTTTTTATTTGAGCTTCTTTGTTTAATTAAATTTGCTCTATAATAACATGTATTGCTTGGGAAATAAAGAGTATATATAACTTTAAAATATTGAGAATTGCAATGACAAGGAGATTCTAAAAACAAAGCCACTTGATCAAGCCCTCATTTCCTGCACTGTGAAATCCATGGGACCTGCCTGTTCAAAGCATACTAGCATCTAGGGTGACAGTGTATGATGCTTTGGGTTCCGTTAGGTTCCAATAGAAAGGACTGGTGTGTGGGTCTATCCATCAGTGCAGAAGCCTCACAGTGAGAACTGGAAAGAAGTTGATATTAAACATATCTGTGTTTTCTGATATCTGGGGACATCATAAAAGAAAATAAATATTGACCATTCTGGGTTCCCCAAGTCCCAAAAGGCAAAAGTAAAAGGGCAGTGTCCTCTGAAACTTCCAAAAGGTAGGACTAAAGACATTGTGGAACAAAGAGACTTTCTTCACGGATCTCGACACAGCAGTGTAACCTGCATTTAGTCCCCCAGTGCAGGGACAGAAATGGGCATTGTATACCCACTGGACTCCTGCTATTATTAGCAGAATACTGAAGCCAGCTTGCCTGAGCACATATAAGCTAACAGCAGAGGAGCAAAGTGGCCACCTGAGGAGGATTCGCTAGGATTTACAACCAATCAGCACAAAGGATCAGAACAATAGGACTTAGATTTTTTAAAACGAGTGAAGTGAATTAAAATAAATTATTCAATTTTCAAGTACAGCACCAAAAAAGAGAAAGAAACAGAAAAAATGTAAAAAGACAATGAACCAAGAAAGTTTTTAAACTGCATTGATAGCTTTCTATTGCTACGTAACAACAGAAATCCTGCAGTTTAAAAAGCACACATTTGCTTTCTCACCGTGTCCATGAATTAGGATTCCAGGTTAGGGGTACTGGTCCTCTGCTCATGGTCTACAGACCGCGGCGAAGGTGACTGCTGAGCTGTATTCTCATCTGGAGTTGCAACCACTTCCCAGCACATTAGGGTTGTTGGCAAAATCTGTTTTCCCACAGGTGCAGAATTTAGGGCTGGGCTGCTTGCCGGCTGTTGGCTGGAGGCTGCTTCTGGTTCTCACCATGGGACATCTCCAACATGGCGTTTTGCTTCTTTGGGCCAGGAGGAGTGACATCCATCACCACTGTCATAGTCTACTGATTCGAAATAAGCCCCAGGTCCTGCCCACATGCAAAGGGCTCCCCTTTGTACAGGAAGTGAATACCAGATGGCAGAGATTTTTGGCTATTACCTTAGGGTCTGCGTGCCTCACAAACTGAATCATAAAAAAGTAACTAAACTAAAGAAAATGGGTCATTATTGTGACCAAAAATAATAAAGAAATAAATCAAATCAGAGAGCAAAAATTAAGAGATTAAAACCATGAGGAGAAAGATAAGGAAACTGAGTGATGGATCTAGAAGACCTAATGCATAAAAACCTGGGGTCTTAGATGTCAAATGCGCGTGCACATACACACACGCACACATACACACGGGATAAAAGAAATAGAAGGAAGTGGAAACACGGTAATCAAATAAACAATAGAAAACAATTCACTGGATGGAAAATTGTAATAAAAATGTTGAACTCTGAAAAGCAAAGGGGTTCATAAAGTTCCAATCTGTATTGAGGAAAAAAATACATATTAGAGGATTCTTCTTGAGTATACAACAAAGTAGTTGGTGTTTTCCAGTCTTCCTTAAAAGTAGATGTCACTCACATGTGTGATTTTAACTAATAAACTCTGAGAGGTAGTAAATTGTACCACTTCGAGGACTGGCCCATGGAAACTTATGAAAGTTCAAGTGTTGTTTCTACGTACAGGGTAGGTAGGATGGAGACAACCCACAGGGCAACGTCATAAAGTCAGGGAGTGTGATATCTCTAGCTTTGTTCTTTTTGCTCAAGTTGCTTTAGCCATTTGGGATCATTTCTGGTGTCATGAGAAGTTTAGGATTATTTTTTCTATTTCTGTGAAAAATGTCATTGGAATTTTGGTAGGAATTTCACTGCATCTGTAGATCACTTTGGGTAGTATGGATATTTTAACAACATTAACTCTTCCAATTCATGAACATGGGATATTTTTCCATTTATTTGCTTGTTCCTCAATTTCTTTCATCACTGTTTGATAGTTTTCAGTGTACAGAACTATAATTTCTTAGTTAAATAACCCCTAAGTAATTTTTTGATGTCATTGTAAAAAAGATCAATTCCTTGATTTCTTTTTTGAATAGTCCGTTGTTAGTGTATACAAATGCTACTGATTTTTGTATGTTTGTTTATGAATGGCCAACAGAAGTATAAAAACAAATGCTCAACATCTCTAATTACCAGGGAAATGCAAACTAAAACCTCAATGAGATATTTCCCAGGCCTTTGGGATAGTGATTATCAAAAAGATGAATGATAACAAGTGTTAGTGAGGAGCCAGAGTGAAGGGAACCTTTGTACACTGTTGGTGGGAATGTAGATTAGTTCAGCATTAGTGCAGTACATTTGGTGTTGTCAATATTCTGAATTTGGGCCATTTTAATAGATGTGGAGTGGTATCACGTTGTTTTAACTTGAATTTACCTGATGACATATGATGTGGAGCATTTTTTATATCCTAATTTGCCATCTGTATATCTTCTTTGGTTCTTTGTATGTTAGGGTTTTTGGCCCATTTTTTAGTTAGAGTGTTTACATTTTTATTGTTGAATTTTAAGAGTTTTTTTCTATATTTTGACTAACAGTCCTTTATCAGATTTGGTTTTGGACATATTTTCTTCCAATCTGTGGTTTTTCTTTTCACTCTCTTGACAATGCCTCTTGCAGAACAGAAATTTTTAATTTTAATGAAACCCATCTTATCAGTTCTTTCTTTCATGGTTCATGCCTTTGGTGTCTTTTCTAAAAAGTCATCACCAAACTCAAGGTAATTTCACCTGATTGCTATGTTATCTTCCAGTTTTATAGCTTTGTGTTTTATATTTAGGTTAGTTATCCAATTTGAGTTAATTTTTTTAAGGATGTAAGGCCTGAGTCTAGATTCCTTGTTTTGCAGGTGGATGTCCAGTTGTTCTAGCACTATTTGTTAAAAAGATTCTCTTTGCTTCATATTCTTGCTTTTGCTTCTTTGTCAAAGATCAGTGGGCTGTATTTATTGGGGTCTACTTCTGGGCTCTCTATTCTGTTCCTTTGATCTAATTGTCTATTCTTTCACCAATTAAACACTGTTTTAATTATTGTCACTTCATAGTAAGTCTAGAAGTTGGGTAATGTTTGTCCTCCCGCTTTAGTTTTTTTCCTTCAATATTGTACCCTCTATTCTGGGGTTTTTGCCTCCTTATATAAAATTACAATCAGTTTGTCAATACCCACAAACTAACTTTCTGGGATTTTTATTGAGATCACATAGAATTTATAGATTATGTTGAGAAGAACTCACATCTTGACAATATTGAGTCTTCCTATTCTAGAACATGGAATGTATCTACATTTATAATTCTTCTTTGATAAACTTCATCAGAGTTTTAGAATTTTCCTTGTATAGATTGTGTACATATTTTGTTATACTAGTACCTAAGTATTTCATTTGGGAGGGGTATTAATATAAATTTTTGTGTTCTTAATTTCAAATTCCACTTACTCATTACTGCTATATAGGAAGGTGATTGCCTTTCATTTATTAACCTTGTATCCTACGACCTTGCATAATTACTTATTAGTTTCAGAAGTATTTTTATCAATTCTTTCAGTTTTTCTTCACTGGTGATCATGTCTTCTGTAAACGAAGACAGTTTTATTTCTTTCTTTTTCTTGTCTTACTGCATGAGCTAGTGTTAGAGCCGGCATTTGCGGCTCCGTGGGACAGAGAGAGAGACTCGCCAAGGCTGTAATTATCAAAAGGAGTTTTATTATCTAGCCCAGGCTAGGGTCCAAGCCCAAGAGCACCAGCGCAGTGGTCTCTTGTGTGGGCTGGGACCCCGAATGGGGTGGGTGTGAGCTTTTTATACTCGGTGCACGTAAGCTGTTCACGCGCTGATCATGCATCTGCCCCTTACAGTGATTGGTTCTATATTCTGATCATGCATCTGCCCCTTACAGTGATTGGTAAGCCCCTTGTCTGCCGATTTCTCTGGCGTTTTATTTCACCCTGTCCCTGATTGGTCCTAACTTGTTCCGGGTTCCAGACAATAGGCTCCTGAATCAGCACTCTCCCCTGCATTTTATTTTAGCCCATAATGCCCTGCGGTAAGCCGTGGTCAGCAAGCAAGCAGTAAACAGAAGCTAAAAGATAGCCGTTAGCCTAATAGTAGTCCAATATCTTACACTAGGACTTCCAGTACAATGTTGAAAACCAGTAGTGAGAGGGGACCTCCTTCCCTTGTTACTGATCTTAGTCAGAAAGCTTCCAGGTTTTCACCATTAAGCATAATGTTAGCTATAGGCTTTTTGTAGATATCTCTTACCAAGTTAACCACTTCGGTACTGCGCTCACCGGCCACAAAACCTCGCCCATAGCCGGCACTCATAATCCACATGATAGTCTGTGCTATGCATTGACGACAAATCCGTTTTGCTCTTGTGTGATGAGGAAAGCTTTAAAGCACTGAAAGCTTGTTTTACTTTACAGGCAGCTTTACTTGTAATGTAAATCAGAATAGGTAACACATACATATATGTTTTCATTACGTTATTTTTAAATGTTCACAATTTTATTTTGACGGCTGTTGGCTAAAGTCGATGCTCGGCTGTGCGCCTTCATATCACGGCTGTCAGCTAAAGTCCTGTGCACATTCATCTGTGGCTATTGACTATAGTTGACGCTGGTACCGAAGTGGTTAAAGAAGTTTTCCACTATTGCTAATTTACTGAGAATTTATATCATGAATAAATGTTGGATTTTGTCAAATTATTTTTCTGCATCTACTGATAAGATCATGTGTTTTTTTCTTCACTACTCTGCTGATGCAATAAATTATATTACTTGATTTTTGAATGCTGAACCAGCATTACATGCTTAAAATAAATCCAATTTGGTCTTGGTGTATAATTCTTTTTATACTTTGTTGGGTTCATTTTTCTAATATTTTATGGATTTTTGCATCTATGTTCATGAGAAACATTGGTCTATAGTTTTCTTGTAATATCTTTTTCTGATTTTGGTATTAGGGTGAGGCAGGCCTTATAGAATGAGTTAGGAAGTATCCCTTCTGCTTCCGTCAGAAGAAAGAGGGTGTAGAGAATTTGGTATAATTTCTCTTTAAATGGTTTAGTAAAATTCACCAGTGTAGCATTTGGGTTTGATACATCCGTTTGGGAGTATTATTAGTTATGATTCAATTTATTTAATAGATATCAGCCTATTCAGATTGTCTGTTTCTCCTTGTGTGAGTTTTAGCAGATTATATATTTCAATGAATTAGCCCATTTCATCTAGGTTACCAAATTTGTGAGCAAGAAGTTGTTCATAGTGTTTCTTTATTATCTTTTCAATGTCCATTGCTGTCCGCTGAATGGAGTGATGTTCCTCTGTCACTTCTGATGTCAGTCATTTGTGTTCTCCCTCTTGTTCTCTTAGCCTAGATAGAGGCTTGTTCTTTCCAAAGACCAGCTTCTGGTTTCTTGATTTTCTTTATTGATTTCCTATTTTCGATTTCATTGATTTCTGCTATTTATTATTTTTTTTTCTTCTGTCTACTTTGGATATAAGTTGTTCTTCTTTTTCTAATTTCTTAAGATGGAAGCTTAGATGATTGATCAGAGATACAGAATCCTAGGTTAGTGGGGATTTTCTCTGTCACCTCTCAAGTATTTCACTTGATTCTTCTCTTGCTTACATAATTTTGAGGAAAAATCAGATGTAATTATTATTTTTGCTTCTCCATAAGTTAGGTGTGTTTTTCTCTGGCTTCTTTCAGGTTTTAGTCTTTACATTTGATTTTCTGTAATTTTAAAATAATATGCCTAAAGGTAGAGTTTTTTGGCATATATCCTGCTTAATGTTTTCTGCACTTCCTGGATCTTTGGCGTGGTGTCTGACATTAATTTGGGGAAAATCTTCAGTCATCATTTCACATATTTCTTCTAATTCTTTTTCTCTTCCTTCTCTTTCTTCTATTTTTGTATTCCCATTACTCGTATATTACGCCTTTTGTAGTTGTCCTTCAGCTCTTAAATATTTTGTTCTTTTTTCTTTCAGTCTTTGTACTCTTTGATTTTCAGTTTTAGAAGTTTCTACTGATGTATCCTCAAGGTCAGAAATTCTTTCTGCAGCAATGACCAGTCTACTAAAAGGCCCATCAAAGATATTTGTTATTTCTCTTATAATGTTTTTGATCTCTAGCTTTTTTTTTATCTTTCTTAAGATGTCCATCTCTCTGCTTACATTGCCCATCTCTTCTTGTATGCTGTCTACTTTAGCCATTACAGTTCTCAGCATATTTATCATAATTGTTTTCAATTCCTTGTCTGATAATCCTAACATCCCTGCCATGTCTGGGTCTGATTCCTGATCTGTCTCTTCAAACTATGTTTTTTATTTTATTTCATTTTGCCTTTTAGTATGCCTTGTAATTTTTCCTTGATTGTCAGATATGATTTACTGTTTAAGAAGAACTGTTGCAAATAAGCCTTTAGAAATGCAGTGATAAGGTGTGGTGGGGGAGAGGAAGCATTCTATAGTCCTATAATTAGGTCTGAGTCTTTTAGCAAGTCTCTGCCCCAGGCTGTGACTTTTATAAGTGCTTCTCAGCTTTTTCTCTCTCTCTTTTTCCATTCTTCCACATGCAAGTCTAGAGTGGGTGGACTCAGGTATTTCCCTTCTCCCTGGTCAGTTATTGTCTGATACCCAGCACGTTAGGCTCTAGTTAACTAATTTTGCCTGAGGGTAAAACTTGTTAAGAACTGAATGTCCCTGCATATCTCAAAATCATTCATTTCTTTTTCCCCCTGCTGGAAGCAAAAGAAGATTTTTCTCTATATGTACTGTGAAAACATTGTGGATCTCCTAAAAGTAAAACTCACACAAGTGTAGGAGCTTTTAATTCTCAGATTCATCCATACCTTGTCTGCAGTGATTCATCAATTACAGTTCAGGTTTTCTTTTTCCACCACCAGTTCCTACTGCAGTATGTTGTGAGTTTCTTTATCTACTTGTCTGTCTTTCCTATTTGGGGATGGTAGTCTGCCTTATGATCTCACTTCTCTTACAGATCTGAGAAAAGTTATTGATTTTTAATTTTTTTGAGGTCTTTGGTTTGTTTTGTTATTAGGACAGAGAGGCTACTTCCAAGCTCCTTACATGTGGAAACTGACCAAGTAACTTTTGCCATAAATTATATTTTTATATTTCTGACCATATCCTATTTTCTAAGATCTTTAATAAAAAATATATAACTTTTCTATATCATCATCTTCATCAACAACAACAAAAACACACTTCTTAAAAGAGTCAGGAAAATAAACATTTTATACACTTTCTTTATTCTTACACAAAAAATAAAATTTAGGTAACTTAAGCTACTCTTATAGGTAAAACCCACCTTTAATGACCTTATTTGGTAAACTGCAGATTAAATGGCTTATACTTTAAAGCCATAGTCTTTCAACTTTTTAATTTTGTCATTTTATAACTCAGTCAACAGGTATTTATTTGTGAAGTGCCTACTAAGGAAATGTGTGACATATTAAACTGAGAATGGATAAAGATGAAAAGTGTTGTTTGTTATCATAAAGACTGCAGTCTTTTACAGAAGACAGGTGTGGAGAAAAATAATTACACATAATAAACTTGTTATGCTTCATATCCGTGGGCTTAAGACTCCATCTGTTCATTTCAACTGATTATCTGAATAGAATTAAGATAAGAAAGATTCATGGTTGTCCAGGATGCACTTTCACTGATCTTTTTTGATCTTTTGATATTATCTAATTAATGATTATGCAACTTTTACTATAAAAGGTAGAAATAGAGGAATATCATCTGATATGTATACAAATGTCTCCTTTTCTTTCTACTTTTTATTAAAGTAGTCATATTGGCAAATGATGAAATTTTATTCCAACTAATGGAAGAAAATTATTTCATTCCCATCATTCACATGACACATTTTACATTTTCAGCCAAATAAACATAAAACATGCCAGACTCCAAAGCTCTGTAATGAAATTGAAGGTGAAGAGGAAAAAGCAAAGACAACCTCTACCAGGAAGAAAGATAGGAAAATATCAGCACCTGCCAGAGCAGAAATATCATTAGGAAAAATTTGGCAACTGATATAACCTATAAACTAACCTAGAATAAGGATTAATAGGGTCTTTTTAATTAAATTTCTACCCAATTTAACTCTTTCACTCTGGCTTTACAGTACATTTTAAGATTCAGTCTTTGAATAACTAATATATACATTTTTAAGCAAAGTCTTTTGCAAGAATTCACTAGATTTTACTTGTTTATATGCCATATGAAATGTCTTTTATTAAATTCTAAATTATACATCCTTATTTTTCTATATAATATTCCTTTATCATCTTCTCCCCAAAATGGCTAATAAATTTCATTCTTTTCTCCCTTCTAAGATACCTTACTGTCTTACTCTTTTATTATTTTCTTTCACTAAGTTTTATTCTTCTTTCTTTAATAGATTCTTTATTTTTACTTCATTCAAGTATTTATTACCCATTGAGAAAAACAACTGTTTGGATAGGGATTGAATAAATGATAGAGATGTAAAACATATATTGGTAATTAGATTTGTTGATTATACATACTAAATATTTTTAATTCTACTTTGTTCAGGTAGTTAATTACTTACTGAAAAATATTTGACCTGTTATAGCTCTTGAGACTTCACAACAAAAACTACTATTTCTTTACTACCATAAGTTTGCTAACTACCTCTCATTTACTAGATACTTAATAGGCATTAGTGATTCAATTCTTACATTAATCATATAGGCTATATAATTTATGACCATTGTTTAAAATTGAAAATGAGGCTCTGACAAGTTCATTAATCTGTTCAAGTAACACAACTCAGTAGGAAGTTAGAATGTAAATATTCTATCAAGTATATGCTATTCTTTATAATCTATTTTATTTGCACTATGAAAATATATGCTCTGAATACAACAGTTTATATGTCCCTTGGAGGAAATTGAGGACTCCGAGATGATCCCAGGTAACAATTAGCAAAATTGCAAGCAGAAATGGAAAGAAAACAAGAAAGATCAGAAATTGGGTACTACACGGCTAGAAAAACCAAGTGCTTTTGAAACCTAAGCAGGAGGAGATGAGCTCCTTACCTATGTCCCAAGGCCAAATATATGCAGATGGCCTCAAGATTTTTGTTATTAAATTGAGAGAAATGCTTGAGTTGAACAAGGAAGTAAAAAAACTAAACAGCAGTAAGAATGCATTCCAAAAGAGAACTTTGATTTTGGTTACTTGCATATGAAATTGGGTGGATGCAATTGATCCAAAGTCTACCATTTAGGTCAGATCTTCTAGCACCTGGAACTCAGGCCAGGATGAACATGCTGCTACTCTACCTGGAAGGTGCAAGCCCAGGGTTGTGAATGCAATGAAAAGGGAGTGAGGCTAGCAGAGAGGAAAGCTGGCTGCTGCTTCCCGATGAGTTTCAAAGACACAGCAGATTTCTCAGGAGGGGCTGTAGCCTCAGAGTAGTCCACAGAAGGGACAGAGGAAGGGCCTGCATCTGCCTGGCTCCCTCCAGTCCTGTTTCTTGTTAGTGGAGACTTTCTCAAGGTGGGTTGATCCCAGGTTGTGTCCCCAGGCTCCTGGAGAGATACTGGACTTGTGCCCCATGCATTCTGCTGTGGCTGCTCCTCCAAGCCCAGGAATGGAAGGGTGACTCTGTCCAGGAAGTGGCACGTGGGCCATGAGGCCATGAAGGGCTGGGCGTCAACAAGGACCCCAGCCAGCTCAGGACGCTCAGCAAGGGAGAGGGCAGCGTGGTCTGGGTGCACGTGTGCCACCATGAAGGTAGTGATAGCAGAAACTGAAACACCTTCTAAGCCTGGATTGAAAATGCTGTGAATTTTCAAGTCAAACTAATCTCTATGCTCTCAAACTTGTCCAGGCTATTGGTTTTCTGTGCCTGTCATTACAAATTACCATAAACTGACTGGCTTAAACAACACAAATTTATTTTCTCACAGTTATGGAAGCCAGAAGTCCAAAATTTAGATGTTGGCAGGACAAGGTCACCTCTGAGGGCTCTAGGAGGGAATCTTCCATGTCTCTTATGACTGCTGCTAGCTCCAGGCATTCCCTGCCTTGTGCTGTATAGCTCCAATCTCTGCCTCCATCATCACATCACCTTCTCCTCTGGCTCACTCAGAAAAATCCAGGATCATCTCATCTTGAGATCCTCTATCATATATGCAAAGCCCTTTCTCCAAATATGGCCACATTCATGTGTTCCAGGGATTAGGGTGTGCAACTATGTTGGGGCCAATATCTAATTCACTACACCCAGCAGCAGGTTGTTAAATGTGTGCCCTCTTCACAAGACGAATGCTCTACAACACCCATGCAGACGTGGCCTCAAGTACAAAAGTCAATGAATAATCTTCCAAAAGCCTGAGCCAAGGACCCTGGAGAACAACAGGCCAGGAGTTCCTACATAGTATTAGGAAAGGACAGAAAAGATGCCATCACTGGGGCCCAAAATATGTGCAATCCCTGACCAGCAGGATTTAGTAGTTACTATGAAGTTGACTTCTTGCTGTTTTCCATCCTTTCCTGCTATTACTGGGAGTTACGCTGTAAGTAACTTGGGCCTGCTGCACCACTGTGTGTGTATGGGTGGGTGGGGGATAAGAGAGAAGCTGGTAACCTGCCTTTAATTTAAAAATGATCATGGGGAGCAAGATGGCAGAGGAGAAACACCGCCAGACAGAGCATCTCTGCAGAAAAGACAGCTTCTAGAAGATATTAGAAGAAAGAAGCAAGCAGACAACCATACATCAGATGGGGGTCAGAAGGAGGGGTACTGGAGACTATGGGAGACTCCATGGGAGGAGGTTGCGGAGGAGAACTAGGAGAAGAGACCTCCTGAGCAAGCAGTTTGGAGACCAGCGGCAAGGGTAGGTGGAGCGGTTAACTTTCCCCTCTTTAGCATCTCGGAATGCTGGTGGGATCCCCAGCAGCTGGAGAGACCTGTGGACACCAGCTGAGAGACAGCCGCCGCCATTGAGTGGTAAGCCTATAGCGGACGTGACACTAGGCTCCCAACTCCTTCGGGGCACCTCCGTGGGCACAGACCGGACCACGCGGCAGGCGCCATATTGCTACACTCGCCCCTCCCCCATCCCTATCCTCTGCTGCCGAGAGAGAAAATATAGCCCCAGCTGGAGGCATCTCCAGGGAACAGGACATTCCCTTCTGGGACCTTACAGCTGACTGAGGGGTACTCAGACGGGGAGCTCCCTACCCGCCAGCCCTCCCAGGTGCTGCTGGCCTGGTGATTCTAGGAGACTGTGGCAGACCCTGAGGCTGAGAGACAATGACCCAGCTTGGGCTCCTGTGGGGGAATTAGGACTGGCACTCCTCTCCCTGGTGGGGTCAGGGATTGAACTCCAGGGCCCAGAGGTCAGACCTGCGGACCAGATCCCATGCACCCAAGTCTCGCATTGCCCAGGGCACAGAAGGGATATTCGGGAACGAGCCTACTAAGGTGTGTGTGCCTTCAGGGGCAGATCAGCGTGCTTGAGGGCAACCCTGCTCCCAAATGGGGGCCATGTGCCCAGCCTAGGTGGTCACACAGTGCAGTGAAATTCTCTGCCTGCATCACAGGCAGGGGAGACCCAGTGGCATGATGTCTGGTCTGCTGGCAGAGGCCCAAGAGAAGCCGCAGAGTTGGGGAGGGTGGGAAGGAGCGAGGCCCGCTTGAGACTACAGGTCTCAGACAGCTTCACCCCCACATGCAGACTTTCTGGCTGAGTGGGGCCATCACAGCCCCTCCCTGACAACTTTTACAGGGAGCAGAGAACAGGACATTGACCCCTGCTAACAGCATTTGTGGTGCTTGAGGACAAGCTTACCCAACCCAGCTCCACCCAGAATCACTACCTCACTGAAGTGGAGAATAAGGACACAACTGGAAATCCCAGAGCCCCACCCACCACCTGAGGCACTAGAGTACCTGTGCAGAGGAACAAGAGCTAGTTAGGCATAGACGGGGCTTACCTAAAAATGATACAAGCCATATATGACAAACCC
>VBSM01001124.1:3660997-3685760 GCA_008086735.1 Cheirogaleus medius
AAAAAAAAAAAGAATTATAAAGATTAAAAATATAAAAAATAAAAAAGATAATTTGGCTTCTAAAGCATCCCTCACACCAGAAGGCATCTCCCCTCTCCCAACTGCAACAGGGATAAACAAACTCACCCAGCAAACATGCTGTCTGTAACTTTGCGTGAGGTACTGGATGAGAAGCAACAAATCTGGGTGGTGTTTATGGGTAAACAAACTTACCTGCAGTAAGGTTAAGAATAGTGTGCTGTATCCATGACCTCACACGCAGAAGTAGAGCAGCCCCTTCTGGCCTGCTTCTTCCCTGTCTCAGAGATTATGCCCCTCCTCACAGGGCTTGCAGCAGATTTAACACTGCACATTGCTCCCTGTGGTCTATCACTGTAAACCCTGGAATAATACCACAGTCTCCACCTGCATCTGCAAAAGAAGGATGAGACACTTTCTTGGGTTGGCTGGTATCCCTTCCCCTGGCCTGTGCATCTGGGGATCTCTACTGAGATGCTTGTGAGGTCCACCTAGTGAACAAGGGCTGGGTCAAAAACAGGCTTACAGGGTGGTTAATGAAAACAATCACCACCAGCTCCCCTCAAATAGCACAAATGAGAGGAAAGTCACCAGCAACACCCAAAACACATACTGGTCTAAAACACCTTCTGACACACTTTGATTTAGCATCTTCTCAAAATGCCCTTTGAGGTGCAATATCCTCATTTCATTAATTTATAGATGTGTTTACTTTGATCCTTCTGAGTTCCTCAGTTGCCAAAACTCAGTGTTAGAGTGGGAATTTGTACATGGGATTGAGAAAGAATTCTCTACACAAAGATTAGGATAAAGTAGTATGAAGTTTATTTTACTTTCTGTTAAAGAGCAGGAGAAAAGGCTCAACGCAAGAAAGGGAGAAAAAAGGAGCATTGGCCCTGAGGCAAAGTGGCTTAGACTTTTTATTGAGGGGTTGTAAAGAGGTAAAGAAAATTTACTTCTGTAGATTAATTAGCAACAGGCAGCTGTAAGATCTCAGGGTGTCTCTTTCTCCTGTTTTTTCTGCTCCTGGAAACTTGCTTGTCAGTAGTTCTGTAAAGGAAAAATCTTTGCACTTTTTTCTGTCTGCTCAGCTCTTTTCAAGTGCTGTGAAAACATTTCCACAGGTGGTTAATTAGACAGGGAGCTCATGTGATTAATCTTAAAGTCAGTAAGTTAAATAGTTTATATTTTCTGTTAGATAGTTTATTAGCAAGACCATCCTATCATTCCCCCTTTGCATTGGTTAGAATTAATATTTTTTATTAATGGGCTGGAGATTGGGATATTTGGGTGGAGGTTGCTCTTCTGTATCTACTTCCTGCTGACCTAGGGTAGAAGCACTGTTGATACCTGAGAGCCCAACTGAGAGTCATTAAGAGGGAGCGGCTGAAATCTGATGGACTTAAAAGAGGCAGCATGGGGGTTTTGTTGGAGAGAAACAGCAAAAGCTTGAATTTGGATTTGTATGAATGTTACTAGACAGCAGAGACTGTAGGGTCTGAAAATGAATACCAAAAGCAGAATTGTTAGGGATCCTAAGAGAGGTGTTAACCAAGAAAATTAATGCCACACATGGTGAGAAGAGCTCACAGTTCTGAGAAGTTAGAGGGCTTTTTCGACTGTAGGCAGATAAGGATGTTGTAGGATGCCAGTGGGGGAAAATATGGAAAGTAGGATTATTATTAAGGTCTCCAGTATGGGAAAAAGGGGGATAGGCCTGGTACATGAGTTGGGAAAGAGGAGGACAAGGACAGCAAGATGTCCTATATACCACAGCAAATTATCAAAGCTCACAGTTTTGAGGCTTCTGTTGGGTCAATTGGAGCCTGGCAGGTGTAGGCCAGTGGATTTCCAGGGAGAGATAACCCAGGGCTTCTGAGACCTTTTGAGTAATTTGAGGCATAAAAGCAGGGCCATTATCACTTTGGAGAGAAGTCGAGAGAAAAGACAAAGTTTTTCATTTAGTATTTGCTTAGGCTATTGTGTGTCCATCCTTGATCTGGAGGTCTAGGTCTGAACTAATTCCATCCCTTGAAATCAGCCCTTACAATCTCACATGCCTGCCTCTTCTGCAATAGTCCCTGGGCCTAGAGGGAGGGTCTTTGTGGTTTTAGTAGCAGGGCTTTGGCAGTAAATGACAGATTTGGGCCAGTCAGGATTAAAATTACAGTCATTCACCATGCAAACTGACAATCAAAATATTTTAAAAGACAAAAAAAATTTAGTCTTCAATAGAGAGGAGACAATCATGAGACTGAGTATAGACAAACTGAAATATAAGTTAATAAAGGAGCAAACTGAGTCTGTCTCTTTTTTTCTTCTTCCCTGGCCTTTTCCCCCAAAAGGTGAAATCTTTTGTTATTTCTATTACTATTAAATGAAAATCTTATTTAAAAGAGAAAAACAAATTTCACCTTTTTTTCAGCTTCAAATGAGTTTTTAATGTTCACTTTGTTGCTGGACCTGGCTGTTTCAAGTATCCTTAAATTAGTGATATCACAGACAATGAGTTTTATCTCAGTATCAGTAACTTAGTAAGTGAAGTCTCAAAGAAAGAAGAATAGAAAATAGAGAGCTTGATAGACTCTATTTTTGAACTCTGTAATGGCAAATTGACCATTTGAGTTCTGAACTTCTTGATGTAATTTGTCCATCAGTTTAAACATGGGTACAAGAACAGAAATTTAGGAGGTTTCAAACATAGGTCTGGGAACATTACACTAGAGAACTTCTCAAGAATCTTTCCTTAAACCAACCGGTAATGTAAATGACCTGTCATAGGTCCAAATGGCATAAAAGCCAAAAGAGCAGGGACAGAGGATCCCCAGAATGTACACACATAGCAATTTTAAAACTGGTTTTAATTATCAAAGGTTTCCAAAGTCATGTGAACTAAAAGACATTTGAGTTCTTTCTTACATTCTTGATAAATTATTTAAAAGCTTACTTTTTCTTCAAGCCAAATAATTAGAGCTCTTTTACATATTTTGGTAGTAAAACATCATGTATATGACACATATAGACACACAAACATGCAGACATATAGACAGAAGTAGATATTTTAGGTGAAATAAGGTAGAAAGTTTATGTGTGTGTGTGAATATATCCACCTGAGAAGTAATTTAAGATCTCGTAAGCTAATCTGAAAACTCAATATACTTCTATAACAAATTATTTGATTCCTAATTGTGTCACTAACAACACTTTCATATTTGGATAATTATTCTAGGCATTTATTTTTCCTTTCCTTTTCCTTCTCAAACAATAAGAAATATATCTCATTCATATTTATATCTCTCCCTCTATCATCATCACATATTTTGCATTAAATGTGTGCTCAAAAATAAGAATGTATTTAGAAGCTTAGATCCCACTAACCTAGATCCAGTAAAGAGAGCAGAATGTCCCCTAGGGTGAGTGTGTTTCCTCCCAAGTCCAAGACAGAGTCAGGAAAAACACTGTTTCTGAGTAATTTATATACAATTGAGCTTGAGGTTGTGGATTCTTCTGAAATTTTACAACTGACTGGAATATTGGTAGGATACTCTTTAGTGGCACTCTTCCTTTAACATAATTATGTTCCAAATCTCCAGTGTGAATCTGGACCCATGGAGTATAGATACTCCCTGGGAGCCGGACTGTGGGACTAGACTCCTGTTCTATGGCATGGTCAGAAAGCACACACAAACACGCAAAAGTAGCAGTGTGTCCCTCAGGGTGAGAGGAACTAATACAGTAATTGTCATCAGGAAGAGATTATATCTAGTTTTCTAATGTTTTCTAACTACGCTTTTACGTTTACTTTGGACCAATCTGTTTTCAATCAAATCTAGAAATATTTAATTGCATCCTGCTCAACCATTAAGAAAATATTGTGATGCACTGTCAAAGTAGTTTCAATTGTACCACAAATTATGTATTTGTGTCAAATAGTTATTTTCAAAGGTTTTCCCAGTCACTTTTTGATGATATACAAGCATAAATAACTACTAGACATGAATAATACATCAAACAAAGTAGAGCTCAATAGCATTAATCCACTGTTACATAAAAATCAATTGCTACTTTTTTGGCATGCGATTCAATCTTACTGCCTGTTGACAGTGATATTTCCTCATTTGACATTCTTGAGGAAAAACAGAACTAAGATGGCTATAATGTATCATTTTTTTCTGTAATAAAAATCTGAAATACACATAGATCTGTCAGATAACACCTTCTCAATATAATGAAGGGATACTCAAAAGCCAGAATAATTGGTTTAACTTGTACACCTCATTGATTCTTGGCTGGCAATATATAACAGGACCCAACATCTTGAATAATTTCCTGGCCAAGTGCTATGTAGTTCTGATAGACACCAAAGGTCCTCCCACCAGTAGGTATTCACAACCTTTCCCTTGTACGTAGCCATCCCAGTACAGAAACCATGAGCGCTAACCACTCACGTTCCAAGGCTTCCTCGCATTTATGGGTGGGTGGGTAGCATGGCACTAGCCGATACAAGCAGAAATTGGCTGGGGGAAAAGGTCTTGCACAAGGTTTAATTTTTCTCATAAAAGGAACAGAAGACTCAAGCATAAGTATCTGTCGGTATTAGCACGCTCATATTAAGTCCCTACGGCACTAAACATAACCGGAAGAGCAGGACACATCAGAGAATTTGGGCTTGTCACTACACCAAAGCCAACAGACACTATATGCACACTTCTGTTTTTAAGACACGATAATTAAGGTTAAATGTTGCTCACAAATAAAGGATATTTCCAACTCAAAGACCAAATAAATAATTCTTCCATCGATCTGGCTAGTTGATTTACAACACAAAGAATCTGGCTGCAGCGCTCAGGCTGACTGGGACATGTCAGTCCCTGACTGCGACCGGTTTCCTTTCCCCGGAGCCCGCAGGCCTCTGGTGACTGCCACGGTGGTCGCCTCCCAGCGTGGGTCCCAGACCCTGGATGGCTGTGGCGGACACCCAGTTTCCCCGTCCCTTCCAGACGCTGTCTGGAGAGATCGGCGTTTACAGATATGGTCCAGAAGTGTATGTGAATAGCTTTGGTTAGAGGGGACATTCCGTAATGGGCAGTGCAGCTTTGGGACTTGAGATTGTTTTTGTCTTTTTTCTGGCATTATTTCTACTTCATTGATATGGTGACTTTAAGAAACAGCACAGACTTGTGATTGTTGGAATGCTGCTTGCTCGATATCTCTGCTTTCTTATTGCCTTCATCCTGCCTCTGGATGTTAGCCAACATCCACGTTTCCAGCCATGGAGCTACATTCCTGATGGAATCATGCCAGTGTTCTGGAGGGTGGTGTATTGTCCATCACAATTTTTAACGTAGATTCTCTTACTGTGTATGCAGTCGATGCAAGATCAGGAGGGTTTTCTATCTCTGGAAAGGTCAAAACTGCACTGATTGAGAATGCTATCTATTATGGCACCATTATGTGAAGTGAAATAAACCTGGCGCGGAAGGACATGTACTGCCGCTCTCACTTACATTTGGAACTCAAAAAAGTTGAACTCAGAAGTAGAGGAGAATGGTGGTTACCAAGGGTTGGAGAGATTGGGGTAGAGGGAGGTGTTGGTTGAAGGATACAAATTTAAATATTAAAAAATACATTTTGTATTATTTCAATAATTTAACATTTACTGAGGCTTATTTGTTAAATTTTTAGTTGTTTTAAAATTTTCACTTTTTCTTTTTAGAGAGAGGGTCTGGTTATGTTGCTCAGGTTGGTCTCCTACTCCTAAGCTCAAGGGATTCTCCTGCCTCAGCGCCCCAGGTAGCTGGGACTATCAGCATTCACAACTAGGCCTGGCTTAAGGCTTGTTTTATGGCTAAACACGTGGTCTAACCTAGAGAATGTTCATGTGTGCTTTAAAATCTCTGATTGCTGTTGTTGAATTGTCTATTTCTTCCTCAATTATGTCTGTATGCCTCATGTATTTTGGGGCTCTATTTTTACATGCATATATCTTCATAATTATAATATCTTCCTGATGGATTGATCCTTTTATCATAATAAAATACTCCTTCTTTGTCTAGTAACTTCTTTTATTTTAAAAAGTATTTTATCTGATGTTATAGTCACCATAGCTCTCTTTTGGTTACTGTTTTCATACAAGAACCAAAGTACATTTTGATACATCCTGTCCATCCTTTACTTTCAATTTATGTGTATTTTTGTATCTAAAGTGAGTGTCCTGTAGACGAAGTATAGTTAGATCTTTGTGTGTGTGTGTGTGTGTATGTGTGTGTGTTTGTGTGTCTGTATTTAAATCCAAACCGACAATCTCTGCTTTTTGATTAGGGTTTAAGACTAACTTTAAAGTGAATGTATCACTGAGTCAGCTCCCTAAGCAGCAAGTAATATATTTTTCAAAAATGCACCACTACCAAATGTACATGGTGTATTTACTTGTGCTGCTTGATAACATAGCTAAATAACTGTTATATATTTTTATTTGTTTGTTTCACTATTACAGGCATTCTTGAAACTATTTCCTGTTTTGATGTCACACAATAAAGTGATATGAACTTTAAACTATATTATTACAAAGTAAATGCTAAGATTTTACTACCTAGCCAGGCTATTCTCACATCTGTCTCAAATTTCTTTACATAAAAAAGTATCAAGAATGTGCTATGAGAATGAAAATAGGTGCTATAGGCTTAGCAAGTCAATGCTGGAATTTATAAAAACATCTGAAGGAAATCAGAATATTTTACCCCAACATATATTTCTTTGACATATTTTGAGATGGCTGCCACAGGTTCAGCAGATGAAAGTAATGTTGCAAATCTGTCTTTTGTGGGGGAAGGTTTACATCTGTAAAGAATCTGCATTGCTGAAGCCAGGCCTTTTATTATTCAATCTAGGAAAGATTAACTGAGAGTCTGATACCTTTAAAGGTCTGAAAAGAAAAATTTAGCATCTGTTCTCTCCGAGGATTGCTACCTGTGGGGCTTCATCTATATAACAAGACCACCTTTGCTAGCCAAGTTTCTTCCTTCCTCCCTCCCATAACCTGTCTTGCCACAAAAGCCTGTTTTGCCACAATAGAAGCCCCAATTCTTTATAAACTTCTGTACCTCATTGGGAGGTTGAGACTTCATTCTGAAGGCTCCCGTGCATGCATTAAATAACTTTGTATCCCCTTTCTCCTAGTAATCAACCTGCCTCACGTCAGTGATTTTGCACTGTGAACTCAAATAAAATCTTAAGGCTCACCTCCCACAAGCTGACTGAATGGACCCCCTCTTGGCCAAAGAAATATCCTAAAACTAAATTGCCTGCCAGGAGGAGGGAGGTCAGACATGCCTCATCATGCCCCCCTCCCTTCTTGGGGACATCCTTTGTAACCCATTAACAGGCCTAAGGGAATGCAAGACAAACCTGCAGGTCCTCAAATTACACAACAAATATATATCTGGTGGCTTATCTCTGATAAACAGCTTCTTATCTTAAAATATTCCAAGCCTTTAGAAGCTTCTTGTCTTTAACCAATTACAAGCCAAAGAATCTTTAAACCCACCTATAACCTGTAAGCCCCTGCTTTGAGATGGCCCACCTTTTCAAGTCAAACCAATGTATGTCTCCCACATATTGATTTATGACTTTACCTGTAACCTCTGTCTCCCTGAAATGCATAAAACCAAACTGTAACCCAGCCTCAGCGAGTCTACTTGCTCAAGGCTTCTTGGGCGTGGCTCCAGGTCATGGTCCTCAAATTTGGCTCAGAATAAATCTCTTTAAAATTATTTTACAGAGTTTGGCTTTTCTTCCACTGACAGCAGCAAACTATTAGGGTACAAAGGGCCTTGTCTCCTATACACCCATAATCAAAATATTATATGTGTTTGCCTTTCCCCACAAATTTTCACTCTGGTTTCTGAGTTCTTAGTTATTGACTATTGATTCTCCTTGTTTGCCTCTATTTTTCATGATTGTTGATGACAGACCTCGAGTGTGATTTTCTATCTCAATCTCAGTATGCAGCCAAGCCTGCGAAGTCCAGTGTCCATGCTAAGTCTCTACTTTTGGAAAATGGGCAGCCACCTAAGCTCCGTGATGCCCCCAGGCATACCTATATCTGTCCCGGCCTTGCTACTCCACAGGTAATTTGAGATTTTATTCCCAGTTTGTTTGTTGTAGGCTTTATTAATTTTTTTTTTTTTTGGCAAATCTAATGGTTCATTGATACTATCAAAGAGAAACAAGCTTGCTTAAGTCGATAACCCCGATCACTGAATAATTAAAACTATTAGATCCTTATATTTCTACATCAACAAAACACTACTTTTTTGCATTTGAAATTGAGATACTTCATGGTTACATGGTTTAAATGACCATGACGGGATTTTTTGGTGGGGCGTGTTTTAGTGTCACTTCTTTTGAAGATGGTGAAAGTGTTAGGCAGATAGCGAGGGATTCTGGGTCTCCTAGAGATGAAAGTGGGTGCTGTCGAAGTTTACCCTCCAACAAATGGGCCTTCAGAGAGGCTCATGGGAGACCCACCCGTGCAGTAATACCCCAGACGATAACCAAGCTCTCTTTTGCTAGGACAGTGGGTTCAGTCGCCATCTGTGGCTTATGTACCTTCCTCTGAAAACCTGTATCTTGCTCTTGCTTGCTCTGTAATCCTATCTTTCTCTCCTCAATAAACCTCATTGTCCTGCTTGCCTTACTTCGGTGTGTCTGGTCATTCTTAGGCCAAGAGCACACCAGGAATCCACGTTTCAGACTGCTGACCCCACAAAAGTGTTGTGGGTGGTCTACCAAAATTATACTTGGCTTTGAAACTACCACTGTTGCTGCTACCTGTAGAGCATCTTGCTACTTGGAACACTGCCTTGGGCTCAGAGTCAGCATGACTTCTTATTTAAAGGTCAGATGGGGTTTTGGAAGCCAAGCCACTTCATCTCAGACTGCCACGGGCAATCCTGGTGCCAGCGTGGTGTGTTAGGGCCTGCAATTTCCTAGCTGTTAAGTTAATGACACATGGCTTCAAACTGCGCCTCAGTAAATTGCTTCTTCATAACATCCTTTACCGTTCCCAGAGCTTGCAGTGCACATACATTTCAGTTTCAAAGCAAAATAAATAAATAAATAAAAAGAATAAGAAAGAAAAATAAAAAGTAAGAAAAACATCCATTTTATTGCCTGGAGGTAATTGTGGCAGGAAAAAAAAAAAAAACACTCCCTCACTGAGATACAAATAGACTCTAGCTCACATTTCATATCTATTTCTTCTCTCTGCTTGTGCAAGAATCTCCAGCAGTTACTGGAAGAACACAAGACTCTTTCATCTATAATCAATAAAGTTAGTTTATACATTAAACAGTTTCAGAAGATACATATTTTACATGTCTAATTAATAAATTTAACATCCATTTAGTCCAGCAAAATCATTGTCTAGACCAAGATAGTGTATTGTGGCCTTTGTCATTTAGAAATAGGAAATGATTAAATTAATGAATACATGGCTTATTTTCTCAAGATTGCAAAAAACTTTCTGATGTCATACAGATTTTTTTAACGGAAAACAATTAGTATCTTTTCCATGGCCTATTCTGTTACCGAAACCTCGGCACTTGTCCCCAACGCCACATCAGAAGAGCGAGGACACGTGGTCTGAGGAGAAGGAAAGAGGAGTTTATTAATTTGCAGTCAAATGAGAAGGATGGAGACTCCTGTCTTAGAATGCTGTTGTCCTAATCCTAAGTAGAAATACAGAGCTTTCAAGGGTTTTCAGCTCCAGGGTGTTCTGATCCGTCCCATCTCCCATCTGGAGGGAAGGCAGTCTCGTGACCTCCACGCAGACCTCCCTGAGCCAGCTCCTTTGGCACAAAGAACAAAGGATACTCCTCTGCCCTCCCAACCACTGGCCTGAGGCAGCAGATGCAGGTTTTAGATCCCAAAAAGAGTGGATGAGGTTTTAAAGAGACAGAAATCATTTTTATCATTTTTTCAGGCTCTATTACAATTATATTGGACAGATGTTTATCGGGAGAAATGATTTTATAATAAATTCCTGGAGACCCAGATGCCCAAATTTCCTAATCAGGATTATTTTAATTAAATGATAAAATCATAACCATATTTTGTTAAAACAGAGAGTATACAGTGATCTTAACCATTGTTTAGGGTTTGCTTTTAAAGTTTTGTTATTATGATGTCATGACAGATCACACGGCTTTCCTCCACAGTTCCTGGCTCATTGGTCCCATGGCTTGTTACAGTAAACAGAACCTCTCTGACCTTCTCCTCCCCTCCTTGCTCCTGCTAGAGAGATCCTGCCCCATACGCTGGAGAGGGGAATGCTGCATAGGAAGGCCAAGAAGAATCTGAACAGACAGGCCTCGCTGGGTTTAGATGGTCCCTTTTTGCCCAGTTACATTTTAACACAGTTGCCCCGGCTTCCACATCCATGCCTAGGTGACGAAGCCTCCTTAAAAGCCCAAAGGGGCGGGGTTCAGGAGCTTCTAGAATGCTGACCACAGGGAGGTTCCTTGGGTATGTCCTGCCCAGGAGGGCATGGAAGCTCCACATCCTTCCCTCCTACCTCACCCTACGCATCTGTTCACCCGCATGCTTTGTGATATCCTTTATGCTAACCAGTAAGCATGCGGCCCTGAGTTCTGTCAGCTATGCCAGCAAATTAATCAAACCCAAAGAGAGGGTCATGGGAACCGCACCTTGAAACTGGTCAGTCAGAAGATTTGGAGGCCCCGACTTGAGACTGTTGTCTGAAGGGGAGCAGTCTTGGGGACTGAGCCCTCAACTTGTGGGAGTGAACACTATCCCCAAGTAGATAGTGTCAGAACTGGATTAGGGGACACTCAGCTAGTGTTTGCTGAAGAATTGATTGCTTATTTGTTGGTGGGGAGAAATCCTTCACATTTTGTCACAGAAGTGTTCTGTGTTCATTGTTGCCTTGGTGTGAGAGCAAAGGAAAAAACATGGTTTGGGTGTTTTTCCCAAATAGTCTCATATACTTTCTGCATTAAAAAAAATGTAGTTTGAGTGGAGGTAGAAGAAAGGTCAGACTACGCTCTGGGACTCTATATACACATATACATATATACACATATGTATGCATGCATATAAAACACATGTATGCAGATATACAGGCAAATATAAATACATATCAACATATGCACATACACGATGCATATGCACACACACACATTGTGTATACATTTGTGTGTGTGTGTGTGTGTTCCATAAAACCATTGCTGCTGCCACCTCATGTGCCATCCTAATAAGTCAGTTTGAATGAGTCTTTTCTATCCCCATTCGAGCCTCAACCTCTTTGAGAGATTGGAAGCACATCCTTCATGTTCTCTGCTGTTCAACATCCGAGACAACAGGACACTCAGTACTCTAAGAAGCAGCATTGCTGTTTTTTTCAAGGCATATGACTAACTTTTAACAAATGGCTCCATGCCACAGGCCATGGGCGTATGTACAGGTCATAAGACAGGCACCGTTTCACACAGTCGGCCCCTCTGATTCTAAAGATATCACTCATCTCTAATTCCTTGTCATCCTAATAGTGGTGACACCTCAATAGACAGCTGGTTCCAGGGCCATCGCCAACTGGAAGGCTCTGCTTAGATGTCTGTCCCCCCACTGTGTATTTTTATAACCCTCCACTGCCAGTACGCAGGGGACACAGCGATTGAAGGACATTTTCTTTCCATAAGTTCTAAGATGCACACCTTTTTCTCATATTTCCCATTGCTGCCTTTCCCCGAACGCCTACAGTGATGCAGCCTCTGGTAAGAGCTCTGTACACTCAGTGCTCAGGCTTCACTGCGGTCAGAGGAAACTGCAGGAGCTAAAAATAGAAACCGTTGGGCAAGATCAAAGTAAACTAGTGCTCATCACTCAATTATATCACAGAATTAGAGCAGCTTTCCACAAATTCCAGAGATAGTATTTTTTTTTTACTTTTTAATTTGGGGTCCAGTCTAAATATTTCATGATTTCCATTCTAATTTCTTTTTTAATTGAAGGGTATGTATTATATTATCATTTTGTTGTTGTTAGTTTTCTATTTTGATTGCACAGGCATGAGGTAACATGAAGTGTAAAATACCACTCAACCATTGAAATTTGTTAAAATATGAAGTATAACTTGGAGTCAATTTGTAAATATGTTTTCAGTACAGCTTGAAAGAATGTGTATTTTCTTATTTTGTAGGGGGAAGATTGCATATTTGAGCATTAGAGTAAGTTTGTTAACTATATTGTTCAAATTTTGACTTTTTGTCCACCTGATCTGTTAGTTTCTGAGAGTATATGAAAATCTGGGGGAAAAAAGTGATTATAGATTTGTAAATTTTCTCCTGTAATTCTGGCAGTTTTAACTGTGAACATTATGCTGTTTTTATGTGTACATAGGTGCAGGATCGCTGTATCTTCTTGGAGAATTGTTTTTCCTCGCTACTAAATGACTATATCTAGCCTTATATTCATTTTCCAGGCCTGTGGTAACAATGTACCACCAACTGGGCAGCTGAAACAACAGGAAGTCATTGCCTCCTAGTACGCGAGACTGAAGCCCACAGTCACGGTGTCAGCAAGGTTGGTTCCTCCTGCGGCTGTGAGGGAAGGTTTGGTTCCAAGCCTCCCCTGGGCTTGTACATGAGCCTCTTCATTTGCACATGACTTTCTGACTTTCACCCTGTGTGTCTGTGTCCTAATGTCCCCTTCTTATGAGGATACCAGTGATATGCCATTACATACCACCACCTTAATGACCCATTTTAACTTAATTATCACTTTACAGACCCTATCTCCAAATGCATTCACATCCGAGATACTGGGGGTGGGATTTCAACATGAATTTGAAGGGGACACAATTCAACCCATAAGAAGTCCCTTTTAAAAATCAGTGACTATATGGCATATCTTCCTTTACCCTTTTACTCTCAACATTTCAGTTATTAAGTTTTAGTTTTGTCTTGCGTGTGCGTTTTTGTGTCTGTGAATGTATGTGTATGTACATGTTTGTGTATATATAGTTTTTTAAATCAACTTGAGACCCTGGATTTTATTTGGTGAGCAAACAACATTTAAATTTAATGTGATTACAGATGTATTTAAATTTATTTCTACTATATTAATTGTTTTCATTGATAAAGTTTTTTCTTTATTTCTTCTTTCCTGGCTTCTTTTGAATTAACCATGTTTTCCTAAATGAAAATCACATGTTTTTATTATTTCAGTCATCACACTTAACTTTTTAAATGCATGCTCAACATAGAATAAAATAATATATAGAGAGGGTGGGAAGGAACTCTAGGAGGTGATGGATATGTTTTTGGCATTTATTGTGTTGATAATTCCACAAGGATTGTACACTTATCTCCAAACTCATCAAGTTGTACACATTAAATACGTACAGGTTTTTGCTTGTCTGTCAGTTATTCATTATCTTTATAAACTTAAGCAAAAATATGAGGACTTCATAATTTTTCAGCTCTGAGTATCTTTCCCATTATTTTATAGTCTTTAACTCTTTAGTTTTACCTTGTTTTTTAGAAGTCCAAAATTAGTTATTATTTTTATATTGTTACATATCTCTAGTATTTTCTATCTCTATCATTGCATTACAGGCTGCATGATTTCCTTATATCTATATCACAGCTTAAAACTTCTCTTACACATTGTCAAAGTCTTCCATTTACACCAACTGATATTTTATTTTGATCATTATATTTTTTATTTTTAGATGTTATATTTGTTTCATTCCAAACATGTCTCCTTTAAACTTGTTAGATCCTATTTTACTGTATCTCTTCTATTTTTCTTTTAGACTCTTTCAGAAAGTTCTATTTTCTCAAATTCTTGGGGTGCTATAATCCTATTTGTGACCTTTGACTAATCTGTAGGATGGACTTTTTTTCATATAGCTTATGATTTCTTTATTGGAACAGGACAAATGTTTGCATTCAATTCTTAGCTTGAGATTTCTGCAACTTAAGGCTAGTATCAAGCTGGACTCTACACCTCCACATGGTACAAGATAAGCGCTTCTTCCAACCCAAGCACTAAATGGAGAGTTTACCTGCAGCATCCCTGGGCTGGGCATCATATTTTTCCAGAACTCTTTCACGGGAAGGACAACCTAAAGAAGCAACTTGGTGTTCATCGTCTTGTCCTGGCCCCAGGCCCTGTCTTCGGATCCTGAGTGTGTATTTAAAACACCAGCCTCTATGTTGCCCTATTGGACTTTCTTTTGCTCCTGGCCTGCATTTTTATTTATCTTGATTTAGGTTCCTTCTGTTTTAAAACTTGGAGATTTGGGATTTTTTTCCCCTTCTTGTGTTTAATTACATATTTCATGTTTTGTATCATATTTTATTTAGCTTCTCTAGAAATCTGAATCAGAAATGGATACTGGTTAGCTGAGTTCTCCATGTTGTTAGAAATTTGGGGCATGGGTTTAAACCAAAAAACACATCCTTGCAGGCTTTTTGCAATTCTAGTGTCTGGGTATTGTTTTAACACTGGCCACTTGCCCTCTCCACCATGCTTGGTTCGTTACTGGGTTCAAATCAGAATTTTCTGCAGATTCATCAACATGTATTTGTGTGGGCAGAGCCTGTTCCTCCAGCTCTGCCTCTAAACTCTTATCTTCATAGTAACTTGTACATCCAGTTTAGGTGTTTCACCTTCACAGATTGTTTTTCTTTCTTTTGTGGTTTAATAGCATCATATTATCAATTACATATTCCCCTGCCTTGTCAGCAAATCATATTGTTTCTTTTGCATGTTTTTCCCAAAATTGGAGTGTTTGATTTTTTCCCCACTTTTAGAAGATTCCAAATCTTTAAAAACTCAGGTTTTCTTGTAACTTGACTTAGCCACCTTTCTCCCAAAATATTGTTATTGCTTCATGTGGGTAAGTTGTATCAGCCTACTTAAGCTTTAATCAACTCTTTTATCCTGACATGGTATTTTCTTCTACAATCTGTACAATTAGAATTTCCTCCAATTCAAAATTCACTAGAAATTCTCAGTAAGTAAAAGGGCAAATACTCTCATTGTAGCCCGTCTTAGTCCTAGACACCCCACTGCACTGTAAGGCCGCAGGACTGCCTCTAAGGGCTGGTTCTTTGCACAACGCGACATGCTTTCTATACTGGTCAACTGAACCCACTCTTGGTAGGCAATTCAGTAAAAGTTTTCCTAAGTAATCTTTCCACACACAAAAAAAGGAATGATTTCAATGATTCCTTTTACTTTTTAGGAAAGATAGTTTTGTTCTGTGAAAAATGACAGTATGAATAACTATTAGTTCATCATATATTGTACTAATGTCCATTGTTTAGATCATCAAATATAAAATTTCTCATTTCAACTCAAAAGTGTAGTTTATTATATCTCAAACAAGAAATCGTAAAGTTAATCAAGGTATGTGCCTAAACTATCGACGCAGTGCTGCCATCTTAATAGTACCTTGTTTATGCCGGCCTCAAAGGAGCCTGGAGAGCGAGTGGCGATGAAATCTTGAAAGGCGTTTTCCACAGCTTGTTGAGTATTGAATATTTTTCCTTGCAAGAAGTGGTCCAAAGCCTGGAAGAAGTGGTAGTCAGTTGGTGCAAGGTCTGCTGAATACAGTGGATGACAGAGAGTTTCCAAGTCCAGCTTCTGTAGTTTGAACAGTGTTGTTTGTGCGATATGTGGTTGAGCGTTGTCTTGCAAGATGATTGGCCTGACTCTATGTACCAGTCTCCGCTGCTTAATCACAAGCATCCTTATCATTTTGTCCAATTAGTTGCAGTGGACATCTGCTGTAATCAGTCGACCAGGTTCATGAAGCTGTAGTGGATAACACCAGCGCTGGACCACCAAAGAGACACCATTAACTTTTTTTGATGAAATTTGGTTTTGGACTTTTTGGAATTTGGTTTCAGCACCTCATCCTTATCCAGACATTGTGCCAAACACTTGTGATTGTCAAAAAGAATCTATTTTTTTTTTATCACACATCACAATACAGTGTAGAAATGGTTTGCCTCTATGTCATTACAGCAAAGAAAGGGAAGCCTCAAGACAATTTTTCTTTTGACGTTTGTTTAATTTATGTAGTACCCATCTATCCAGCCTCTTTACTTTGTTGATTTGTTTTAAATGGTCTAATATTGTTAGAATAGTAAAGTCAAACTTTGTTGCTAATTTAAGCATAGGTTGAGATGAATTCACTGCCACTACAATTTTTCATTTATCATTATCCATTTTGGTCTCAGGTTGTCCATGTGGCTCGTTTTTAAGATTAAAATTACCAGAATGGAACTTTTTAAACCATCAACATACTGTGTCTTCATTAGCTACATCCTTTCTGAACACTTTGTTGATATTTCGAGCTGTCTGTGTTGTATTGGTTTTACGACGGAACTCATATTTGAAAATAACATGAATTTTTGACTTTTCTATGATTGTACAAAAGCATTCTAAACAATGACAGATAATCACAAATCAAAGTGTGCATTTGAAAGAATTAAGATGTACCTTTGCAATAAAAATAAAACAAGAAGTGTCAAAGTGAAATGTCACAGATATTAACTGTCAAACTTAGTAGTTAAGGAAATTAGACATTTAATACTTAAAACCTAATGTTTTTTAAGTAGGTAGCAATTATTTTTCATTAAATGTGATACATACACATGGAAAAATATGAGTCCATTTATTTTAAAATCTCCAGTTGGAGATCCTTTCTTGAGTAAACTTCATTTATTCTAATATTTTAGGATATATCATGAAGTTAAGAGTTTGCTCAAGACTCCTTTAACCAAAATATGGATGATGGCTAGCCAGGTAAATGATGAATGAATAGTTAGACAGTGTATTTCTCTTGCAAAGATATTAGTACAATTAAAAAGTTTTAAATTATGTCTTTTTCATATGCACCAATTCCAAATGCACACCAGTATTTAGGTACAAAGTATATGACAAAATGTAACTATTTAATGTTCATATATATATGTTTTTTCCTTTGAGGTTAAATCATTTTGGTTAATAATTTTGTTTGAAGCAATTTGCCTCATTTCTCTTACAAAGTATATTAATAGAAGATGTGCTTCATAATATTGGGAACTATATATTCTTTTTCGCTGATTTATATTTGAAATGCAGTTTTAAACACTGATTCATTCTAATGCTTAAAACAAAACTCAGCAAATTATCTTACACAGGAGCCAAAAATACAGTATATAAGGTTATACTTATTGTACCGTTTTTAGAAACACTTATATTTAGTACAGTATCTCTCACTTTGTATATTCATGAGGAACAAATAGGTTTTACATTATTTTCCACAAACTCTTTCATGCCAATAATTGTTTAGGACATTTAGCTAAATATGGCTTTTAATAGGGCACACCTTTACTAAGACAGAAGATAGGCTTTCTGTGTGAGTTATACATGAACTTGATTTAACTTATTAATGAACGATATTTTATTTGGAAAAAAATGTATAATGCATAAACATGACATTTGTCATGCAATATTTGTAAAGACTACAGTCCGGTGAATATATAAACTTCACAATTAAACTAAACACACACACACACACACACACACACACACCCCTTACCAGAACCCTTAATTTATCCTACCTCTGTGACCCTAATATGCAGGTCTAAAAATAAACAAATCAGCATAAAGACTCATTTTTCTTACACATTTTATTTGCCATAAGTGAATCTTAAAGACTGTCAGATAGATGCTCTATTCTCAACTGCCACTCCAAATAAAACTATTTTTAACTTCATGTTACAGCACAGTTCCATGTACTGTGTGGCCATTTGTGTGTTGGGGGCACAGAACAGAAATTAAAGTGCTCTTGAAAGAAAGTGGGTATTTTTCCACCTTCTCTAACAATCATACAGCCTGGCTAAAGACCTTTGCTTTTCTCAGCTGACAGAATCAGGTAAAGAGGAATTCAGGAAACCTTCTGCCTTCTTTGTGTACACTTGCTGTGGATGAAGAGGGCGTGGCATCCACTATGACCCTTGTGTCCGGGATCAGAAAAGTATGCCACATAAGGAACATTAAATTTTATCTCATGCAATTTCCTGGCATAATGTGATATATCAATATGTTGTTAACAAACGCTCTTGGATTTTTGATGTTTTAGGGTTATTCAGAATAAACAAAACCACTAAGGAAGAAATATTGTCAAGTTTGTGTTGCGTGTGAGATACATAGAGAATGTACATGCACAAAGGCACACGTGAATGCACACGCGCGGGCACACACACACACACACACACATCCCAAAACTAAAAACAGCCATTGCATTTGGACTGTAGCAATGGAGGGCAGGCTATGACCTTGAAAAAATCTGAAATTTTTACAATATGCAATATTACTTTAAAAAATAAAAACAATATTAAAAATATAGACAACTAAATGTTATACAATGAAATGTACTTAAAAAGTAATTCATATGCTTAAATTATAATCATATCTATAAAGGCGGCTGAATTTTCAAGTTGTCCTGTCAGTTGACATGCAGTTTTATAAATCTTCATATGATCAATCCAGTTCCCTTCTAAAAGGTCATTTAATTCTGCTATTTTGATATCTGGTTATGTTGCACCACCCACTCGTATTAACCAGGTGACATCCAAGCGATCGTGGTCAGTGTTTAAGAAGTAATGTGAGCATTCATGTAGGTCTTGCTTGAGCTTCAGTAAGATGAAAAAATGACAAATGAATATGATGAGATTTGTGAGGTTTTGTCTTTTAAAACGTAATATAATTAAAATTGTTATGAATTTTAAAAAGGCCATGAAACCTGAAACTTTTGGGACATATTACATTTTGTCCTTCAAGACATGTTTAGTAAAAATTATTTTGAATTCTGGGAGTCACTAACACATTTAAAAGCAATGACATATATTATCAAACTCCAGAAACATCTTTCCTCATGCATAATATTAAAACCACAAAATATTTTGTCTAAAACTAATACTGCATTGTACGCAATAACTCTAAATATGGGGAAATCCTGCCTGCTTTTAAAAGTTTATTTTGCGATTGGGAAACAGTAGAGCTATCTCCCTGCGAGCCTATCTGAGAGGCAGGACATTACATGAAGTCTTTCCCCTTAAGTTTTGCCACAAAGTATTCTTTAAAGAAATCTCCCAACAACTGCAACCAACACCCACATATGGGTGTACATTTTTATATCAGATTTTAAAGGCTCTTACTTAATATTAAGAGAAAATCATCTAACTTACTTAATACTCAATTCTGAGTATAAATAAGCCTGTTGTCCATGGGTTCTGTTTCACATGCTGTAAGAAAGTGCCCAAATTAGAAGAATCCCATAGCAACACCTTTTGTAAAAGTCAGGAACACTTTCAAGTTTTCTGATAGTAGACTCAGATTGCTCCTGAATTTCAGACTTGCTCTATTTCAATTTTGACATCTCACGAATGGTAATAATGACAAGGAAGGGAAGGGCAGATATTGAACAGTGCTGCTTTGAAGTCTCTTTCCCTCATAGAGTTTGCGTTTCTCAGCCACATGCCGAACTAACAAGCTCCCTAAAATAATGATATTCCTTCGCTGACTTTTATGTCCCAGAATTTAGAGACTAATGAAGGTTAAGATCAGTGCCTTCCCAGCAGAATCTGACAATTGCTTGTAGATCTCAGAGGAGTCAGGTGGGCAGAATCACATCATAACATGATGATGAATTTTTCACAGATCTTTCCAGATGTTTTCTATAAGTGCAAAACTCATTCTCTCAAACTTCCTGCAGATTATGAAATCTCTCTGAATTTTGAACTTAGAGATTTTCCACGATATTAACATTTTTAAAAAAATTATGATTTTTTTATTTCTATGTATGGCATATAAAACTGATGGCTTACAATAAGAAATATTTCTGAAGTAAAATGATTCCTATGCACTTTATAGCTTTTAGTTTTGAATTATTTCAAGGCATGTTAGAAAATGAAAAGATAAAATATCTTTGGTATGTCTAAGGTTAAATGAACTAACTTGCTCTTAAGTCAGCAGTTTCCGTATCAAGGATGTGACTACAGGTTAAAAGTGCTGAAGTCTTAAGTGTCTCTTTTGAGAAATTCCCCATCCGGGGCTTAAGAGCAAGTGACATTTGTTAGCGTTTCTCCGGGTGTTCAGCCGGCATTCCCCGGTCTCTGCAAACCGGACAGCAGACTCCTTTCACCAATTCAGGACTGGGACAGGGAGCCGGGGGGCAAGGCTCCACCACACAGGTGTCCTGGCCACTCTGAAAGGCAACATTCAAACATCACACCCATGTTTCTTATAGTAAGATTACTAAAAATATAAGCTTCTTATAATACATAATCTGATAGGCTGGCTATCTCAATGTAATAAAAAGTGCTCATGGTATGAGCTAAGTTTTGCCTGTGATTTCCTTTCCTTTTTCTACCCGCTGGCAGCGCTAAGAGCAGAGCCGGGCGCGCCGCCGGCACGGCGAGGCAGGTGCACTCCAGCGCGAAGTGCTCCGGCTCCTACAGTATGGGCGGGCGGGCGGGCGGGCGGTCAGCGCTTTTCAGAAGCAAACTAAACAACAAATACTGTGCATTTTATTTTTTCATATTGGTGGATTCCATGATAACACTCCTTTACATTCCATAGCATGTCACAGTTGGCGCCTTCGGGCTACATTCGCAGTGAGCCTGTCTGGAGAATAACGAGATAGACTCAAGTCCCCGCCCGCCTCAGCCTGCTGCGTGACCTTGGGCAAGTTACACAAGCTGCCCTAGCCTCAGTTCTCTCCTCCCGTAGTAAACGTGTGACATGCCCGTGGTCTCTGGCAAGCTCGGGCTAGACCGTAGCTACGTTTTTATCAATAATCAGAAACCTTGAACTCTCACACCAGTCTCTCGATCTGAAAAATAATATGCCTAGAATCTATTCACAAAAAGGATATTTTTTCTCTTTTTGGATTTTTCGGTATGTTTCCACTGACTAGCGAGGGGAAGACCCAGCACGGACCTTGCAGATGCAGCTGACACAGTCTTCTTTCATCCAGAGCTCGGCGTCCTTCCTTTGAATCCCTCTGTCAGATGACATCCCGCATCCCGCCTGCCTCAGGCGAGCCTCCAGCTGGCTGACCTGAGAAGGGAGGAGCGGGAGAGGGAGGTGGGAATTGGGTGGGCAGCAGCAAAGCCCTGTCCCGCAAGCACGCACCTACACGGCAAGAGAAACTTCACAGACTACATAATTTTTCTTAGCATTTCCTCCCAAAACTTAATGAATTTGAGTCATCCAGGGTCTAAACTAATAAACAGTACCCTATGTGTAGAAAAATATTGTATATGGACCTAGTACCTGAAACAATTTCTAAATGAAGTTGAATTAAAATCAAATCAGTGAAACTACATATTTGGAATATCTTCTCCATAAGCATAAATGCTAATTCAACTAATCAATATTTAATTTATTTTTTGTCATCTAAGTTGTCACAGACAACATAACATCATCTCCATGTTTAAAAACATTTATCAAGGGAAAAGAAACACCGCCAGACAGAGGGTCTCTGCAAAAAAGACAGTTTCTAGAAGAAATTAGAAGAAAGAAGCAAGCAGACGAGCATACATCAAACGAGGGTTGGAAGGAGGGGTACCACAGACTACGGGACACTCCACGGGAGGAGGCTGTGAAGGAGAACTGGAATAAGAGACCCCCCAAGTAGCTTGGAGACCAGCAGCAAGGGTAGGTGGAGCGGTTAACTTCCCCTCCCTTGCATCTGGGACTGCTGGTGGGCTCCCCAGCGGTTGGAGAGACCTGTGGACACCAGTCCAGAGACGGCAGCCGCCAGTGAGTGGTAAGCCTGTAGCAGACGTGGCACCAGGCTCCCAACTCCCTCGGGGCACCTCCATGTGCACAGACCCGAGGTGCATGGCAGGAGCCATATTGCTACATTCTGCCCTCCCCTGTCCCTACCTCGGCTGCCAAGAGAGACAATATAGCCACCAGCCAGAGGCATCTGCAGGGAACGGGATCTTCCCTTTTGGGGCCTTACAGCTGACTGAGGGGTACTCAGACTGTGAGCACCCTACCTGCCAGCCCTCCCAGGTGCTGCAGGCACAGTGATTCCAAGAAAACAGGGCAGACACTGAGGCTGAGAGACATCGACCCACCTTGGGCACCCCGTGGGTGAATTAAGACTGGCAATACTCTCCCTGGTGGGGTCAGGGATTGAATTTTGGGGCCCATAGGTCAGACCTGCAGACCAGATCCCGCGCACCCAGGTCTCACATTTCCTGGGGCACAGAAGGGATATTCGGGAACGAGCCTAATAAGCTATTTGTGCCTTCAGGGGCAGATCAGCATGCTTGAGGGCAATCCTCCTCCCAAAGGGGGGGCCGTGTGCCCAGCCCCGGTGGCGACCCTGCACAGGGAGCCTTCCGGCCCACATCACACCCTGGGGACACCCGGTGGCGTGAGGTCTGGCCTGCTGGCAGAGGCCCAGGAGAAGCCACGGAGTTAGGGAGGGTGGAAAGGAGTGACGCCTGCTCCAGACTGCAGGTCTCAGACAGCCCCAGTCCCACACACAGACTTTCTGACTTAGTGCAGCCAATCCAGCCCCTCCCTGAAACTTATCCCGGAAGCAGAGAACAGAATTTTGACCCCTACTAACAGCATTTGTGGTGCTCAAGTGCAGGCTTACCCAAGCCAGCTCCATCCAGACTCACTCCCAGACCAGCCCTAACTGAGGTGGAGAATAAGGACACACCTGGAAGTCCCAGAGCCCGACCCACCACCTGAGGCACTAGAGTGGCTCTCCAGAGGAACAAGAGCTGGTTACAGGACCCAAAGACAACAGTGTAGCTGGCTCCTCCCAGCAAGCAACACCGACGGACAGGGAGGACATTGTGCACGCTCTTTTACAGCATCTACACACTCATCATACAGGTTGTGGTCAAATCTCACCCACAAACACCACCTACTGGCTCAGAGACTAAACAGGGCATATCATTATCCAAACGAAAACCTAAAGGTAAGAAACAACAACTAATCCAGATGGGAAGAAAACAGCGAAGGAACTCTGGAAATATGAAAACTAAAACAGAAAGCACACCCCCAAATAGGAACACCAGCCCCTTAGAAATGGACATCAACCAGAATCAGACCACTAAAATGACAGAAGAAGAATTTCGAGCATGGGTCGTAAGAAAATTCAATGACTTGCAAGAACAACTGGATAAGTAAGACAAAGAAAACAAAAAAAGATTCCAGGACCTGAAACAAAAATTCACTAAAAAATTGAAATAATAAAGAAAAATCAAACCAAACTCTTGGAAATGAGGAATCAATTCAGGGAACTACAAAACACAGTGAAAAGCCTCAAGAACAGGACAGATCAAACAGAAGAAAGAATCTCAGACATTGAAGATAACACCTTCCAATAAAATAAATCAGTCACAGAGATAGAGAAGAGAAACAAGAGAAAAGAGCAAAGCCTACAAGAGATGTGGGATTATGTGAAGAAACGTAATGTGGTTGTTATACGGTTACCTGAAGGGGAAGAAGAAAACACTCAAGAGTTGGATAAGCTATTTGAAGAAATGATAGAGGAAAATTTACCAAGCCGTGCTAAAAATCTGGATATACAAGTTCAAGAAGCTCAAAGGAATCCTGGGAGATTCAATGCAAATGGGAAGACATCACGACATGCAGTCATCAGACTGACAAAATATTAACTAAAGAGGCTCTTCTACGAGCTGTAAGACGAAAGAAGCAAGTAACATACAAAGGAAAGCCAATCCGAATAACGCCAGACTTCTCTACTGAAACTTTGCAAGCAAGGAGATACTGGGGCCCCATTCTCACTCAAACAGAATAATGCTCAAGCTAAAATCGTATTCCCTACAAAACTAAGTTTTGTCTACGAAGGAGAAATCAAGACATTCTGAGATAAGCAAAGACTGAGGGAATTCGCCAAGACAAGACCAGCCCAGCAAGAAATACTCAAAACAGTGTTACCCACGGATCAGCACAATAAACACTCATGAATATAAATCTACTCAAAAGCTAAAGATCATGTCCCAGATATCCCAAAGGTTCAAGAGAGAAAACAAAGCAACAAAGTTCAACCCAACATAATGAACAGAAATCTGCCCCACCTATCAGTTATCTCAAAAAAATGTCAATGGCTTGAACTCCTCACTCAAGAGACATAGGCTGGCCGAATGGATAAAAAAATAGAAGCCAAGTATCTGCTGCCTTCAGGAAACACATCTAACCTGCAAGGATGCAGTTAGACTAAAGGTAAAGGGGTGAAGAACAATATTTCAAGAAAATGGAAGCCAAAAGAAAGCTGGCGTGGCAGTGCTGATTACAGACAACTTAATTTTTAAATCAGCAAAAGTAATACATGACAAAGGAGATCACTATATCATGGAAAAGGGTACAGTTCAACAAGAAGACATAACAATTATAAATATGTATTCACCCAACCTAGGTGAACCCAGATTAATAAAGCAAAGTCTACTTGATCTAAACAAATGGATAAACAACACCACCATAATAGTCAGAGACTTAAACACCTCACTACGGCACAAGACAGATCCTCCAAACACAAAATAAACAAAGAAATAACGGACTTAAACAGAACTCTAGAACAAATGGGCCTGACTGACATTTACAAGACATTCTTCCCCAAAACCACTGAATATACGTTCTTCTCATCAGCTCATGGGTCATTCTCTAA
>VBSM01001124.1:3695803-3707743 GCA_008086735.1 Cheirogaleus medius
CGATCCTCCCGCCTTGGCCTCCCAGAGTGCTAGGATTACAGGTGTGAGCCACCTAGCCTGGCCAAATGGAATGTTTTTATTAATTTCATTTTTAAATTGTTTATACAAAGTGTATAACAAGATAGTTAACTTAGGTATATTAATCTTGTATTCTGCAACATTGAAGGGCTGTTTATTTGTTCTAATAAATGATTAGAATAATATTTACATAAACTATTAAATAGAAAAACTCTTAGTAGATTCTTTAGGATTTTTCTATGTAAAATATCATGTCAACTGTGACTAGAGATAATTTTACTTCTTTCTTTCTAATTTTGATGCCTTTTATTTACCTTTCTTGCCAATTGCCATGACTAAAACCTGCAGTACAATGTTAAACAGATGCTTCAAGAACAGACATCTTTCATCCTGATCTCCAGAGAAAAGCATTCAGTCTTTCATCATTAAATACGATGTTAGCTCTAGGTTTCTTTTGGTGCCATGTATCAAGTTGAGAGAGATCTCTTCTATTCTCTGTTTTTATAATGAAAAGGTATTGGATTTTTCCAAATGCTTTTCCTTACTATATTATGATAATCGTTGTGTTTTGTCTTTTATTATCTTGATATTGCGTTAATTGATTTCAGAGATGTTAAACCAACCTTGCATTCCTGGGATAAACCCTACTTGGCCATGGTACGTAACCCTTTCTTTATATATGTTGCTAGATTCACCCTGCTAGTACTTTGCTGAAGAATTTTGCATCTGTATTCGAAAGAGGCATTAGCATGTTGTTTTCTTGTGACATGTTTGTCCAGTTTTGATATCTGTGTAATACTGGCCTCATACAATGAGTTGAAAAGAGTTTCCTCCTCTTGTATGTTTTGGAAGACTTTGTAAAGAACTTACATTAATTCTTCTTTAAATGTTTCGTAGAATTCACATATAAAGTCATCTGGGCCTGGGCTTCTCTTTGTGAAAAGTTTTCTTTTTTCTTTTATTACTAACTCAATCTTTTTATATATCTATTATTGTTTTCTATTGCTTCTTGAATCAGTTTTAGTGTTTGTGTCTTTGCAGGAAAATATCTATTTCATCTAAGTTATCTAATTTGTTGGGACACAGTTTGTCACAGTGTCCCCTTAAAATCCTTTTTATTGCTGTTATGTCAGTAGTGATATTCCCTCTTTCATTCTCAATTTTAATAATTTGAGTCTTTTTTTATTTTTGGCCAGCCTACCTAAAGTTTTTTTTTGTTCTGCCAATTTTATCTATTGTTTCTGTTCTCTGCTTCATTCCTATTCACTCTAATCTTCATTATTTACTTCCTTCTGTTTGTTTTTAGTTTAATTTGCTTTTCTTAAGTTTCTTAAGATGGACGGGTAGATTATTGATTTGATATTTTTTTTCCTTTTCTCATATAGGTATTTGCAGCTATAAATTTCCCTCTAAACAATATGTTAGCTACATCCTATATGTTTTTGTATGTTTGGGTTCATTTTTATTCATCTCAAAGTATATTATAGTTTTCCTTGTGACTTCTTTTTCAACCCATATGTTAAGATTGTGTTTAATTTCCATGTATTTTTTAATTTCCAAAATTCCTTTCTGTTACTTTCATCTAATTTAATTCCATTGTGTTCAGAGAACATGCTGTGTATACTTTCCTTTTTCTTACCACTGTCTTCTCTCACCAACAACAGGTAGCCTATAAAGGCCATAGGGAGGAAAAATAATTGGACCATGGCTGATGTCTGACTTAGTGCCAGCCATGTCTAAGCCTCATTTCCCACACATGTCTACCCAATCCCACAACATCCTGACAAATCTCACCATGAGCCCCACAAGCACAGGTGACCTCCTGCTACCTCTTTCAAATCTTGGTGGCGCTTCCCCTTTATAAAGCAACGGTGCCCTCGCTATTCCCTCTCTCTGCCCCTGTCTTTCTTCCAGAGAGCCATGCTGCCCACCCTCACCTCAGGACTTCCCTTGTAGGAGTATCACATCTCCCTTTGCCCGTACCGGAGGAGTATGCTGGTGAGTTTCCACGTAAGAGCTTCGCCTTGGGCAGGAGCTTCTCCACATCAAGATGGAGTTGCCATAACACATTCAATAACCAAACCTGGACCATGCTACTTCACAGCTCTCTCCAAAAAGTGTCCATTTTTCTTCTTTTCTAAGATCATCACCATAGCCTGTCACCATAATCTCACTCCTAGATGACAATGGCAAAACAGTATGCCACATTTGTAATCCTTCGTTCAATTCTCATACAATACCCATATTGAATTTAAATACAAAGGCATTCCTGTTCCCAATCCCTGATAACAGTTTCCTCATACACTTAGTGTCCGGGAAAAGGCTCTTCTTAACTAGACGCTTTCTGTCTCACCAGACTCATCTCATGCATGTTCTGTCAATCTTGATGACCTAATCTTCAGTCACACTGGACATCATTATGTTTTTCATATGTGCCATTACCTCTTTAAACTTTTCTGTTTCACCTATAATTGTTATTAGTAATAGCATTGTAGTAATAGCATTACCTGTCTCTTAATTTATAAAAAGCCTCTAGAGTATCTTTGATTCATCTACTTGTTTAATAAAGTGATGGGACTGGATTTTCTAGATCAGTTCTAATTCATGCCTTTTTTCAAGGCATAATTATGAATTTAGGATTAACAAATTATAGTGGTCAACCTATTGATCTCCATATCTGTTTATTTGTTTTAACTAATTAACATTCAGAACAAGAACTTTGTGACCACAAAGTATCTTTCCAGCCTCATGTCCTATCTTTCCAATATCCAACTGAGTACTAAGTCACAGTGAACTACAGGATCTTCCCTAAATATGGGATCCGGCTTGTCTATTTTCCACCTGTCACCATCAGCATCCTCTTCCACAGATCTCAGAAAATCGTTCCTTGATCTCTTTCCCTTTGTGGTTCTGGGTCGGAGTCCACCAACAAGAGGCACTCAGGTCAGATTTGGAAGGAGGAGGCAGTATCCTAAAGTGCAGTTGTTAGCAGATGTGTAAACAAGGGCTGAGCTTGAGGCTCCTACTAGGATTGCTGAGATCTGCCGTGGCTTCCTGCTGGGATTCTGTGAATCCAGCAGCTTCTAGCAACTACTTCTATGACCCCTGTTCCTCTCTCCCTGTTCCAACAGGTGTGAAAATTTCTGGCTTCTTGCATGAAAACCCATCCTACTCGGAATACCTAAAGTATAATAAGTGCATGCAAATAGTTTAGTCATACCTGTGAAGAACCACATGAAGAGTTTGACTATAATTAAAAGTGAAAATTCTTACATTCATTGTTCATTATATACCCTCCTCACACACATACCCCCTTTCTCCACAGTCAGAAAAATTAAAAAGTAAAATCTCAAACTGAAATAATGAAATGTTTTGGGTGTAATTATGGATCTAGTGATCTCCACCATGACCAGAATCAAATTAAAAGGGCAAATATAATTTACTTGAACACACCATGGAAATTTGAAGACTACTTTTGTTAGTTTGATGCTATCATAGTTAAGGGACCAAGATCAAAAATTATCATTCCTAGGCATTCTGAAGTCACTTAAAAGTATACTGTCAACAATGTGAAGTGTCAAGACTGACCCTATTTTGCAGCCCCTTAAATGTAATTCTACTTACAATTAGGAAGTACAGGTGAGAAATCCTTGGCTGAAGGTTGGGATTCATCTAAGGGATGGTCTCAAGAGCAATAATAATCTCCAAAGTGACAAGTGTCACTGTGAGATACAGTTTCTCTTAAACATTCTATATCCTGTTTAATCTATTTCTTTCTTATCTAATTTCATCACCAGAAATACATACTATCTTTATTGCTATACTCATTTTTCATACAACAAAAGGATTTTGTATAAAACAAATTCTTCACAGGACTTGCCGCGTCCACACTGAGGAGTAACAGAAAAACCACAACGTTGCACACGCTGCACAATCAGAAACACCCTCTCTAGCTAACAGGCTCACTCACACAGCCTGACCTGCACCTTGGGCCATTACAGCTCATGTCTTAGTACCGCAAATGCTGATTTCACAAATCCTCGGGACTTGTCATGTCCAAAAAGATGCTTTGCCCCCAGAAAGTCTGCCTTCCTGGTCCCCACCACCTCCCAGTGCTCACTGCTCTCGCACGGGTGCACCCGACAGCCAGGAAGTCTGCTCGGCTGAGCTCTGCTTTCACTCTTGGGCCTTTGTTTTTCTCAATCCCCTTTAGATGATCTGGGTTGATTTCTGGCTTCAGTCAATACTCTTCACTGCCAGTGCTGTTTCATTTTAATGTATTCATTTAAATCGTATCTGTCGGGCATTTGCTACCTGTCACTCAGTGTGCACAAGACACCAGGCACAGCTGCAACCGTCCCCACCTGTGTGGCCTGGCCGGGGGTCAGGCAAGGCTGAGGTCCGTGAGAGCTCGCAGGGCCTCTGGCTCCCTCGTGCAGCCGTGCCGGGCCTGTCACACCACGTAGAGTCCTGAAGATCTAGAGTTAAATTTTCTTGTTCCAACACAAAGAAACTGTTTTAAACATGACCTATGTTTGACCTATGACCTATGTATTTCACTGAAGATTCCCCAGTGAAATACTTTCAGCTATTAAGAAATTTACAATGGAATGGAAGAGACAAGTAAACAGGCAAAATACTCTCTCGATACATTTAGAGATATGTGCTAATTTGCAATGTTTTTGGACACCTAGAAGGGGCACTTAGTGCCACCTTGGGAAGTTTGGGATGCCTTTAATCACCACAGCACACATCAAAGATAAAATTATCACCCTCAATATGTAGACTGAACTGGACTGAAATGCTGCCTATGGATTCTACCTGTGTCTGCAAATCAGTAAAATAAATTTATGAAAAAAAGTTTGCTGTGGTGAGGGTTGGGTTATTGTGTAAGTTGCTAGGGCCCACCTTGTCTAGCCTGGTGCCGAGGCCTCCTCCCGGCTGTTACAACTGCTCTTCTCTGACACAGTATCCATCACACTAATATGGTTTCCAGATTCCATGATGTCCAAAGTCCTAGGTCACCCCACTCACTCTGTGATATTTTAGGGTGATCTTCTTAGAAGCAAAGCCTCACACCTTTCAGGTTTATGTTCACATTCAGAGTGGACAAGTGATTCCAACGATGGGAAGTTCGTGCCCAGGGAAGCACTGATGTGCAGCACACTGCCATGGACCCTGGCTGCGCCAGCCTGGCCGCATGGAGAGAGCCTTTTGGGGCAACGTGCAGTCGCACACTCCACCGGAGACTTGATGCACTCACATCCAAAAGAGGCAGTAATATTTTGAGGGGTCACAACTGAAAAAGTGCTTCTGCTATGTAATCTCATTTGATCCGCAGGATGGCCCTAAATGTTGGATGCTGTCACCTGCTCTGAACGATTAAATCAATTGCCTGGGTCAGACAATTAGTGAGGGCAGGACTTCCGGACGCAGACCCTGACCTCCCGCTGGCAAGGCCATTGGTATAAAGAAAAGCGTATGCCTCACGCAACGTTATTGGCTAAGGAGCAGATAGCTTGGCACTGTGCCTTGAAATAAATCAGACTTCCATTTCCGAATAAAAACATCTATGTTGCCATTTCTAATGCAAGCCTTTTCCTCTTATGGACTTCTTCCCAAATTTTGGGAAAAATTAAATAAGACATGAGCCAGAACAAGTGGGAAGACAAGCAAATCTGTAGAGGAGTATGAGAATTTTGTTTTTAACGATAACTTTTTCAGAAAAAGGAAGCCAGAGAAAACAGTAATCCCTAAGAAGCTTCCTTGATTCCATTCCAAGAAAATTGTTAAGAAAAGTATGTGTTACACCTGTTGAAAATTATCTACATTTGTAGAGATGAAGAGGGCACTGAAACACAATTATTCAGAAATGCACTGGTGTAGAACTCAGGCACCCTGGACAAGGCCCTGGGCACTGGAGCTGGGGCGCATTGGAGCTGTTGGCACCAGGTGGAAAGGGTGAGGTAACCTGCATCTTTGTGGTGTGAATTTCCCAGCCCTCCTTCTCCCAATTCAACTCTTATTACGATACAACTCCCTCTACATGTGGTTATTATTTTGATATTGTGCTGTAACTTTGGAGAGTTCTCCGACAGATCTTTTAAGTTTAGTTATTCCAATCTATACAATAAGGACATGTTACTTGGGGTGAAAAAAAACCTGCTTTTTTAGTGCTGTGATAGTCTTTTGAATCTCCACTGCAAAATTGCTGAAATCTTGAGCAAACTTTGTTTTTGCCAGAAGTCACATTTCTAGCATCTTCGCCCACGTACAAGTTATCTTCTTGCCTGTTTATACAAGAAGCACATAAAATGCTGAAAATAAAAGTTTCCTGAGAATTTTTAAAAATCATCAAATATTCTTTAGGCATTTGGAATATACAAAGTATTGTGATTGGTGCTCTGTGTTCATAAAAAGAAAAAGATATGACTGGAACTAGAAATTAAAATTAAATTGCATATGAGATGATAATCCAGTGTCACATCTGCTTCATGTGATTTATCTAAAATGATAAGGAAGTATTGCTTAGGAAATAAAGGCAATGTCATGTTACATTACATATATATTGGACATGTTATTTAGATCTCAAAGTATATCTTTTGCTAATGACTTGTTTACTTCACTTTAAACAATGAAAGAGCAGTGAAAAATTAAATGTTACATATTTTGCAGTGCCCAGGTGGGAAAGCTGCTTGCTTTGTTACAAATTCATGGCAAGAACTGAATTAAGATAAAGATACTATGCCTGACAAAAGTCTAATCTTAAAGCTGATGTAAAATAGCTCAATCCTATTGATAATAGAAGGAAATAAAAAAGTCTTGGGTTGAATTTAAGATACGTTTCTTAGAGCTTAACTGAAGTTCTCAGAAAACAGAAGCAGATAACTAGTTTGCGAAATAGAAATGAATGTTCCATCTATTATTATGACGTATTGTTAAAATATCTTTATATAGATTTTATTTAGTGGGCATAATATCTGTGTCTGAAGTTTTCCATTTTTCCAAATTTTGTTAAAAGTTATTACTTTTGAAGAAGCCATTGTAACTTTCAAAATTGTTCTGCTTTGTTCTATTTGAAATATGTCTTCTATTGTTCCATAAGAAAATGGCTTGCCAGAAACAGAGCATCCAGTGAGCTCATAAAAAAATCTCTAAATCAGAGACGTGTGATAGAGCTTACATCAGCCAGGCAATTCAGAAAAGGGAAACATGGAAAAAGAACAGAAGTTACCAACAACAGGACCTTAGTCGCTAGAGAACTCTGTATCCCCTCAGACGCTGTGAACAGGAGGCACCATGAATCGACAGTGACCACATGCCTTTTTCACTATAGTGCTTAGCTAGAATTGATGCAAGTGTACAAGTGTTGATAGGGATAACGTTAGTACAAACTATCTCAGGCTTTTATTTGCATAGTGCTTTCTCCTGTAAATCCTCAATGTCTAATCAAAAGGGATTTAATCGCAAAGAAGTCTGAGTGAGTATACAAAAATAGAACCAGGAGTCGAAATACCAAATGTTGGCACATGGGGAGTGGTTGATGTTGGCAAGACCAGATGGTGTATGGTAAGAGTGTATCTACAATTTAACACGCGTGCTGGGCACGTGCCACGCATCAGGCAGTGTGCCCGGATAGCCGGGTGCGGGACACGGGGTGCGGCCATCAGGTTTCTCACTTTCTCTTAGAAAAGACTGGTTGATAAATAAGCAGAAAATATAACATTTGTATTAGAAAGACAAATAAGAAGTGCAACGTTGCATTGATAGGCAACAATACTGCATTTATTGTGCTATAATTGATATATAAAAATTGCATATAATCAATGTATATATTTTGACGAGCTAGGACATATACATACACCTGTGATTCTATGAGCAAGGTATTAAATGTATTCACCCCCTCCAAAAATTTCCTGTGTTTTTTTATGTGTTCCTATGGTTTGTTTTTTGCTTTTGTGCTAAGAATACTTAACATGAGATCTGTCCTCTTAACCTATTTTAAAGTGTTCAAGACCACATCGTTAGCTATAGGCACTATGTTGTACAGCAGATCTTTGGAACTTATTCATCTTGCATAACTGAAACTTTTTACCCACTGGGCACCAATTCTCCATTTCCTCCCCCAACCCCTCCAACCCCTGAAAACCACCATTTTATTCTCTGCTTCAATAAGTTTGACTATTGTAGATACCTCATAGAAATAGAATCATGCAATATGTGTCCCTTTGTGACTAGCTTATTTTACTTAGCATAAAGCCCGCTAGAACCACAATGGCTCACACCTGTTACCTCACACCTGTTAGAATGGCTGTTATCAAGAAAACACAAGATCAGTGTTGGTGAAGATTATAAGCTGTTGGTGGGAATGTAGAATCGTGCAGTCACTGTGAAAAGCAGTACGAAGTTTCCTCAAAAAAATTAAAATAAGAATTATCATTTGATCCAGCAATCCCACTTCTGGGCATATACCCAAAAGAATTGAAATCAAGATCTCAGAGAGATACCTGCACCCGTGTCTTAACTAAAACATTCACAGCCACAATAGAGAAACAACCTAAGTGGCCGTCAACGTATGAATGGATAAACAATACTGTACACTCAAAATGTGTGAAGAGGGTATAATCTCATGTTAAGTGTTCTTATCACAATAAAATAAATGTATGAAGTAAAATAAATAAAATTTATCAAAAATATGATTTTGTCCATAAAAACTACTATATGTTATTTTAGAAGATTTGTAAAATGCAGTAAAGTATAAGAAAAAAGTTACCTGTACTCAATAAAAAATGGGGGTATTACCTATATTTATAACAATAAACTCAACATTATTATTGATCTTTTTAGTTTGTTCTTTTATTTAACAATAACAAGTAATAGTTGTTTCATTAGTATAGGTAAAACATGTTAATTTAGAAAAAATGTAAACATAAAAGTGTATAAGAAAAAATCTAAATTCATCAAAAAAATTGATTCTTTTATCTTAAAAACTTTGTTTTGTTTAATTTCTGATTGGAAAAAAATTCAGAAAATACTGAAAATTACATAACATGAATAAAATCCTTGATAATCTCAAAATAAATAAATAAGTGAATGAATAAGAAGGTGATGAGTCAGGGAAGGTATACAAAGGAAATCCCAGTTCTTTACCCATTTCAGGTCCACATAGGTAGTGCCTGCCCAGTGCCAAGCAAAAGTCTGGGTGCTGGAGTGCACTTTGTGTCACTTAATCTGCCCAGCAGTGCTATGAGACACTGTAGCCTGTGTTTCAGGTGAGAATGCAACAGCTTAGGAAGTTGTTAACATGTCCATCGTATATCACTGTTAAATTGCACAGCTGGGATGCAAATCGAGGCTGAAAAAGAGAAAAGTCCTTGCTCTTGACCACTACGCAGACTTTTCTATATATGGAGCGCTGTGTGTCATTTTAAGTATGATCAGATTTATGTTTCAGACAATGTGGGCAGAGAGAAGAGAGGCCGAGTAGGGAGGTAATTGCAAAAAATGAGAGAAAAAAAAACCCAAACAACCACAGACGCAGTAGACGTTGCTATATTTCAAATTCTTATTGAAAACAAAACTCAGCATATTGCTTGGAAGAAAAGACGATAATATTTATTAAGTTAAACTGATTTTAATTCTTGAATAGTGTATTGAAAGGAAGGTTCAATTTGTGACCAAGATGGAAAAAAGAAAGTAGAGAGAGAGAGAAGAGAGAGTAAATGCAAGAAAGATGGACGCGTAGAGCAACAAAAAGTGAAATCACAGCCTCAGGGATTTGTGCCTGTCGGTGGAGGGATTTGACGCCCTCTGGTCTACACAACTGTGATACTTTTAAGCACAACAGAACCATCTACAGAGGATCACTAAAGCGTGTGCAGTTACAGGACAAAACAAAGCTCTTATTATTTCTTTATTGTCAGGTGAATGATAAACTGAACTCACGGTTGCAAGGCTTGTGTTTGAGCAAATGTTCAATCAGATCGGCAGGGGCTAAAAATGAAATCAACAAATCTTTAGCTGCGCACTGAGGCAACGTGTGAGCAGAACTTCAGCGAGGCCACCCAGAGTCTTAAGAGTTAAGATAATCATATAAATTAATTTTATCTCAAAACAAGCAAAATGAATCTTCGCGGTAGGCCCTGGATGTGGCTACAGGGCAGGACAGAAAGCAGGATGGGTGTTGTTACCCACAGCACGTGCCTGTGGACACCACTGGAAGAGCCAGGCCCCATTACCATCTTATAGGACGAGGGAAATCACCCTCCAATATGAAATATCCACCCATTTCTGGTGACACACTGATGAAACACCTCACCTGTTAGACTCAATTAAGAAATGAATGAAATGCCAAGTGAGTGTTTTCCTGCATTGGAATTATTTAAAGGTGGTTCTGACTGGGGCTCCCACTCCCAGTCACTGTTCTAATGACCACGCAGGAAGCAGCTCCAGGAACACAGGGAATACAGTTCCTTTCTTCAGCCTAGAATGTGAAGCTCTTCATTCTTTGCCTTAACCTTCTTTGACTGAACATTCTAGTTATTGAACACACCAACTCATTTGGACACAGGAGCCTTTCCATTCCCTAAACACACCTTACTTTCTTTGTTCCATGACTGTCCTCACGTTGTTCGTTCGGACTAGGACTCCCTTAAACTCTGTCAAAATCTCAGTGGCCTGTCCTGCAAGCTATCTCCTCTATATGGCCTGCCTAAGGGCCCCAGAAAGAATCACCCTTGTTCTCTGCACTACTCACCACGCTGACTGGATTTCATATCAGTACTTATGTGAGTACTTTTGTTAAATGAGTTAATATTTATTTAATGTTTAAAGAATGTCTGGCATGCAGGGAGCACTATAACAGCACATGTTATCATTCTGTGTTCTGTGGAATGCCTATAAAATGCTAGGTACTGCGTTAGTATTAGGTGTTTTGCATATATATTCACAAGTTAACACAATAATCTTGTAGGTAGGTATTACATGCCCATTTTACAGTTGAGGAAACTGAGATTTGAAAGTTTAATATGATATGTACACTGATGAAGCAGTGGAAACCACCTGCACCCACGTGCCTGAGTCTAAAGCCCTGGCCCTTCCTCTCACATGACACCACTCGTCTCCTCCATTTTAAATCCTAGAAGACGGAGCCTAGTTCATCTCCACACACTTCACACGTTCACAGCTGTAACTGAAGAAATGGACCTCCAAAATACATTTTGAATTTGATTGAATTATACTACCTAGGAGGATGCCATGAAACAAACACTGGACACACAGTTCCTGGACAGAACCTGCCTCACCTGTAAGGCTGTGAGCCACAACGTTTATTTTGGTAACTTAATTACGCACATGTGTATTGACCATTTACTCACTGAAAAGGAGCTACGGGACATATCAATGCATGAGATACCTTTTCTGCTTTCAGAAGCTTCCAAGTCAATGGTGAGGAGAAACTTTGTAAAGACATAATTATATATGAGGCTTGTGTGTAAGTTTCACAAAAGAAGTCTTAAGAGATTTCAAGGGAATGAGATTGACATTTCTCAGTTTTCTCAGAGTTCAAAAATATTCCATCTTGGTCACAAATTAAGCCTCACTTGCCATACACACTTCATGAATTGAAATTAACTTAATAAATATTATTACCTTTCTCACAAACAACAAGCTGTTTTATATTTTCAAAAAGAATTCTAAAAATATCAACACCCATAATGTGATTTAAGGAGTCAAAAATAGTATCTGTGATGTGCAATTTTCTGCACTTTACTGAGAGAAATTCACTGCCAAACATGCCTTGGATGTGCTGTTTCAGAATAAAATGCAAACATATATATTTTAGAATTTACCTGGGTTTGCTCCTTTTGGTGTAGCATGATCTCTGTGTAAATAAGTTAACTGCGGTCTCTACTGAAAAAAAAA
>VBSM01001124.1:3707843-3728043 GCA_008086735.1 Cheirogaleus medius
CTATAATCCTAGCACTCTGGGAGGCCAAGGCTGGAGGATTGCTTGAGCTCAGGAGTTGGAGACCAGCCTGCACAAGAGTGAGACCCCGTCTCTACCAAAATAAAAAGAGAGAAAAAGAAAACACCAGCTGGGTGTTGTGGTGCGCTCCTATAGTCCCAGCTAACCCGGAGGCTGAGGCAGGAGGATAGTTTAGAGCTCAGAAGTTGGAGATTGCAGTGAGCCAATGACTCCACTGCTCTCTACCCTGGGCTGCAGAGTGAGACAGAGTGACTCTGTCTCAACAAAACAAACAAAGCAAATAAACACCCCTCCTCATAAACCCCTACCCCTTCATATTTAAATAAATAAATAAATATGCCCTCTATTCACAACAATGGACACACAACTAACACTACTATACTGTGCACTTAAAATGGTTAAGAAAGGAAATTTTATGTTATGTGTTTTTTATCACAACTAAAAATTTTGAGGATATGAAAAATTTTTGGCAAATAAATATGAAACTTTAAAAAAAGCCCTCTAAAATTTCATCTGAAAACAGATGGACTAAAAACTAAGACATTTTGAAAAATAAAAATAATGATGTAGGAAACTACATTCTCAGACCATAAAACTAATCATAAAAATTCTTAATATTGGTGGGAAAACATAGACCTGAAAAAAACTGAACATGATAACAATCCCAGAGCATCTTACTATGAGATCATATTGAAAGCATGATATTAGCAGCATAGCTTGGAGAACAGGGAGGGATTACTCTATTGCTTTTTGTGTTGCACAATTATTAATAGCAAGCTATTCCTTGAGGAAGAGGAAATAAAAACAACTTACATTTTTACCTTATCATATGTAAATTAAATTCAAGAGGAATATGCCTTATGATAGATTAAGCAAATATAAATATGCAATTCAGGATGACTTTTTAAATAACACAATAAACTATAATTGCTATAAAATTACATAAAAGAAAAGTAAAACTTTATTATACAATATGAAATCATTGATATTAAAGCATAGCAAAAATAAACCAAAATGAAAACATCCCAAAATAAAAACAGTGATGTGCCTAGAATATTGATCATTGTTGTTATTTTTCTTTTTTGATTTCTACTTCTACCTTTTGTTTTGTTTTTTCCTTGTTTTCAATAAAAAACAGTCTTTATTTATAGAATCCAAAAATAGTTCATTGAAGAAAAACCAAAGCTTCTTATAAGATTTACAATTATCATATTGTTGTCTATTACCACACTGAATAAAAGATTTCTGGAAATGTAAGTGTAACAGAGAGACTAGGTCATTTCAAAGCCTCAGCCACTTTAATGGAGCAAGGCTTGGCAAAGTTGGGAGGTTTTTGACAATCAAGAAGCGACATGAAAATGCTGCACTCCTGGGAACAGAGAATTATTCAGAAAGAAAGGTTGGATGGAGGCAATGACTGGGCAGCTTTGCCAATGAACTGGTGGCAAAGCCATCTACTGAAAATGTTTCTCTTGCTACTTTAAAAATGATGACATCAAGACACTCTAGACAAAGCCATACGTTATATGAAGGGACCTGTAGGTGCTTACTTTCCTCTACTGTTACATTGTTACCTTAACTTAGTACTTTATCAAAATCAATAACCCATAAATATTTGCAGATCTGAGTAGAAAAAAATTAATAGAAATTTTTAAAAAGAACACAAAGAAAGTAAGCTTCAAGCATATAATGAAAATTAGTTTTTCTATTTCTAAAAAGCACATTGTTTTTGTCAATAAATATTTATGGAGAACTTACTGAATAAGGTATTAGACTAGGCACTGTAGAGAAAATAAAAGTGAATAAGGCATGCGTCCCGATTTTGCAGAGTCTGCCAGACAGAGTACTTCTCCCTACAACACAGCATTTCCAGTAAAGCCACTATCTCCCTCTGGAACCCTTATGTAAAAAGGAAAAATGTAGAGAAAAGGTGCTGCAGATCAACTTTCATTCTCTACTGTCTTTCATTTCTTTTTTAGAAAGATGGAACTTTAGAATTTATTTATTTCAAAGCACTAATAGAATGTGCAAAGTCACATATATATAAAGCATGAAAGCAAAGAAGAGTGTATATAACATCATAAATGTATGAGATGAACACACCTGAGCAGAAGCAACCCACAAGACTTCAGTGACTATGCAGCTCTCTTTTAATGTGACAGCCAAAATGTTTTAGTCATGACATCTATTTTTTTTTTAATTCATCTTAGTATTTATCTATAGCTACTGCCAAAAAAGCAGAGAATCTGTGATTGCTAAATGTTTGGCTCTTAGGCAAACAATATCAAATTTAAACACAATCATAATTCGTTCTTAGGCTTTATGTGAGTTATCTATTTTAAACTTTATGATAACCTATGGTCAATATTATTATCCCTGTTGTTAACCTGAAGAAATTAAGAAACAGAGAGATTAAATTACCTTGTGCAAAAGCAAGCCCTTGTGAATCAGGATCCCTACCTCTCATCTCTCACAAAAATCCAATCAAGATGGATAACAGACTTAAACCTAAGGCATGAAACCTTAAGAATCCTAGAAGAAGATGTTGGGGAAACCCTATCAGACATTGGTCTAGGCAAAGAATTCTTGAAGAAGACCCCCAAAGCAATCACTGCAGCAACAAAAATAAAGAAATGGGATCTGATCAAATTAAAAAGCTTCTGCACAGCCAAGGAAACTATCATTAGAGCAAATAGACAACCCACAGAATGGGAGAAAATATTTGCTCTCTACACTTCCGATAAAGGTCTGATAACAAGAATCTATCGAGAACTCAAAAGAATTAACAAGAAAAAATCAAACAACCCCATCAAGAAATGGGCAACAGAAATGAACAGAAACTTCTCCAAAGAAGAATAATGACCAGCAAATATATAAAAAAAATGCTCAACATCTCTAATCATTTGAGAAATGCAAATCAAAACCACAATGAGATATCACCTAACCCCAGTGAGATTGACCTCTATCAAAAAATCCCAAAACAACAAATGCTGGTGAGGATATGGAGAGACAGGAACATTCTTACACTGCTGGTGGGACTGCAAATTAGTGCAACGTTTGTGGAAAAAAATTTGGAGATACCACAAACAGCTAAAAATAGAAATACCATTCGACCCAGCAATAGCATTATTAGGCATCTACCCAAAAGAGCATAAGACTTTCTATTATAAAGACATCTGCACCTGAATGTTTTTGGCAGCACAATTCACTATTGCAAGGATGTGGAAACAACCCAAGTGCCCATCAATTCATGAGTGGATTATTAAAATTTGGTATATGTTTACAATGGACTATTAATTCTAAGAAACAGCAGCGAGCTAGCACCACTTATATTATCCTGGATTAAGCTTAAGCCCATTATCCAAAGTGAGGCGACACAAGATCAGAAAAATGGGCTCCACATATACTCACCATCAAATTGGCACTGACTGATTAACACTATAGTGCTCAAATGGTGGTAGTGTTCACCAGGGATTTGGGAGTCGGGGGATAGACCCACATCTTAGGGAAGTGGTGAGCATTTTGGAGGGGAAGGGCATACCTCTAACCCTTGCTAGGGAGAGGCAAAGTTATAAAATGTAACCAAAATGTTCGTACTTTCATATTTTCTTGAAATCAAAAAAAAATTACCTTGTGCAAAGTCCTACAGCTTTTTAACAAAAGAGACAATATTTGTATACAGACAGTTGGGCTTAAACGCCCAGGCTCTTAGCCATAACACTACAATGCAGGAAAATAGAAGTACAAGGCTAATTCCAAGATTTCTGGCTTGTGCAACTTGAGAAATAATGGTACCATTATTTGTTAACCGAATGAATGAATAGATGCATGGGTCAAGGGTGGAAGGTAAAAGGAGATGATTTGAATTAAGATCAGCTAAAAAATATTGTCACATTTCTGGTCTACATACAACTGAGGGTGTAAAATATAGCAGATAGAGTGTTGCAAGACAATGGAAACATGGATGAAATACAGCCGTATGAGTCATTTTCAAGAGCATAATGCAATGTGTTTGTGGGTGTGTATCTTCCCATGCAGGGCAGCCCTGGTTGCTCTCCAGCCCTGTGCCTGCTCTGTGGATGGCAACCTGAATCCTTGCTGGGTCCAACAAGGCTCTTCCCTGTATTTCTCGTTAATGCACAATCTACAGCCAGTGATCCAGCTCCAACTTTATCTGGTCTCACCTGAGTAACAAACACTGTGTCAGGCCAGGCTCCTTCAGGAAGCCTTTCCTGAACTGGTAAGAGCAGGTCAGATGGAAACTCACTGCACCCTCTGAGCACTTTCTGGATACTTCTGTCGCACTGCGCTCCTTGTCTGAGAAGATGCAGAGGACTGTCCTGCCTACCAGCTTCTCCTCAGTAGCCAGCACAGCACCTGCGCATGCCACATACTCAATAAATATTTTAATAAATGAATAAGTGAATGAGATCAATGAGGCCAAATAATTATTTTTAAATAATTATGTTGTCTATGTGTTTAAAGGTATGATTTTAGGATTCAGACTATTTGAGTTTATATCCTGTGTCCCCACATTCAAAATATATAACATAACAAGAATTTACTTTGAATAAACTATAAGTAGCCTATTGTTGAAGCCATTTTTCTCAACTGTAATGTGAGAATGAGAATATACTCTAACTAATGGAGTTGTTGAGGGGATTAAATAAATTAACATAAGTAAAGCACTTAGTAAGAATGCTGGACAGAGTAAGATCAATAGATGTGGTTCTTATTGTTTGAAATAAATTTAGGTAATGACTGGCTTATTTAGCTCAATAACTTTTGCATAATGCCAAAGTTATAAATATGCTTTTGTTTATAAGCATAATAACTGACACTGAAAAATATTTGTTGATTGAATTGAAACATAAGGTCATGTGTACTGTTTTTCAAGGTAATTCCACATAAGTTTAAAAATCCATTTTGCCCTAAAGTAATTGAGCAAGTATACATTTTAGGGTTTTTTTTAAGTGTTATATTTCTTTATAGTGAAAAAAAGCACACTTTGACATTGCCTTCAGTAAAAGATTTTAGACTCATAGAACAATTTTTAAAACTTTTAAAAGTGCAAGAATTTACTATTTGAAGGTATCACCAAATTAAACAAGTAGAAAAGTATCAAACTGGCTTGGTAGTGAGTGTCAAAAAAGGGAAGTTTATTTCAATGTGTATGTAAATTGTAATCATGTCCCAAAGAGTTGCATTCAAACCCAGCCCAGACCCCATCTGGTCTGGCCCAGAGGTAGGCAGACAGTAAGCGGATATTAGAGGACAAGGACTGCAGATTTGTGATGAACTTAACCAAATCAGAAGATTCTCAAGACAGTAGGTTGCTTGAGGAATACGTCTGGCTGTGTCTGCAGTTTTTTGGAATGGACGGACAGTCCTTGGTGGTGAACAAGGGCAAGTTAGGGAGGCCTAGCTACAGTCGCTCAGGCAGCCATACAGCTTTCCATGAATTCATCAAAATGACCCAATTATGGAACGCTGGTGTCCCCATACTGCATTCCATACATTCAAAATGTACAAAAATATAGATTTTAAGAACTGAAAAAAACTACATAACATTTTCTGATTTTTATTTTCAACACTTTCAATACTTCTTATTTGTTTGCAAAAAGAGAAAAAGAAAAAGTAATTTAAAGAAAACCTATGAAAATGACAATTTTAGGGAGAGTTTGAAAATAAACGTACTGAATTCTGTGGTTTTATGTTATACATACAATATAAGCAAAATAGTTTCTAGTTCTTATGAAGGAACCAAGCATATTAGTACTTCATATAGTTAGATGATGTTTCACCTGAATCAGAATAGTTACTGAGCTGTTCCCACAACTGTTTTTAAGAGATTGGGGGAGGAGGGGTCACAATATAAGCTCATTACTATTTCTTCACATTCTTATTGTCATTTAATTTTGTTTTTAGTTTAAAATTGTTTTAGGAATTTATCACAGTGTAACAATTTACCACACAGTAGTTAAATTAATATTAATGCATTTTTATGGGTTGAATTGTATACCCCCATAATTCATATGTTGGAATCCTAACACTCAGTATCTCAGAATGTAACCTTACTTGGAATTAGGGTTGTTGCAAAGTAATTATTTAGGTTATTAAGTATGAAATTTCCAATTTTCTTAAGTACTAAGCTTGACAATGGATATCTCCGACATTTCAGTTTGACACTTCTTATTTTATTTTTACTGTGAAGGTACATCCTCAGTCTTGCAAACGCATATTTTCACTTGTGATTATCTTTCAAATTTTTTAGAACAATTTTTATGAAGCCATGGGTAAGTAAAAAACTCATGTTATTTTCAAATATGAGTTCTGTCGTGGAAACAATGCAGCACAGACAGCTCAAAATATCAAGGAAGTGTTTGGGAAGAATGTGGCTAATGAACACACAGTACATCAATGGTTTGAGAAGTTCCATTCTGGTAATTTTAATCTTGAAAATGAGCCATGTGGGCGACCTGAAACCAAGGTGGATAATGATGAACTGAAAGCTGTAGTGGAAACGAATCCATCTTAACCTACACGCGAATTAGCAGCAAGGTTTGACATTACTATTCCAACAATATTGGACCATTTGAAACAAATGGCAAGATAAATAAGTTGGCTAGATGGGTTCTGCATCTGAATTAAATGAGCATCAGAAGAGAAATCGTCTTGAAGGTTGCCTTTCTTTGCTGTCACGACATAAAGGCGAACCATTTCTACACCGTATTGTGATGTGCGATGAAAAATGGATGATTTTTGACAGTTGCAAGCATTTGGAACAATGGTTGGATAAAGATGAAGTACTGAAACACAATCCAAAACCAAATATTCATCAAAAAAAGCTAATGGTGTCTGTTTAGTGGTCCAGCACTGATATTATCCATTACAGTTTCATGAAACCTGATCAATCAATTACAGTGGACGTCTACTGCAACCAATTGGATGAAATAATGAGATGTTCACCATTAAGCAACTGAGATTGGGCAATAGAGACAGGACAATCCTCTCAAAAGACAACACTTGATCACATGTCACACAAACCACACTGCTGAAACCACAGAAGCTGGACTTGGAAACTCTCTGTCATCCACCATATTCACCAGACCTTGCACCATTGACTACCACTTCTTCCATGCTTTGGACCACTTCTTGCAAGGAAAAATATTCAATTCTCAACAAGCTGTGGGAAACACCTTCTGTAATTTCATCGCCGCTCACTCTCCAGGCTTCTTTGCTGCTGACAAAAACAAGCTACCATTCAGATGGCAAAATTGTGTTGATAATTTAGGCACATACTTTGATTAATTGTACTGCTTCTTATTTGAGATATAATAAACTACACTTTTAATTTGAATTTGGACATTTCATATTTAATGACCTAAATAGTTAAGAAGAGGTCACACTGGATTAGGTGGGTCACTAATTCAATATGACTAGTGCCCATATAAATAGGGGAAATTTGGACACAGACATACACACAGGAATAACACCATGGGAAGATGAAGCCAGAGATCTGGGAGATACAGCAGAACCAAGGAACACCAATTATGTCAGCAAATCACCAATGGCCAGGAGGGAGTTCTGGAGCATGTTCTCCCTCACAGCCCTCAGAAGGAAGCAAGCCTGCCAGCACCTTGATCTTGCACTTCCAACCTCTAGAACAGTGGGAAGTGCATGTTGTTGTTTCAGCCACCCAGTTCATGGTACTTTATTACAGCATCCTCAGTGAACCAATATATGCAGCATGTCACAGTTTCCCTGGGCTGGGATCCTGTTCCAGGTTAGCTGGTTTCTTTGCTCAGTCTCATGAGGCTGCAATCAAGATGTTAGCTGGGCTATATTCTCCTCTGGAGACTTGACTACGGAAGAATCTGTGTGTTGGCAGAGCTCACTTCCTCATGGTCATATGACGGAGGGCCACCCGCAGGTCCAGAGGCCACCCATGGTGCCCAGACATCTGACTTTCCATAAAGTCCAAAACATAGCTGAGAATCTTTCTCACTCCATCTAGTAAGACGGAGTCTTACCCAATGTAGCCCAATCATGAGTGCGACAGGCCCACTACCTTTGCCTTATTCTACTGGGCAGAAGCAAGTCACGGGGTCGGCCCTCACTCAAGGGAAGGGGCTACATCAGGGTGTGGCCACCTCAACAATCATTAGCTATGCACAGCACTGGACTTCCCTTCATAGAATCACAGGGATATTTCTCACATTAAAAAAATACCATATTGTCAATACATAACACAACAGAAATTTTATCTTTTTTAAATTGATTGTAGCACCCTTTAAAAATTATAAAATTTTTTTGATGTGCTGTTGGATTCGATTTGCTACGATTTTGTTGAGGATTTTTGCATCTATATTCATGAGGGAAATTGGTCTGTAGTTTTCTTTTTTTGTTGTGTCTTTTCCTGGCTTTGGTATCAAGGTGCTATTGGCTTTGTAGAATGAGTTGAGGAGGATACCATCTTTCTCAATGTTGTGGAATAATTTCTGCAGTATAGGTATGAGTTCTTCTTTGTAGGTTTGCCAAAATTTGGGTGTGAACCCATCTGGTCCAGGGCTTTTCCTTGTTGGAAGGTTTTTAATTGCTACTCCAATTTCTGTGCTTGATATTGGTCTATTCAGAAATTCTATTTTCTCCTGGTTGAACTAAAGGAGGTTCTATGTTTCCAAGAATTTGTCCATTTCCCCCACATTTTATAGTTTTGGGGCATATAGGTTTTTATAGTATTCAAAGATAAAGTTTTGTATTTCTGTGATGTCTGTGGTGACCTCTCCTTTTTCATTTCTAATTGAGTTTATTAGAGTCCTTTCCTTTCTAGTTCTTGTCAATCTAGCAAGGGGACTGTCAATTTTATTTATCTTTTAGAAAAACCAGCTTTTGGTTTTATTGATCTTCTGTATAGTTCCCTTGTTCTAAATTTCATTTAGTTCTGCTTTGATCTTAGTTATTTCTTTTCTTCTGCTAAGTTTAGAATTAATTTGCTCTTCCTTTTCCAGTTCCTTTAGATGGTTTATTAGTTTGTTGATTTTTTAGCTTTCTGTCTTTTGGATGTGAGCATTTAATGCTATTAGTTTTCCTCTCAGGAATGCTTTTGCTATATCACACAGATTTTGATAACTTGTGTACCCATTGTCATTTAGTTTGAAGAATCTTTGATTTCCTTCTGTAGCTCCTCCTTGATGCAATAGTCATTCAACAATCATTTGTTTAATTTCCATGACTTTGTGAAGTGATGAGTGTTTCTGTTGGAATAATTCATCATGACCAGGTGGGCTTTATCCCAGAGATGCAAGGGTGGTTCAACATACACAAATGTATAAATGCAATTCACCACATAAATAAAAGCAAGAACAGAGACCATATGATTCTGTCAATAGATGCATAAAAAGCATTTGACAAAATCCAGCACATCTTTATGATAAAAACTCTTAACAAAATAGGCATAGATGGGACATACCTTAAAATTATTAAGGACATATATGATAAACCCACAGCCAATATCATAATGAATTGAAACTGAAAACATTCCTGCTTAGAACTGGAACCAGACAAGGTTGCCCACTATCTTCACTTCTATTCAACATAGTGCTGGAAGTCCTAGCCAGAGCAATTAGACAAGAGAAGGGAATTAAGGGCATCCAAATAGGTGCAGAAGAGATCAAACTCTCACTCTTTGCTGATGATATGATATCTAGAAAACCCCAAGGATTCAACCAAGAGACTCCTTGAACTGATAAATGAATTCAGTAAAGTCTCAGGATACAAAATCAATGCACACATATTAGTAGCATTCATATATACCAATAACAGTCAAGCTGAAAATCAAATAAAAAATGCAGTACCTTTCACAATCACTTCAAAGAAAATTAAATATCTATGAATATATTTGACAAAAGAGGTGAGAGATATATATAGGGAAACTATGAGACACTGAAAAAAGAAACTGTAGAATATGTAAACAGATGGAAAAATATACCATGCTCATGGATTGGCAGAATCAATATTCTTAAAATGTCCATACTACCTAAAGTGATCTACAGAATTAATGCAGTCCCTATCAAAGTACTATCATCATTCTTTACAGAACTAGAAAAAGTAATTCCATGCTTTGTATGGAATCAGAGAAGACCTCATATAACCAAAGCAATCTTAAGCAAAAAGAACAAACTGGGAGGTATCAGGCTACCAGACTTAAGCTTTACTACAATGCTGTAGTAATCAAAACAGCATGGTCATGGCACAAGAACAGAGATATAGACCTTTGGAACAGGACAGAGAACCCAGATATGAAACCATCCACATATTGTCATCTAGTCTTTGACAAAGCAGACAAAAATATACACTGGGGAAAAGAATCTCTATTCAATAAATGGTGATGAGAAAACTGGATAACCACATGCAGAAAATGGAAACTGGATCCCCACCTCTCACAAAAATTAACTTACAATGGATAACAGACTTAAACCTAATGGGTGAAAACTTGAGAATTCTAGAAGAAAATGTTAGAAAGACTCTTACAGACATCAGCCTAGGCAAAGAATTTATGAATAAGACCCCCAAAGCAATCACAACAGCAACAAAAATAAAGAAATGAGATCTGATCAAATTAAAAGGTTTCTGCACAGCCAAGGAAACTGTCATTATAGCAAATAGACAACCTACAGAATGGGAGAAAATACTTGCTTTCTACACATCTGATAAAGGGCTGATAACAAGAATCTATGTAGAACTTAAAAAAATCAACAAGAAAAAAATCAAACAACCCCATCAATAAATGGACAAAGGACATGAACAAAAACTTTTCAAAAGAAGACAGAATCACAGCCAGCAGACATATAAAAATGTGCTCAACATCTTTAACCATTAGGGAAATGCAAATCAAAACCACAATGAGATATCACCTAACTCCAGTGAGAATGGCCTCTATCAAAATAGCACAATTCACTATTTCAAAGATGTGGAAACCACCCAAGTGCCCTTCGATTCATGAGTGGATTAATAAAATGTGGTATATGTATGCTATGGAATACTACTCAATTACAAAAAACAATGGTGATCTAACACCTCTTATATTATCCTAGACAGAGCTTGAATCGATCCTTCGAAGTGAGGTATCACAAGAATGGAAAAATAAGCAACACCTGTACTTGTCATCAAATTAGTATTAACTGATAAAAACTAAGGTGCTCACCTGGTAGAAATATTCGTTGGATGTCGGTCAGGTAGGGGGCTGGGGATGAGTAAACTACCTCACAACTAATGGATGTGATGCACACTGTATGGGGGAAGGGTACACCTCTAGCCCTGGCTTGGGTGAGGCAAAGTCATTACTTGTAAACAAAATGTTTTTGCCCCCATAATATCCTGAAATAAAAAAAATTATAAAATAAAATCATTATTACTAAATTTGAGGAAGTATTAAAAAACTAACAAAGGGGTTTTGTATCAAACTGTTGGAAATAAGATACAAAGAAGTAGACAACTAAAAAGAATTCATAATTCTCAGAACTCCAAGGAAGATAATTGCTATGAACTTCTCATTTCTAATCTCATTTGGGATTTCTCTCTTTTTCCTTATTGGAATTGTTATGTTATTGTGTATGTTATTATATATCGTATTCTATGCATATATAATATATATTATACTAACATATAATTATTTATAGTTATTATTTCTCCTTTATTATTTAAGCCAACTATTAGATTTATTCATCAATTCAGTTTATATATTTATTAAGACTTCCTAAGAACTTCATTAATTTGTTTAGCCACCTTTCTTCTAACATCTTAAATTGCATATTTTGTTAATTTATTTTTATTATTTCTGCTTTAATAATGAAGACATTCAATAATGAAGACTACATTTTTGTATTTACATCTGAATATTTCCTACCAATTTTGATATATAATGCATCATTAATTTTTTTAGATATTCCATTGAACTTTTATTGTCTTCTTGAGAAAATATTTACCTTAATTTTTAATTATTATGTACATATAATCGTTGTACATTTTTATGGGTTACATGTGATGCTTTGATACAAGCACACAATGTGGTTTAATCAAATCAGGGTAATTGAAATTTGGACACAGATGCCTCAGGTATGTATCATTTCTTTGTGTTAGGAACATTCCAGTTCCACTCTTTTAGTTATTTTAAAGTACACCCTAACTTGTTGTTGAGTGTAGTCACCTTGTTTTGCTATCAAATATCATTCATTCTAACTATAATTTTGTACCTACTAACCACCCCCTTGTATCCCCTCTCCCCTTACCCTTCCCAGCCTCTTGTGACCATCATTCCACCCTCTTGACAAAATACTTATTTCATCAAATGATTTAAAACTTTCTAAATAACAATTCTGTTTTAAATTTGATTATTTAATTTTAGATTAGTTGAATTTGTAAAAGAATATGGAATATGGCTCATATGAAGTCTGCTCTTGGGAATTTGTGTTCCTAGTGACCTAGCATATAATTGATTTTTGAAATTCTTATAAATCTTTAAAGATAAAATTAATTTTAATTTACATGGTACAAAGATACATCTCTTACAAGTTGATTTCATTAATTACTTTCAAATACAATTTTATTAAGCTGGGCTGAATGGATGCTATTTCAAAAATGAGAAAAAAAACCCTTCTTTTCTCAGTTAATTCTTTATTTCTCTAAAGCATTAACTTTAGTCATTTAAAGCATTTTCTTTAATACTGTATTGTAACAGCCACTCCTGTTTCTATCTGTGTGCCTGACTTACTTTGACCTATGTTTTTATATTTGACCATCCTCAGTATTTTGCTTATGTATGTCTTTTATCAATGGTGTAGAGTTAAAAGTTGCTTTTTGGATATATAAAGGAATCTTCAAATTTCAATAATTCTCTTTAATGCATTTGAACCTCATCCACATATGGGTCTTACAAGCATTTTTTAACTTTTCTGTATGGTTCTTTGATGTTTCTTTTAGCCTCTGAATTTTGGGTTTCTCCAAGTGATCTTCAGGGCATGTATCTTATTTTTACTGGATATTTTACATTTTATAGGAACATATTTGAAGCTAAATTTCATTAATTATCAATGGCAATACTTAAGCAACATTAATAATTCAAATATAATGAGGATTTCTAAATTTAATCATTGCTCTATTCAAGGTCAATTTTTATCAGTAGAGTTCTGATTTATTTGATTATGGAACAAACAAATGTGCCAATTACAGAATTTGCTGAAATAATTAGATTAGAAATAAAGTCTTATGAATATTATTTAATTGCATCTGTAATGCCTGCAATATTATGCAAAGACTCTTGATCTATTGATTAACTGACACTGAAAATTAGCTTAAATTGACGTTAAAATGTCAAGATTGTTGCATTTGTAATTTGTTAACAGAAAGTCATCCCACTCAGGAAAAGTTCCTATGTTTACTGAAAGGCACATATCTGATGGAAAAAATAAATTTCTAGTATTAAGAAACCATTTTCCTAAATTAAACAACTTAATGAAACCTTGCTTACGAATTACCTAGTTTTGATATAAGATGTTTTCTTCCCCCCTGTAATATCATAAATTATGAATAAAGGAAGAATGTTGTATTTGGAAGATATTAATAACTTATCCTTAGAATTGATGATAGGTTTATTTTTAAGGTTTATACTGTGTGTAAAGTTAATATTATCAGTAGAGTTTAATGCACCAACTATATCACTGTTTGAACAAACACTCTGTTTTATATCATTTTAGGGCTACTTATTGCTCATTCTCCTGCTGTGATATTTGTTCTCACCTTGATTTCAACAAGCTTTTCACAGAAGATATCACGTACTAGCAGAAGCAGGGAGAATGGGAGATGTCCTTATGGCGTTCTATTAAAAATAGCAACGACTTTCAAAGACAAACCTGAGATCACTGTTGCAATTTGATTGGTTCATTAAAGCTTTATAAGAGTTGCTAAAATCTTCTTTTGCAATACTTTGAAGGCATTTTATAAGTTAAGCATGAAACAGCCATAGCATCATGAAATATGACAGTAATAAAATTAGTCTCTTATGAAAGAAATTAAACTTTCATTAGTTTATAAACACAAGCACAATTTATTTGAAGTAAAGTCATGAGCAAACCTAAATATATTTACACTTGTACATAAAATATACTGTATTTACAATTACTTGGTGCTTTAAAGACAGAACTTAATGTGAAGTATGCAGCTGGAAATTACAAGACCAGATGGTTCCATAAATCCTAGAAGAAAATATACATCTGTTGACTCTTTGTGAAATTGTTTTATTTGAAGGAAGTTTTAGTTAATCTAGTGGCATCATGGCTTAGCACATCACTTATCTTGTCTTAGGAAATGGACACTGCATTAGGTATAATTTTCCAGTTCTAAAACAAATTGAGAGTAGAGCATTTCCTGATTGATTTTCAAGGAAATGCTTTATGCTTTATACAAAGCCAATTTTATCCACAGAGTTTTGATTTGTTTGACTTATGACACAAACAAATGTGCCAATTACAGAGTTTGCTGAAATAAATAGATTGGTAATAAGGTCTTGTGAATATTATTTAATTGCATCTGTAATGCCTACAATATCATGCAAAGACTATTGATCTATTGATTAGCTGATACTGAAAATTAGTTTAAATTGATGTTAAAAAGTCAAGATTGTTACATTTATAATTTGTGAGTATAAAATTCTAAAAAGAAAGGCCATTCAACTAAAGAAGAGTTCCCGTATTTACCACAGGTAGAGACTTGAAGGAAAATACAAAAAGTAGAAAAAAAGGAAAACTAGCTGTAAGATTACATTGTGGGACAAGAAAAAACAAAACAAAACAAAAAACAGACTCGGCAGTAAGGACTCTGGAGTTCTATCCCTAGCTTTGCTAATAATTAACTAAGGACAAGTCACTTAAACCTTTTCAACTTTTGCCTCGTAATTATAAAATGAAGTGTTGTTTTATTGCTTTGTTTTTTAATCAAATGATCTCTGAGGTTGTCTCTATCTCTGAAAACCTATAACTAAACCTGTAACCTGTAAGATAACTAAGGGAGGAAAAGAGCTTAGGAATTTAATGTGAGATGCTTTCTAAAGTATGTAAGTGATATAAAAATATAAAATCTCACAGAAAATTTGAGAATTTTTACTTTATTTTGTATGCTGGAAAAACAAATTCTTGCTTTCTCATATTCATTTATGCCTTCATTTACCAATCTTGATTGTTGTGATCTTTTGATAACTATAAATTTAACATTTGTCTCATGAAGTTTCTCTGCTCTCTTTTCATTGAAAGAAATCAAATCAATCACTATTTGGAATCCTCGCTACTTACTGGATAACTTCCCTAGCCAAGGCTCTGCGGGAGCCGTCTTGGTTCCTCAAGCTTTTCTCGGGATTTTCGGTGGATACTTCCTGTGTGCTAGTACGTACTTACAGCATGGAATTATTATTTTTCTGCTGGCTGAAAAAATAGTAACAGCAAATAAAGGAATTGATTCACCTGTAATTATCCCCTAAACTACCCTAATGTTTATAATATGCTTTGAGTCAACTTGTAGATAGTTTTGACATAATGTAGACATACTGTGAATAGCAATGCATTTTCTGATGTACTTGGAAGAATAAAAAAAAACTCTCCTCATGGACAATAGGTAAAAATAATCTTTGGCCAGAATCTCCATGATTTGAATAATAGTTTCTTTATCCCTACCCCTACTAATCCTTCCAGAGTGCTGTATTAAAGGGCTAAATCATAAGTATCCTAGTTTTCTCCTACTTAACTGGCACCAAAGGCATCCAACTACCTTACATAAGGTTACATACAGGATGGGCAGGTAACTTCCAGCTTGCCTCTGCCATCTTTCTGCATTCTCTGGTGCTACCTTATCGGTAGTGCAAACCACAGCTTCCCAGAGTAACTTCTAGGAAACTGCCAGGTGGCCCAAAGACAAGGCAATTATATAGCATTATACAGGGAATATCCAGAACTGGTCTCTGAAGGAGGTATCCTAGGAGACATCTGATTTGCCTTTAGATGCATTTGCACATATTTGTTCACCCAATTTGTTTATGTTACAATTTAGTTGCAATTTGCTTATGTTGACAGAATCAGGGTCAGCACACAAAGACAGCAGACAATAGAGAGCTTAATTTGCTGTGTCAAAATACCATGGGAAGAGAAATAAACCCACAGGGCAAAAGCAAGAAGTTGGCAATACCAGAATGGAACAAATAGGATGTCCAGGGAAGAGAGGAGCCCTGAATTTTTGGAGATTACTGCATGATATTTTTTTTCTAACAGAGAATCTATGAGTTTGCTTTTGAGTAGGGAAGGAATATATCAGATTAGACAATTTCCACCCAGTATCTCCAACTTGCCTTGATAACTGTGCTCACTTCCAGACATCACGCTTTAATAAAGATCTTGATAAATTATAGTGTTCTGAGAGAATAACTAATATGCAAAATCAGAACAGTGCAACAACTTTAAATTACATAACATGAAGAAAATGACAAGTTTGGGGGATGTCTGTTTAGTGTGAAAGGAAGAACTCAGAGAAAAGATAACCATCTTCAAAGGATAAGAGGTGATGCCAAATCAAAGGAGAATTAGAATTATCCCATGTTTCTCCACAAATAGAAACCTGTAGTGATAAGTTGGATCTTAGCACAAGATTAAAAATGAACCCTAAGAACTTGTCTTTCAGTGAAATGGATTCTTGGACAACGTGGGCTGAGAGCACATTAGATTTACATCTTCTTTCTCCTCAGACCAGAGGACGGTGGGCCGGAGGACAGAGGGCACAATTAACAGTTAATACCTGTTTTACTCTTTCCTTGAGGTCTCTCCTGAGGATCCTTCTAAGAGCTCTTTTCTTCTTCCGAAAAAAACAATGTTTTATAACTGAATTCCAGGTTTTCTCTTGTCTTCAGATCAAACTGGTTTTCTCAGACCTTGCCTCGGTACATTTTCAGCCCACGCAATAGTGTGCATAAAACGACCGAACAGGCCCTCTGTGACCTTCGACAGCCAGACATGCTGGTCAGTGCTGTCCGACAGGAAGGCTCACAGACCCACGATTTCCCCAAAGAGCCCAGACCTTGATCAGAAGCAGCTGGACCACAGGCAGGAGGAAAGCGAAATCCTCATTTCGGAAACTGCGGCATGTGGACACGGAACCCGCGGGGACTCGGGGAGTACCGCGCCCTGACGATGGGCGCCCCAAAGAGGGGCCGTCCCCTCCCCTCCGACCCCAGGGGACAGGAGTGCAGAGGCCACGGTGTGCTTGGACAGGGCAGCACTGAGGCCTGGGGACGAGCCGGCCCCGCATCCTCCTGAGGGCGCCGCGGCCCCACAGAGCTGCTCCCAGGGCCGCTCGCCTCTGCAAGGGCTTGAGTTCCGGTTTCTGGGGGGCCCTGAGAGCTTCCACCCTCAAAGCCTGCTGGGTGCCTCAGCTTCTCCAAGGGCCAAGAATGAGCTGAGTAGGTGGGCTGCCTTCCTGTCCTACCCTGGGGGAGGCTGACGTCACAGCCCAGCCCTGCGAGCCTGTCCCCTTCCGCTAGGTTTCTGCCATGGAGGTAACCTCGACAACCTGATCCAAACCCCACGATCCTGGAGAGAAAAGGTCACTGTCCATTCAAGGGGCCCAGACAGTCAGAGAGAGGAGGAAGACGCCCCGTCCAAACGTGCCCATGGGAGGGAATGAGAGAACACCCGATTAAAGCAACAACACTGATACAGGGGCTTAAGGCACTGCAGACGCTGCAGGAGAAGATGTCCTAAAGCTGATACAGTGATGTTGGAGCTAAGAAACTAAATAGATAAATTTAAAGGAGGATGGTCCTTGTTGAGACTGGTTAGTGAATCTGATGCTAGTGGTCATAAGCAAAAGACATATCAGAACACTTAGCAAAAATATAAAAGGGGTGGAAATATGAAGGAAAATAAAAGAGGGTTTTATTTGGAGGGTAGATCCTGGAGACCAAACACTCAAATAAAGGATGTATCAAAAGGGGAAAAAAAATATTTGGAGGATATTTACAGATAAACAGTAATTAAGGAAATATGAGCTACAAATTTACCTTGTTGAAGAAAAATATAAATCTATGAATTGAAATTGCTCACTAAGTGTGAGACTGGGTTGATAAGAAAAGTCACATTAAGTGTATTCTGATCTAATTCTGAAACTCTGAGAAAGAGAAAAAAAGCTCTTACAGAATCCCAGCAATAAAGAATTAGGAAGACCTATTCGAGCAGGAAGAAAAACCAGAAAACCAGATGAGCACCTCCCCTTGTAACTGGAACGTCAGAAGCCAGAAGTCAGAGAAGGAGCACTTACAAAGAGTGAAAAAGAAGGAGGCCACAGTCCAGGAACACTGTACAAGTATGATGGCCTTTGCTTTTCAGGGAGAAAAAGATATTTGAACATTGAAAATAATTTGCAGAATATCTTACACAAGTGCTCAATTTGAAAGCATTACTTGAGGAAAAACTAAAGAATAAGTGAAACAGAACAGACCACTTTAGGAAAAGGGAAAAGAAAGAGAAAACGGTGATGAGGAGTAAAGGCAAACATCTTCCACCTATATATGCACACACCTATACATGTGTATACTAATACAGGTGTAAACCTAGACATGTACACACCTATAAATGCATGTACACTCCCATACATGTGTAAACATATACATGCACACACATATATGCACACACCTATACATGTACATACCAATACATGCATATACATATATACAACCATGCATGCATATACCTATATATATACATTCCTATACATGCAAGCACATGCATATACCTATACATGTAATACATACACCTATGCATGTATACAGATATAGATCATACACCTTATATATTTAGATATATAATGCATATGAAAATAATGTAAAAAATTCATAAGGCTAACCTGTGAGAGATGGCTCTAAATAACAGTAAATCAAAGCAACTGAATCAAAGGAAGTTCCCACATTGATGAAATTCTCTCCACACAAGATCTGAGAGTGGGCAGTGCTCAGAAGGAGCAGCACAGGTGAGACGCAGCAGCTGTTCCTGTCACAGACAAGGACCGTGGGACTGTTAGGAACCTACTCCAGCATAATAAAGTCCGCATACAAGAAAGCAAACATTCTGCCACTGAGTACAGTGACAAAGCCTCTTCAATCCGGGAACAAGCCCAGGATGATCACTCTCACCATTGTTATCAGGCGGAATGTGCAGAGAGTTCACACAGATTGATTAAAGGACAAAGACTATAAAAACACAATGCACAGAGGAGCAAATCCCCAAACCAACTACCATGGAAACAGTCATTCAAACATATCAATACAGAAATGCAAATTGAAAATAAATTTGAGACAATTAAGTTTTCCCTCACTGGACTATCAAACAACCAAGAGCTATAACACTAATTATTGGTGAGAAGTGGTTATTCATATAATTGTTCGTGGAATTGTAAAGCGTAAGTTTTTAGAAATAAATCTGACAACATTTTTAAATGAAAAAAAATATTCTTTAACTTAGAGACTTTACTTTTGGAATTATATAAGAATCCAGCCTAGGGAACTATAAGCCCTGATATGTAAAGTATGACTACATAAAATTTTTGTATATACAAACATATCCATTAAACACTAAGCGCTAATTAAAAGGAATTAATTATAAATTTATGGAATGACTTGGAGTAATTTATACAAAGTATGAAGAAAACATAAATGAACCACATAATGAAAATAGTTATGGGCAAAAAGAAAAACACAAACAGCATGCTATTTTAGAATTGTCTCTAGTTTCAGTGAAGAGAAACTTAAAATTCATGGGTAAGAAAGGAAGACAACAAAATTCAGTGAATGTGATGAATGACATGAGAAACAAAAACCAAGTCAATTCCTCACACCCCACATTTCTTCGCAGCTCCATCGTCCACATGAACTCACAACATCACAGGAAGCTACACAAATCCCAGCCTCATTTTTTGGCTCTTACGCCTTCCCACCTACGAAGGCTAACAACATACAATGATGCAAATCTTGATTGCATTTACATTATCACTATTCTGAATGGATTCAAAGTTAATTATAATGTGTTTATGCATTTATTTATTTTTTTTTTAATTTTTTTTTTTATTCCATCATGTAATGGGGGTACAAATATTG
>VBSM01001124.1:3728143-3753782 GCA_008086735.1 Cheirogaleus medius
AGACGCTCTAACTGGCGGTGTTTCTCGTCCGCCATCTTGCTCCGCCCCCCGTGTTTATGCATTTAGGAGAAGAAAATTTTTTCCAGGATTCTAAAATATTATAGTTAAATTTGGAATATGGTGATAATCAGTATTAACCAGTAGGGAACAGAACTAAACAGCCCTGTTGAAAATAAAATTATTCTATAAAAGTAATATAAAGAATTGAGAGTCAGTTTAATAATACCTTTCTTTCAAACAAAATAAACCACTAGGACTGCTTGGAGTGGCCACTTAAATCCTAAACGAAGCTCTAATATTTTTCTCTAGGATACTGTCAGTGAAAGCAAATCATTTTAAACACCATCATTTTATTCATTTTTATCTAAGAGCAAGATTAGCAAATGAGAGTGAAGAAATCTTCAACATGAGTGAAAACATGACAAAGACAAGCGTGCTGAGTAGTAAAGATAATTTCTAGGTGCTTTGATAGATACTTCCCTTTCTCTTTCAGAAATTCACAACTTCAGGTCTCAGAGTGGGCACAATGTAGCTGATGCAAGCACTTCTGGACCGCATTCAGTCCGGCCGTTAAAATGTCTGACCTACCTGAAACTATAGGACCACAGCCTACAAACTTGTTCCTTAGTGATATGACTGATTCATTCGGCCCCTAATTTACATACAGCAATATTTCTGTTAATTGCAAGGTGAAAGAAGCTCATGCCATAAGTAAGTGGTCCACTTTTAAGCAATTACTAAACACTTTCATTTAAAGTTTCTCATATTAGAATGTCTTTTGTTTTTCTGAAAAATCCATGCATCTTAGTTACAAAGTACACTGAAAAATATATGTGGATCTATTTTCAATGGTTCTCATTATACACATTACATTATGATTGAAGTCACATTAGGCGTATTCATACCCTGGGGGGATTTTGCTACTGACATGACTTCTGAGCATCTTTGTATAGGGAAGAGATGTCTGCCATGTGCCCAGGCATGGTTTTGAGAATGATGGTGCCGTAATAAAAAAACACTGCATTTTTCTATCCTACTTAGTAGTATATATGTTTACTACTGGCTAATTAATTCCCAGAGACTTTTTTGAAGACACTCTCAGAGAAAGAGTATTCTTATGATTGACTGGGACCAGAGATCTGAATAATAAGAATGCCTCAAACTCAAGATCTTCCACTTCCCTTGCCTGTTAGGACTTTGCATTGCATTTTCTGTGACAAACATCACCTGTAACAGAAGCATTGCCTCTTAAATGACCAGAGGATCTCTCCTCTGGGTCCTTGGATGTGGAACAATGGCAATGGAGTGGGGGGAAGTCACTGCAGTGAGCACCTGCTCAAGGCTCTGCGCTGGGCACCCGCCACAGGTGCCCCCGGAGGCGGTGGGCGTGGAGGAAAGTGCCGAGGACTCCAGCTGTGTGACCTTAGGAAATGTACTTAGCCCCCAGGAGGCTCATTTTCCTCCAGTGTAAAACAGGAATGGGAACACCCACCTTGACAGACTCATGACAGCTGTATGAAATAGGTGTCTACAGGAATCACCTATCACAGGCCAGAGGTGAGACCACCTAGAAATGCTACTTGTGGGCATGACGAGAGCTCGGCCTGCATATCCGAACTGAGCCACTGCTTCCCATGCAGGGCACAGCTCTGGTCACCATGCCCACACCCTGCCACACGCTCTGTTCTCTCCCTTGGCTCGGCAGGCCGCGTCCAGCCCGAGGCCTGGGAGCAGCAGCGAAGGGAGCGACTAGTGGCTGTTCACGTGGTTTATATGTCGCCTCCCCGCTCCCCACATTCTGGAGAGTTGGACAGATTTCATCATTTCTGAACCTAATCACCAATAACTTGAGGTGAGGAAGAGAAGACCACCCTTTCCCATGGTACTAAATTACTTCTTTTCCCTCTGTCCCATAAAGCCCCACCCCCAGGAAAAGGCAACCACAACTCAGGCGTCACTGTGCTGATGTTATCTCATATTTCTAGCAGTCGCTTCGGATTCCCTCCCCTGCCCCACGTAACCCAGTACCACTTCTGTACCAGGAACTATCATTTCATTCTTGGAGAACATCAGAGCTCCAGGCCCGTGGTCTCACATGTGACAGGCATGATGGCCTGCAGGTTGTTGGCGCCCAGAGGAGCCAAAGTATCCTGCCACCTGACAGACACCTGCTCCCCTGTGAAAGCAGCATGTCCTGCTTCAAAACCACCACATCCTCCGTTCACTTCCTGGGGCCAGCAGTCACTACATTTCTCCCCCGGTCTCAGATCCCCACTTACCCATTTTTGGACTTTGAGCAAGTCATCTAAGGTTTTTGAGCCACACTTTCATCTAAAAGGAACCCACATTTCTTGAGGGATATTGTGAGGACAAAATAGATATCTACGAAGCTCCTAAGGGAAAGTTTGGCTCATGATAGGTGACACTGTAGATGTCACAAATTCTATTGTCTCTCTAGGGAAAGGTTTTTTTATCTGACTCTATCAAAATTTCCTCATATTTCCAATGACACTGCTGCAACATCTCATGGAGAATGCACAGTCTAAGTTAGCCAGGTTACCATTAGTTTTCATTTCTCTCTGGCCAGCTGACACCCAAGAAGTAGATCTATTCAGTGCCACGTGACTGGAGTGTGGCCTCTGGCGCAGCCTCTGAAATGCAGCGAGACTGCACAGACCAGCCCCGCCTGCAAGCCCGTCTCTACTCCAGCCAAGTCAGTGTGAAGCAGAAGAGGCCAGTGAACGGGGTGGCTGTGTCCTTCCTGATGTCCACCCGTCATCATCCACCAGATTTCTAATAGGAAAGTTTGTGTTCTTGGTTTTTTGTTTTTTGTGAGTCTTTGCTTAAGTTGCATAATCCTGGGCCCTGAAAATAGTACAAGTATGCACACACACATAAATCCAGATCGAGCAAATTATGTTTTACTGACCTCCACAGCAGTCTTGCCACACATGCAAATCGACCTTGGAAATCTCAGTGCAGCTCAGCTAGTCCTGTGGGTATTCTGCCTTTATGAAGACATCTGCCTGGACTTGCTGAATGTCGTCACCATTGTCACAAAGCACACGGCCCAGTGACGCCTGTTTCAGCTGAGTGAGTTGCACGGGGGTAAATACCCCAGGGTTTTCATACCAGAACCTGGCAGGCAACAAGAAAGGCACAGTGTTGTGGGTTTGTGGCCCGAGAACCCCGCTGCATGTCAAGCAGTCATAACGAGCAAAGATTTCAGCACAAAAGAAGCACATGGAAAGGATTATGTATGTTCTCCAACTAAGTATACTTTTAATTCCCTCCAATATTTATAAAGTTCCTAAATTTCCATGCTTTTGAACTATCATTTTCTACTCAAGTTTTACAAAATGATTCAAAGTAGTGTAAAGTTGTGCAAAAAAAGAGCTCATTTTCACATTTAAACTCTATATAGAGTACCTTAGAAATTGTCTCAAAAATTTAATATTGACAAGTTTGCCTAAAAAGGAAATAGAGCTTTAGATATTTAATATAGACAATTTTGTTATATCTACTAATTAGAATAAACACATTCAATTTTAAATGAAAGGATATAGTTAAAAACAGGCTATTAAAGTGAGCCTTTGTGTTCATTCCTTCGATAAACATTTGAATACTACATGCCAAGCGCTTTTGCATGCTGGACATACAAAGGGAAATTAAGATGCTAAATGGAAAAGCCTGCTGTCACTCGTGTGGTACTATGGGCTGAACAGTGTCCCCCCAAATTCATATGTTGAAGTCCTACGCCCCAGTACCTCGGAGGGTGCCTATATTTGGAGATAGGACCATTAAAAAGGTAATTAAGGTAAAATTAGATCATATGGGTGGGCCCTACCCCATAGGACTGGCGTGTACAACACTACACGTTACTAACGATTCAGGAAATACAATGCGCTGGCACGCAATGATTCCAAGTGGAAGAAGAGTATGTGCCAACTCAGGGGAGGCTGCTTAGGTTTGTGTTTCTTGGTTTTTATCCTTGGCTAGTCTTGGAACAAAAAGGAGATTACATGACTAGCTTACATTCAACAGCCAGGTGTTGACCATAATTTCATAAATTCAATGTATGTAAGATGAACACTTTAAATAAACTGAGACATTTTAGAGAATAGTTCCCAGTTATGTGTCCACTGGGAAATGCCCTCATCGCGTGACTCTGTGAGGAGGTCTGTCTGGTCAAAGCTAGCAGGTCTCTCCGGTAGCACGTGAGCACCAAGGGAGGAGTCTCGCACGGCCGTGGCTGCCGCAGTTCTGTGGAGTTGGTGCTGTTGTTACACGCACTGTACAGATGAGAATCTTAACCACTGGCTTCCACCACCTTTCCAGACATTCCACTTCTTCTCTTCGCACGGAGATTTACAAAAGGAATGCTATCTGATACTACCAGTGGTCATAAAAGTTCTGTGACCAGATGCTGTCTGTTATTTATTATATTCAATAAATTTTAAATCATGGAAAATATGGAATCACACTATAATGTTATTATACATATATTTAATATATTTTGGGTCAAAAAAACAACTTTTGTAATCTTTAATAAGTACAACAGATAATCCTTCACCTACTCCATCTCTTAGCCGCTGAAACTGGGTGACAAACAGGCACAGGAGCGTCGGTCCGGCTCTCGCACCAGGGACCAGGTGTTCGACCACAAGGGCGGGCCAGAGATCAACGTCCCTGGAGTGCCGTACAACCTGGAACAGAGACAGGCATGCGCCTGAGACGGGAGGCGATGTTGAAACTATTCCTCTTATGGATGACTAGGAGACATTATTTTATTTTAACCACACAAAAAGGAAAGGTAATACTTTCATTAGTGTTTTTTTCATTTCACAGGTAAAACAACTGAGATAAAAGCAATGAGATACAGGAAGCACTGGGATCACCCGGCTGGCAGGGAGCAGAGCTGTAGCCTGCCCAAGAGCATTCCACACCAAATGTGCACTGTCCACTGTGTTATTCCTCGTCATCATTCTCTAAGCATGTGAAGTATAACTGTATTTCTATATATGAGTGTGTCTATATTAATATATATGAATGCATCCAACTAATTCTTTCAGACCATGTAGAAAATATAAACAAATTAAGCACTGAAATATTTCCATGTAACTGAGTATCCTACACCTGCCAAAATGTCAGACTGAAAACATAATTTGTGGAGATGATAAGATAATAAGTGTTAGATAAATGTTCTCTTGCTAAAATGCCAACAAGCATTTTATCTGGAATTTGAAGCAATTTCTTAAAACTAAACAACAAACAAGCAAAACATACACAATGCAAATGTTGATTATAAGACAAACAGCTTTGGACTCACCACCTCTGATCACTACTGGTAGAAATCACCCCGGTTGTGTTTTATTTCCCTGTACGCTAATGGTAAACATGACACCAACTTAACCTGCCCCTTGCTTTATGCTGTCATTTATTTCATGCACATCATTACCTAGACCAGAGGTGGGGAACCTGCGGCCTTAGGGTCACATGTAGCCTTCTAAGTTCTTACATGTAGCCTTTTGACTGAATCCAAATTTTACAGAACACATCCTTTTATTTTTATCAATACATTTTTGTTCATCTTTTATATTTTATTTTATTTTATTTTTAAAATGAACATATTTAAATTACCAAAGAATAAAAGAAATTTCAGGAAATAATCCTCCCAGATTGACCAGCACAATTAGAACATTAGTAAGCCATTAGGGATAAATTGATGGCTGCTACGCTCATGATTTAGTTCTAACTTCCCCCGCCTGACTGACGCCACTACCCCATGAGGCTGGTTGGTGAGAGTTTATGGGGGTCAAGTTCGCCAGTCTGTCAATCAGCTTTTGACAAGGGTGCACCATGTTTCTGTTTGAAGTGGAATTTGTGAATAGTTTCACAGCTAGACAATACTTTTTAATCCTGTCTGCTTAACAGCCCATCATGTCAAAAAAGACCAAGCGAATGCTGAAGGAAGAAAACAGATTTTTCAATGAGGATTGGGAATTGTAATATTATCTTGTTTCTGCTAAAGGTAAGATGATTTGCTTGCTTTGTGATACTGCAATATCAACATTAAAGAAATTCAATGCTCATCAGCATTATAACACTCATAAGGAACACAAATATTTTAATTAGAGGGAAAGGTGTGAAACGTATTGCAAAAATTAAAAGATGAAAAGCAAGAGCAAAGAATTCTTTCAAACAGCAATAATACCTGGAAATAATGCCACTGAAGCAATTTGAAAAGTAGCTTATGTATTCAGGAAAAAAAGGAAGCCATTCAGTGATGTAGAAATTGTGAAAGAATGCATGGTCAAAGCTGTAGGATGCTTAGACCCTGATAACATTTCAAAGTACAAACAACTGCCTCTTTCAAGGAGAACCATAATTGATCAGCAGCATGCATTAACCTTCAACTTAACAGAAAAACTCCATGTAATACTTCAAAAGAAAAATGTGTATCATTCAATTGCTTTAGATGAATCAGCTGATACTACTCACTTGGCACAGGTTTCATACTTCATTCAGGTCATAACAGAAGACTTTCTTTGCTATAATGAATTACTCGCTTTGGGCACTCTGGCAAATAGAACATGGGGAATAGATCTCTTCAACAACTTTCAAGATAAACATGAAGTTGTACAGAATTTGGTAATTTAGTCAGTGTGTGTGCAGACGGTGTACCTTCCATGACAGGAAAACATGAAGAGTTTATCATACAGATAAAAAAACTATTAACAGATCCAGATGCTCTCATTTCTTTTCATTGTATCTTGCATCAGGAAAATCTCTGCCCTACAGCTACTATTTTAAGTGACACTTTGCAACAAGTTATAAGTATTGTTAACTATATTTCTGCAACTGCATCACAGCATCATCAGTTTCCTAACATGCTGAAGTTGAACCATGAAGTATTCAGTGTGGATTTCCCATACCATTCTAAAATGCATTGGCTGTCGCAGGGACAGGTTAAGCCAAAATTTTATCTCTGTGAGAACAGACAGTGAATTTTATGAACAACATAATCAGCAATGTGAATTATTGAAACAAGATTTTTATAGCAATGCAGCATTTCTGTGTGATATCATTTTAAATTAAAATGACTTGAATATTTCTTTGCAAGGTAAAACTAAGTCTATATATGATATTTGGCAAAAAACATCTAAGCATTTTGGGGGAAAAAAGCTATCTTTTTTCAAAATACTTCTTCTTCAAAAGAAAATTTCTGATGAACATATTCCCCAGTTATCAAAAGTCATTGATGAGCAGAATGACATATGTGAATCATTTCAAGAATATTCAGGTGTTATAGACCTATTAATTGGGGAACACAGTGAAAGGTTCACTGACTTGAGAATTATGACATCACACTCAAATTAGCATTTCAGCCTCACGTAGTTGATATCACCAAGGCACCTAAAGAACTACAGATGGAACTGATTGAACTCTCAGTAGATGACATTTTAAAGTCATTGTTTGATGCTAAGAAAGATTCAGTTGAAATATGGAAAAATGCAGTAGAATACCCACACCTTCAGCAAGATGCCCCAAAAGTGCTTACTTGCTTTTCAATCATTTATTGCTGCAAATCTACGTTCTCCTACCTAACCCAAATCAAGATGCCCTTAAGGTCACAAATGACTGAGGATCAATTGAAACTGTGGACCTCCATGCTGCAAATGCTTTCCAACAAAAAGCAGACACCACAAAGTCGTTAAAAGGTTAGTTAACTTTAAAATTAACAAACAATTTTCATTATTTGAAATTATTGAATATGTAATGGTTAGATTTTTAGAAAATAATGTACTTTAAGTATATCTAAATGAAGTTTCTTGAATGCGGCCTTATATGATGATGGCTAAATTAATGCCGCCTTCCGACATGAAAAGGTTCCCCACTGCTGCCCTAGGCTGCATATAGTTTATTTTTGCATGTTTTAACTGGGCACAAGTGGAAGCATAGTGTCCACACTTCCTTTTTTCACTCAGTCTATTTGAAGATGCAGTCATGTCACTGCACACATCTGTACCTCCTCCGTTTTCCTTGCTGTGCGGGAGTCCAGTATCCACTAGTCTATCCCGATTTAGTTTCTTATTACACTGGTGATGAATATTTGTGCAGCTTTCAGCTTTTATGCTATGAGCATTCTCACACATATGTTTTTTTCATATGCACAAGAATTTCTCTAGACTAGACATCGGCAAATTTTTACCATAAAGGGTCAGAAAGTAAATATTTTAAGCTTCGCAGGACAACTGTGGGTTCTTTTACAAACTGTGGGTTCTTTTTGAAAGCAGCCATAGACACACATAAACAAATGGACACAGTTGTGTTCCAGTAAAACTTTATATAAAAATCAGACAGTAGGTCAGATTTGGCGGACAGGCTGTGGTTTGCAGATCCCTGCTTTAGAATCTGCCAACCTAGAGCTACAAATGCTGGGTGCAGAGTACAGTATCTTTAATTTTAATAGCTAATGTCAAACTGCTGTCCAAAATAGATGTAAAATTCATATGCTCATAATGAGCTTACAGAGTTTCTTTATGACATATATCCATATGCATATCTTCAGTTTTAATAGACAGTGCCAAACTGCTATCTAAAACCGTTGTATAGCTCATCCTCCCACAATAAGCATATAGAAATTCTCCATGATCTACTGCCTAGCAAAGTAAATCTAATATCCCTTGGCATATAGCAATGTATTCTTCAATTTTATGTTATTTATTTAGTTTAGTCAACTCTCATCATTGCTGCCCTTTCTTTCTCCTTTTCCATTTCCATCTTCATCTTCTTCATCTTCATCTGCCTCTTCCTCCTACTCTTCCTCCTATTTTGTTAATTTCTGATGATAGGTGGGCTTTTTAGTTTTTTCAAGTGCTTATTTGAATGTTTGAGTGCTTGTTTAATTCAGTTTTGAATGTTGCACTGTTTCCTTCTGTTTCAATTTTTTTCAGAGAGATCTTTCCTCTAAAACATTTTGATCTGCATTTCTGTTGAAATTGGTCTCTGTTTTTATTACTAGGAATATCAGCAAATGAATTTCTAGTTCCTATCACTATAATGAAGTGCAGTATTTTTCATGTCAATGGTGGTTATGGGAGTAGGAATTGACATGTGTTATTTCTCTTTCGTTCCTGTAGCATCTTCAGTTTCATTCTACTCTGTTTTCACTTCACTGTCAAATCTGAAGGGGCACTATTCCTTCTCTACTTACCTCCTTCTTTTCCAGAAAAAAAAAAGAAGGCTATCTCTGGACATTTTCAGACTTGTGATGGGTGTTGTAAACTTTCGAGTTTCCAGAACTACATTTGCAAGGTAGTACTTGGTGTTGAAGTTCTTCTTCCTAGAGGACTCTTCCCCCCATATTTCATCTAAGCCCTCCTCCCTTCGCTTTGTCTATGGAGATGTTAAAATTAGCCTGTCCGTTGCCGCACACCCACTGCCTCCCAGTGCAAGTGCAGTTCCAGCGGCAGCTCTGTTGGAATATGTTGATTATTTTCAAACTTAAAGTAATTTGAAACCTGTGCCATTCTCTGCCTCCCACTAATGCTGAAGGTATGGGTCACATGCTATTAATATTTTGTGTCCTCTTTGTTGATCTTACAGCTTTGGAGGAGGTTGTGTTGAGAGATTCAAAACCCAGGGACCATCATTTTCCTAGAGCTAGCCTGAAAGCATGTATGTTTTTAAAATTTTTGTTAATATGATGGGTGTAAAATGATGTTTCACTATGATTTTGCATTTTCCTGATTAATTATGCAGTCCAACATTATATGTTAATTGGGATTTATTTTTTTTTCTTAGGTGAAATGCTTATTTATACCTTTTGCTCATTTTTTAAATTGAGTTATATTTTTCTTTCCTACTCTTGGGAGTTCCCTACGTATTGTGGATGCTAATACTTTGTTATCTATGTCAAATGTATTCTTCCATGTTCGTGGCACTTTTTAATCACTCTCATTACATTGGATTCTTATGAAAATATTTTAATTTTAAGATCAGTTTATCAATTTTTATGGTTTGCATTTTTTTGTATGTTACTTAAAATTCCTTTCCTTTCCCAATGCCGTGAAGATATTCTCCCTCATTTTCTGTAAAGTTTTAAAATTTTTCCTCTAAGATTTAAGTGCTTTATCTATCTGGAATTGGTTTTCATACATGATGTGAGATAAGAATCCATACTCGTTTTTAGCCATTAATAGCCAGTTGTTTCCGCACCACTCATTGACTGTGTTCTCATTTCACACTAATGTGTCTTGCAGCTTTTTCAAACATGATATTTCCATACACAAGCACTTTTTCTTACGACTATTCAATCAGTCTATCTGTTTACTCTTGACTCAGTATTACACTGTTTTTAATTACTAAAAGCTTTATAATAAGTGTTGCTAACTGGAACATCAAAACACCCTCTCAGGTTCCTCATGGTCACCTGCTCATACCAAGCTAATTTTAAAATCAACTGTTGATGCCACAAAGAAGCATTTGATTGAAATTACAATAAATAATAAGGCATTAATTGGAATTACAATAAATACATCATTTGGGGGAAGTACTGACATATCTGTGTTACTGAATCTTTCTACTCCCAAATATGATAGCTGTCTCCACTTGTGTATGTACTGTTAATAACTATCTGTACAGTGTTATATTATAGTTTTATTCATAGCATATTGCACAACTCTTCTTACACTTATTCTTCTCCCTTTCTTCTTGTTGGCAGTGCAATTGAATTTGCCTTTATGTCCACTTCAGTTTACTAGAGAGTTTGCAAAGATTAATTATGCCAGTTTTATTTTATCCTTTCTAGTCTTTATCTCTTTCCTATTTTATTGTCTTGGTTGTTATTTTCAATACAATTTTGAATATAAGTCATGACAGCTGCCATCCTTGTCTTATCCATGTTTTTCAATGGAATGCTTTTAGCATTTAATTAGTGCTTACAATAGATTTTCCAGATGCTCTTTATTAAGTTAAAATGTTCTATTTTTCCTAGAATGCTAAGAGCCTTTCTTAAATTCTAGAGAAATGTTGCATTTTACATGGAATGTTTTTTCTGCAAATACTGAAAACATTTTTTCTTCTTTTTAATCTGCTAATGACATGAATTATATTAATGCTTTTAAAATCTTAGACCAATTATTTTACTGAAATGAGCCTATATGGTCATGACATGCATACATCTATGTAATATGTATATACATATGTGTGTATGTATATATTGCTCACCTTGGGTTTTCAATGCTTTGTTAGAATTTTTATCTTAATTTACAAGAGATATTGTCTTGTAAAGTTCCCTTCCTCATACTGGCATTGTTTGTTTTAATATCAAAATGTTACTGGCCTCAAAAAGTTAGTGTTCTTTCTTTTTGTATTCTCTGAAAGATTTTGTAGGCCTTTGGGATTGTCCAAATTACACTAATAAATGAAATACTGGTGTTGATTTGAAGAGCATATGTAAAAAATGTATTTTGAAAAGCTTCCTTCCCATTTAAAGTCAAATCATCTAAAATATTTTGCCAAAGCATTTTACTTCTCTTTATTGTTTCATGCCTTCCTCTGTGTTTCCAACAAAATGAGTAAAAAACTACTTATCCAAGGCTGTGCCAACCTGCAAAATAAGTAAAAAACATTTTATTATGAAAAAAGTAAATTTTAATTATTGTTCTGAGTTGAATCGTGTCCACAAAATAAGATATGTTGAAGCCCTAACCACTGGTACTTGTCAACGTGGTCTTACTGTTTGGAGGAGGGTCTCTGCAGATGCGACCAAGTTAAGATGAGATCGAGAGGGGGACCCTCATCCAATATGACTGGTGTGCTTATGAGACAAGGGCAATTTGGACACAGAAATGCAGTGAGAATGCCATGTGATAATGCAGGCAGAGAGCGAAGCGTTGCCGCTGCAAGCCAGGGCATACCAAGGATCCTGGCAAACTATCAGAAATAAGGAAGAGGGAAAGGATCCTCCAGCACAAGTTTGAGAGGGAGTGTGGCCCTGCTGACACTTTGATTTCAGACATCTGGCCTCCAGGACTATGAGACAATAAATTTCTGTTGTCTTAAGCTACTCAGTTTGCAGGGCTTTATTATGGCAGTCCTGGGAAACTAATGTGATTATTAACTCCCATCATTGCATATTAAATTCACTCTCAATTTTTAAAACAATTTTATTGCCAAAAATGCTACCATTTTCCTATTCTTATGATCTGCTTAGGTTTAACATAAGATAATTTCTAATGTATCTTGAAAGAGACCCTTAAATTAATTTTTAATAGGCTTGATGTTGTAGAGTAGTTTTAGGTGCATGGCAAAACTGAGCAGAAGTTATAGAGATTTCCCATATATTAGTGAGTTAAATACTAAACAAAGATATGTTGCACTCTGAATGATTAAAATGAAGGTATACAGAACATGAGAAATAATAGATAATGGAAATCATAAAAAGTTAGATAAGGTCAAATTCATGTCCATGAATTGTTAAGATCCAGAAAAGAAATGGTACTTTGAGGTTTTAGAAGTTAGAACATGGAATTTTCCCAGATTGATTTTGTTATTAATAATTCTAGTCCTTTGTCATTAATCTGTTTCTCATCTCTTAAATAATTCAACTAAACATTGACTATTCCTGTCCTTATTGCTGCATCTTGCTTTTACTATGGCTCAACCCATTAACCCCAAGAAACCTTGAGAGTCTTTCACTGAGACTTAGTACATGTCCCATATTGAGTAACTTATTAATTGTGTATGGCCTATGTTTGAAAAAATAAACCAGCTCCAACATCCTTGGAGGGAAATGCAAGATCAATAACTTCTGGAAACATTTCTTTTTGATTCATCTGCTTTATTCTGGAGAATGTCAATTCTATTTTCTTAAGTTTTTCAATTGTAGATACTGTATCTCTTCTTTCTTGGTTACAATTGGTTGCCAGTAAAAATATAAAGCAGCCTTTTTATTAAAATCTTTAGTATGCCATTTACTTGTTAACTTTCCTCCCCAAACCTAATGTTCAACATTTGTTCCATACTTAGCAATGGTAATCCAATCTAAGGTGGATGGATGGTTGTGACTATAAGGAGCTACACCATCTAAGACAGCATCCGAGGGGCACTGTCCCCACAGTGCAATGCATAGGCAATGCACATCGAGGCCCGGTCACATCTTCAGGAGCAGACATGAAGGCACCAGGCACCGTTGACCCTAATTGCCCTCGGGGCAGACAGCACTGGCCAGTCCTGCCCAAAGCAAGGACGCAAACAAACTGTCCTCATGCAGAGTCTCCCGGCTTTGATAATGTAACATTTAACTGAGTAAACAGAGTCTAGGTATGTTAAAAAGTAGTGCTTTTGTTGCTATTTTGATACACAGAGAGTTGAAAGAAAAGATTTGTAGACCTTGAAATGAGCTATTTCATGCCACAAAGACTACAATGTCAATCCGTATCTAATTCCATAACGACAGTTTGACTGAAAGTCGGCTTTAGAAGGACAGATAATAATAACTTGCATTCTACTGGATCATTCACAGAGACACAAGGGCAGAGGTCTCCCGTGGAATTTTTTCGAGGCTATACATGCTCACCTGATTCAGAGAGTGAAATACAGATGGTGTAGCAACATATGATTTTAACCAAGCAAATAAAACCCTTCCTATGAACACAGAGGAATGGTGCTTTGTGAAAAAGTGTCCTTGTGGAAAAGCTTCCTGAGACTCTTCTGAATTTTCAGAGCAAATATGATCATTTAGTGGCTTTTAGAGAGAGAATATATCTGAAACATGTCCTTCAAAAAAACCAAAATTCCCTTGTGTACTCTCACACAAAATAAAATTTCCTCTGCCCTGGGAGGACTGCTTCCACTTGAGAAAGGTAAATGACATTTTAAATCAGAGAAATTAAAACGATGAGAACATCTTACCCCACTAGCATGATTAGTCAGATCAGAAACACAGTACAAAATAATCTTGTGGTTAATTTATAGTCACTAAAAACACCAGAAATAAAAATTCATCCCTTTACCTGGGAGAAAATTTTCTCAGCATAACTTTTACTGAAAGTTTATCTCATAACTCTAGATTTTTCTTCAAAGATTTTAAAGATACCATATTGTTTTCTTCAAAACTTCATCTATAATTAAAAATGAATGCATTTTTAAAAGTTATATATAAAGCTCTATGATTAAAAAACATTAACTCTGAAACAGAAATAGCACAAAAAAGTAAACACAGGAAAAACTTAATCAAGTGACTTTTTTCTTTTTAAACAAATATACAACACTATTCACTTTTTGCTTTTATAAGAGGAGGAACTTTTCTTTCTACTATTACTTTGCAGAAGGAAAATAATCTAAGCTATTTTAATAATATATAGAATTAAAATGTAATACTCATCAAATTTTCAAAAGCAGAGTACAGAATACAGAACTCTATAATTATGTCTAATAATAACAATCATTTAAACTTTAGCTTGCGATCAGTTAGAGGAAAAAGGAAAGTGAGGGGATAAAAAAATAAAAAGAAAACAAGGAAACAGAATAAAAAAGATAAAATCAATGAAGACAGAGACGTCAAGAGCGGGAGAGAGGGACATGCAGGCAGTCACAGAGTCCAGGTCAGACTTCCACATAAGAGAGGAGGCAGGTTCGTACCCATCAAAAACTCATGTGCATTGGACTTTGGCATATTTGAAAAAACGTTTGGACATTTACAGCATGGCAAGTATTGATAATTAAATCCTGTTTAAATACCAGTGGTAGATATAAGTGATAAATTGGCTTTTTGGTGTATTTTTCATAGGATAAAATACAAATAAATTTTAGAAAACACTTTTATAAAATTCTATCTACATACAGTAACCTTTTGAAATCTCTGGGCCTGAAAAATATTCCCCTTTGGCTTAAAAGGTTGATTAAAAAGCACCAGGTGTTAAAGACATGCAGTCCCCAAAGGGAGACTTTCCCCTATATCATAACAACAACAACAACAACAAAAAACCCAGAAAAATAACAAATAACTGAAAAGGAAAAAGAAATACATTTTTTATTGCACAAGACAATGTTATTAAATGTCATGTTTACAAGCCACATAAAATTATCTAACATACATACTGGGGTAAGCAATCCACAGTAATAAATCATGCTTTTAATTCCTTACTGTTACATAAAAGATTTACCTTTTCATTCAGTTCACAGATTCCTCTTTTTTTTCTATTTCAGCATATTACGGGGGTACAAATGTTTAGGTTACATATATTGCCTTAGCCTCATCTGAGTCAGAGCTTCAAGCATGTCCATCCCCCACACGGCACTCACCGCACCATTAGGTGTGAATATACCCATCCCCTCCTCCACCTACCCACCTGTCTGACACCTGATGAATGTTCTTACTATATGTGTACTTAAGTGTTGATCAGTTAATACCAATTTGATGGTGAATACATGTGGTGCTTGTTTTTCCATTCTTGTGACACTTTGTTTAGTAGAATGGGCTACAGCTCTACCCAGGATAATAAAAGAGGTGCTAGATCACCATTGTTTTTTGTGGCTCAGTAGAACTCCATGGTACACATATACCACATTTTATTAATCCACTCATGTATTGATGGGCACTTGGATTGTTTTCATATCTTTGCAATTGTGAATTGTGCTGCTATAAACATTATAGTGCAGATGTCTTTTTTATAGAATGTCTTTTGTTCCTTTGGGTAGATGCCCAGTAATGGGATTGCTGGATCAAATGGTAGTTCTATTTGTATCTCTTTGAGGTATCTCCATATTGCTTCCACAGACAGTGTACTAGTTTGCAGTCCTACCAGCAGTGTAGGAGTGTTCCTAGATCTCTGCATCCATGCCAACATTTATTGTTTTGGGACTTTTTGATAAAAGCCATTCTCACTGGAGTTAAATGGTAACTCCCTGTGATTTTCATTTGCATTTCCCTGATGATTAGAGATGTTGAGCATTTTTTCATATATTTCTTGGCCATTAGTTTCTCTTCTTTTGAAAAGTTTCTGTTAATGTGTCCCTTGCCCCCTTTTTGATAGGGTTGTCTGGTTTTTCTTTGCTGATTTTCCTCAGTTCTATATATATTCTAGTTATCAGCCCTTTATCGGATGTGTAGCATGCAAATATTTACTCCCATTCTGTAGGTTGTCTATTTGCTATAATGATAGTGTCCTTGACTGTGCAGAAGCTTTTTAATTTGATCAGGGGTCCCATTTATTCATTTTTGCTGTTGCTGTGATTGACTTTGGTGTCTTCTTCATAAATTCTTTCCCTAGTCCAATGTCTATAATAGTTTTTCCAACATTTTCTTCTAGAATTCTAATAGTTTCATGCTTTAGGTTTAAGTCTGTTATCCACTGTGAATTGATTTTTGTGAGAGGTGAGAGGTACAGATGCTGTTTCAGTCTTCTACATGTGGCCATCCAATTTTCCCAGCACCATTTATTGAATAAAGATTATTTTCCCCAGTGCATATTTCTGTCTGCTTTGTCAAAGATTAGATGGCTATATGAGGATGGCTTTATATCTCGGTTCTCAGGTCTGTTCTGTTGGTCTATGTCTGTGTTCTTGTGCCATTCCTATGCTGTTGTAGTTACTATAGCCTTGTAGTATAGCTTGAAGTCTGGTAAATTGATAGTTCCCAATTTGTTCTTTTTGCTTAAGATTGCTTTTGCTATACAGGGTCTTCTCTGGTTCCATATGAAGTATAGAATTAGTTTTTCTAGATCTGTAAAAAATGATGTCGGTATTTTAATAGGGATTGCATCCCAGACCAGATGGTTTCACACCTGAATTTTACCAAACCTACAAAGAACCAGTCCCTATTCTGCAGAAATTATTCCACAACACTGAGAAGGAAGGACTCCTCCCAACATATTCTATAAAGCCAACACTACCCTGATACCAAAATCAGGAAAGGACTCAACAAAAAAAGAAAGCTACAGACCAATATCCCTTATTAATATAGATGAAAAAATTCTCAATAAAATCCCAGTAAACCAAATGCAGGTGCTTATCAAAAAAATAATCCATCATGACCAAGTGGGCTTCATCCCAGAGACGCAGGGATGGTTGAACATATACAAATCTATAAATGTAATTCATGTAAATAGAAGTAAAAAGAAAGACCATATGATCCTATCAATAGATGCAGAAAAAGCATTTGACAAAACTCAGTACCCATTTATGATAAGAACACTTAACAAAATAAGCACAGATGGGACTTACCTAAAAAAGATAAAAACCATATATGACAAACCCACAACTAACATCATACTGAATGGGGAAAAACTGAAAGCATTCCACTTAGAAATGGAACCAGACAAGATTGCCCTCTATCACCACTTCTATTCAACATAGTGCTGGAAGTCCTAGCCAGACAATCAGATAAGAGAAGGAAATCAAGAGCATCCAAATGGGGTCAGAAGAGGTCAAACTATCGCTCTTTGCTGATGATATCTTTCTAGATATCTTATACCTAGAAAACCCCAAAGATTCTGCCTTGAGACTACTGTAATTGATAAACATATTCATCAAAGTCTCAGGTTACAAATCAATGTACACAAATCAGTAGTATTCCTGTATGCCAACAACAGTCAAAGTAAGAACCAAATCAAAGACTCAGTATCCTTCACAATAGCAACAAAGAAAATAAAATACCTAGGAATATATTTAACTAAGGAGGTGAAAGACCTCTATAGGGAGAACTATGAAACACTGAAGAAGAAAATGGCAGAGGAGGTAAACAGGTGGAAGAACATACCATGCTCATGGGTCAGCAGAATCAACATTGTTAAAATGCTGTTACAACCCAAAGTGATCTACAGATTCAATGCAGTCCACAGGTTATTAATGACTCCTGGAGTTTTTTAGCCACTAAAAGTAGGACTCATAGACATCCCCTGCTTTAAAAAGTATAGGTCAGTCAGAAGGTATAAACAGATGTTTAAAGCATAAAATAATATATAAAAGTATACCATGGTATTGATATAAATGGTGATAATGACCAAAGTAACAACTCCCCATAAAATGAAATTCAAGGCATTTGACAGAAATGTTAGGTGATTTCTTCTCTCTGAAGTCATGCCCCCTATGTCATGACAGTGGCAGTAGTAAAATAGATAAATGTTTGATAGATAGATAGATGATAGAGAAATGACAGAGAGGGATAGATGATAGATAGATATAGAGAGATGACAGAGAGAGAGAGATAATGATAGATGACAGATAAATGATAGAGAGATAAACAGATACATAGAAATAAATGATAGAGATGATAAATATATACAGATGACAGAGATGGAGAGATGATAGAGAGAGGTGGATTATGGATATAGAGAGATGATATAGAGAGATGGAAACAGATTATAGATACATAAGATAGATTAGATACATAGGTAGGTAGGCACATATAAATAAGAGTCTTTTCTATACTACATGCCTGCTGAGTGATAAGCATTTTATTTTTATTATTCTATTTCATCTTAACTGTATACACTTGATTTATAAATTTCATTCATGTCCTTAAAACTGTGAAACAATTTTGGTTTAATGATCTGTCTGAATCTCTTCCACTCTACGAAATCCATTACTATTTCAGAGCTTTTCCATCCAAATCTAATTTCCCGCTGTCCTACTCTTTCGCACTCACAGATGAACTAAGCTCGCCCTTCACACAGCAAATGAAACTCATAGTCAGGACCTCCTCGACCATCCTATGACAGTGCAGAGACTTCATGATTGCCACATATTCTTATAATTCTCCCTTCTAAACAACATTCTGAAATGACAAAAATTCTCCAATTATGAGAATGAGCAGTCTTCATTTCGTGTCTCCCGCTCACTTGTCCCAATCTGGAGTATTGCACTGAAAGTCAAAAGCAATGTTAGCTACTGGTAATAAAGGCACCTTTGGTTTCCAGGTGGGCATAGTTCTAGTGAAAGGTCACAAGGAGGTCTCATCTCATAAAAGCCAAGTCCAATCAAACTGAGTAACTGTTGGCTGCCATGAAAACCATGTCTAGAAAATTCTGAGATCATACCCACATTCAGTGGGCAAAAGTCCTCTGAGAGCTTAGCAGTATTTGGCACAGATGTTGGACAATTGCTGGTTATTTGCCTGTTTAAGCCAGTGCTTCATTATTCACTGCAATATTGATTGTGTATCTTTTATTAAGCAAATAGATGAAACAGAATAAACAGAATAAATATTTATTAACTTAATTATTGATTGAATGAATAAATAAATACTATGGTAAGGAAAGATGTTTCCATATTAAGACTACTAAGAATATTATTATTTTCATTTTAAGTGTGTTTTTAATTTTACAAAAGGTCATTTTGGCATACTGAGAGACCATATGAATTTTTAAATTGTATGTTCTAATGTGATGTATTGTACTGATACAGACTCAATTTCATATTCCTGAAATTATCTCTCCTTAATTATGTTGGACTATTCTTCGTGATTTGACTTATAAGCACCTTTAGTAACTTTTATTCTCTCTCAAAAAATGACATTAGGGTATAGTTTTATTGGTGCTCTCCTAAGCTTTATTATCAGGGTTATGCTAGTTTATCATCTTTTAGCATATTCTATAATACTATATAATGTGTTCTTTAAAATCTGAAGAAGTTTGCCTACTTGAGCCCAGAGACCATTTAAAAGCAATTTACAATTATTTCAACTTTCTATAGGTTCTGTTTTGATACTAGTTTTCTCATTATCTTAAGATCCATTGGAAAATTATTCATTTAGTATGATTTTCAAAATTATTCTCACAAAACTAAAAATAGTAATTTCTTAGAAATCTGTTCTCTTTATGTTTCTGTAACTTTCATCTCTTGGATATATTTTTTGTGTTTCAACTTTCTACTTCATTAACTTTTTCTTTTATATTTATTCTTTTCAGGTTGAGTTAGACACTTCACATAAGTGAGAAATAAATGTCTGCTATGTTCAGCCTGTGAGATCTGTTGTTGTTGATTACCACAACCTTGCCTATCTAGACTAATACAGGTTTCAGATATATAAGTTCTATTTCCTAAGTTATGCATTTAGTAGATGGGAACATTGGTATTGATTCTGTTCATTAAATTTGAAGACTCAAGTCTTTCTTCAATTCTGTAACACTTCCACTGCTAACCCTTCAAATTGGGTCTTCCTCTCTCTTATTCCTGTTTTCTGCCTCTTGGAACTTCTATTTAATATAAATATTTGACATTTTCAATCTTTTCTCCCTATCTCTAAATCTCTCTTATTTATTTTTTTCATCTGTCTAAAATACATGCCGAGTGACTTTTTAATATTTATCTTCCAGTTCACTAATTCTGTATTCAGCTATTTCTAGTTTGCTGTTTAATCTATCTGTTGAGATTTTAATTTCAATGCGATATATCATGCTTGAAATTTATTTTTTGTCTTTTTTAACATGATTTCTATTCACTTTCTTACTTATTTAATCCAAATGTACATTATAATCTTTCAAATTGTTTTAATCTCCCTAGGTTCCACTTTTATTTTGTCTTGTTTTATTGCTTTTCATTTATTCAAATTGCTATCTTGCCCCTATATATTTACTCAATTGGATTTTAACTTGTATATGCAAGAATGAGAGAACTTCTTGGGAGTTTGTTTCTCTTTCCTGTGTTTGTCTGTACGTGCTGGCTTTCAGAAGAAGCCTACATGGTGATTTCACATGTGCTTTTGCCAGGATCTCAGGGATTTCATTTGTCCCAGGGCTGTTGTTTCATGCTAATTTATCATTTTGTCTATGCAGCACCATAGTGTTTGAGTAAATTCAAATTCTTCTCTTGTGTACCATAGGTTTGGATTAAAATTTCAAGAAGTTTCCTGTTTTATTCCAGCCTCAGTCCCTAATGTTTAGCCAAGAAACCATCTTGCTGCTTCCTCTTTCCTGATGGGAAAGAATTCTCTAGTTTGCTTCACCCTTTGCAGAGATGCGGCAGGCTTTTTGAAGGAAGCTCTGTTTCCAGCCTCTGCCTCGGGGGAGTCCATGTCTCTTTACCCTGTGTGGGCATTAAAACCTCAACTTCTGATCCCTAGAACCAACATCTGTGTATAATTCCTGGGCCATGACAGCATCAGCTTCTGCTTTCTCCTTGGCTTTAGCTTCTTTTTCAGCATGTAAGAACTGCCCTTTCTTTTTAGCTGGTTTTATTTAAAGTCATTCTTTATATTTTTACCTTTTATTCCCTAGTTCTAAGTATTTCTAGCAAAAAGGAAGCTTGCTTTATTGATTGACTATTTGCCAAAAAATTCTCTGGGTGTCAAACTGCCACTGAAAGGAGGAAATTAGTCAAATGCCTTATAAAATACATCATTCTCTTCTTAAATTTGCTTTTACGTCACATTTCCCAATAATGGAATAGGTAAGAAAAAAGTTATAATATTATATGTAGTACAGTATGTTTATATATTTTCATTGTATTTTCAAATAATATTTCAGGTAATTAAAAATAGAAAATAAGCTAATGACTTCATTGGCTATAGAAGCCATGGCAAAAAAAGTTTATTTTAGCTAAAAAAGGTTATAAAGTACCATTCATGGTTAATGAGAAAATGAGGATCTGGGCCAAACTATCCAAATGTTGCAAAGAACATCTGGCACTATGCAAAATAAAAGTAATTATTGACTTAATCTTTAAAAACAGTCTAAACTTATTCAAACTAGTTTTTGTCTGCCTTAAGCTCATAAGTATTGGCAAAGAAGAATATTTTAGAGGTGTTTAAAGGCATTCAGTAAGTTTCTTATGCCTCAACCAATGAACAGCATGCCTAGGGAAGGGGAAACTCAGACAGATCAAACAATTTGCCCAAGATCATGTAGTTAATGACTGTAAAGCACCCAGGTAGTATTTTAAGTGCATTGTCTAATATTCTCCACTTTCCATGTCGATTATGGATAATGTACTTGTGGATATTAATTCACAGATTCATTATAATTTAGAAAGACTTTAGAATGTTTTCTGTATATTCTATAAATTGTGCATGACATTATTGTTCCCTCATACACTGAGACATAAAACCACATCAACTGCTTTCCTCAATGCCAGCTAAGAAGTGAAGAAGTGGATTCAAGTTTTCTTAGGATTTCCGTTTGATTAATGTGGTGACAAGCAGACCTAATTAAATGGCACAAAACACAGATTTTCAACTGTGACAACAGTGCCATTTCTATTGCCACATTAGGAGAAACTGATAGTCATAAAAATTCATATCAAAGTTCCTCAATTTTGATATAACAAGCAGACTGGAGAGTATACAAATGAGATTATTCTCATTTACAGCCATTTGAAAATATATTTCCTGAGCAAAAGAAATACTGAGTTACACATCACCCACTACGATTTTGCATAATTTAAAGCCTATCCTCTGTGTTTTCCATTCTGGACTAGACTTTTCATGTAAATGTCATGCTGGTATGAAAGGACAAGGAAAGAATTGCTACCTATGGAGAGACAGGTTTCCACCTTTACTTAAAGAATGCTTTTCTTTCATTTTCCTGATAATCAACACCGCTCACGATTGGAGGCCAAACCTGAACCCGGCACTGGAATGTGAACAGAGTTAGCATTCAGGCATTTGATGATGTTTTAAAATCATTTCACCTTCTCAGTAAACTGATGAGATACCTACTATGATTACTTTCATTTTAGGGATGAGAAATAAGAGACTAGGAAAGAGCACAAAGGTTTACACAGAGAAAAGGGACAGAGAGCATGTGAATGCCGGTGGTCTGCCCTCAGAGCCTTTACGCATGCATCCCTATGAGTGTGTTACGTTGCTCCTCGCAATCCCCTGTGCCGAAGCTGAGCAAAACAAAAAATAAAAACAGACGCTGGCAGTGGCGAGCTTTGTGTAGTGGCTGTGCCCTCCCCACCCGCACAAAAGATGTCCACCACCTAATCCCCACAACCTGCAAATATGTCACCTTACAAGGCAAAAGAGACTTCGCAGATGTGACTAAGGGAAGCGGGAGACCATTATGCATTACCTGAGTGGGCCCAGTGTAATCGCAGGGTCGTTAAAAGTAGCAGAGGAAGGCAGGAGATGAGGGGGCCAGAAGCAGAGGAGTGTGGGTGGCTCTTGCAGGGAAAGGCAAAGACGCGGTTCTCCTCTGAGGCCTCCAGAAGGGATGCAGCCCCACTTGTGGCCCAGTGAGACCTATTTCAGATTCCTGCCCTCTACAACTGTAAGACAATAAGTATACCCTGTTTTAAGGCACCTAGTTTATAGTAATTCATTACAGCAGTCACAGGAAACTAATATAGTGACTAAAAGCATAAACTTTGGAATTACACAGATTCAAGTTGAAATTCTCTGTCTCCACTTGCCAACTGTGTGTCCTTGGTGAAGTTCACACCAGCTCACAAGAGAACAGCCTGGAAAGTGTGAATGTGGCCATGGCATATATAGTAAAGATCTACCTCAAATTATTCTATTCATTTTGGAGCATGAAGAACTATTTTTTTAAAAAAACAGCAACTCATGTAATAAATTGTCTTAAAAAATGAGAGGCGATGTATGTCTCAAAATGCTCCTTTTTGTGCAATTAACACCAACCAAATATGAAAAAGTATTACTAATGTTAGGTTAAAGTTATCATATCCATGAAATCTAAGGAACAAGAAAAGTATAACTTCCATTTGGGGACTTTTTGGATATAAGTGTCTTATTCTGAGGTGAGATTATAACTCTGAAGATGAACAGTATCATTCCCAAGTCTTGAGATAAATTAGAAAAATTTATCACAGAACATCATTCTTCTGTTGTGCCTTTATCTAGAATAGCAGGCATTGGCAACCTGTTCTTAAAGGGAGAGTAGTAAATATGTTTGGCTTTTCAAGCCAAACAATCTTTGTTGAAACTATTCAATTCTGCCATTACAGTGGGCAAGTAGCTGTAGACAGTATGTAAATAAATGTGTCTGGCTCTGTAACACTAAAACTGTCTATAAGAATGGTGGTGTGCCTGCAGGCTGTAATTTGCCACATCTTGTGTTAAAGGGTTGTCTTGGCTCAAGGGCATTCACTGTAACTCAGAGTTTTAGTATCCATCCATTATGCCGTTTTTTTATTATTATTATTACTCTCAAACGTGCCCTAAGGTATATATGGTTCTATGGCCACACAGACCTAAAAGTCCTTGCCCTGGACTTACAGGAGCCCACAAAGGGACCCAGACTCTCCCACTTACCTGTGTATCTATGCACCGTGGAAGAAAACCCAGGGTGAAACAGGTACTGTTCCAGACACATGGGCACAGGGGGCATTCTATGTCTGCCTCACATGTTGCAAAGATGAGCTGAGTCAGCATCCACTCAGAGGCAGACTTACCATGAAGCAAAGGAAGGTCACTCTTCAGAGCTGCAACCACCGGGCACCTCCCAAGGTCCCAGAAAGACCCGGTAGTGTGTTCACACAGTCACGCATGTTCATAAATTGTATGTGCATACAAGCGCCAGGCCCTTCCCTGACTTTGTAGACACTGTTCCAGAGGCTGGGCAGAGCATAGTCAACAAAAGGGTCCCCAGATCCTTGGAGCTTAACAAACTCTGAACAATCACCCTGGCCACCCGCACTGCAGCGCTCCGAGATCATCAAACGCAGGAAGCCGTGTAACCATCTGAGGGGCTCCCCGCCCCGAACCCTGGCTTACCACAGGGACCTAATAAATGTCTATCAAACATATATATCAATGCATTCAATGCAAACAGAAACGCGGTCATGGCACAGGGGAATTAAAAAAAGATTTCTTCAATTAAAGAAATGAGAGTGGTTTTGTATCTGGGTTCTCTGTTCTGTTCCACCGGTCAATGTCCCTGTTCTGTGCCAGTTGCAAGCTCTTTTAATTACTGTAGCCTTGTAGTATAGTTTGAAGTCTGGTAAATTGATACCTCCCATTTTGTTTTTATTGCCTAGGATTGCTTTTGCTGTATGGGGTCTTCTCTGGTTCCATATGAAGCATAAAATTATTTTTTCTATATCTGTGAAAAATGATGATAGTATTTTAATAAGGATTGCACTGACTCTGTAGGTCACTTTGGGTAATATAGACATTTTAACAATGTTAATTCTGCCGACCCACAAGCATGGTATGGTCTTCCACCTGTTTACATCCTCTGCTATTTCCTTCTTCAGTGTTTCATAGTTCTTCCTGTAGAGGTCTTTTACCTCCTTAGTTAAATATACTCCTAGGTACTCTATTTTCTTTGTTGCTATTTTGAAGGGAATTGAGTCTTTGATTTGGTTCTCACTTTGATTGTTGTTAGCAGATATGAATGCCTCTGATTTGTGTGCATTGATTTTGTATCCTGAGACTTTACTGAATTCATTTATCAGTTCAAGGAGTCTCTTGGTTGAATCCTTGGGGTTTTCTAGGTATAATATCATATCATCAGCAAAGAGTAAGAGTTTGATCTCTTCTGCTCCCATTTGGACACCCTTAATTCTGCTCTCTTGCTATAGCAAGGACTTCCAGCACTATGTTGAATAGAAGTGGAGACAGTGGGCAACCTTGCCTTGTTCCAGTTCTAAATGGGATATAAAACCACCCTCATATAGCCATCTAATCTTGACAAAGCAGACAAAAACATACACTGGGGAAAAGAAT
>VBSM01001124.1:3757299-3771658 GCA_008086735.1 Cheirogaleus medius
TATTTGTACCCCCATTACAAGATGGAATAAAAAAAAAATTAAAAAAAGAAAAAAGAAAAAAGAAAAAGAAAAAAGAAAAAAAAATTAAAAAAAAAATTTAATTTTAGTTTAGTCATAGTTTGGTGATTTAAAGACAAAATGCTTTAAATTCCATTCATATGTATACTTACTTGGTAAAATAGAATTTAAAAGTGAAAGAAAGCATACATTTTGAACAAATATAGTTTTCTATAAAGTATGTGGTATAATTTCATATTGTATATAAGCATGAACAACTTAATACCTTCATTTCTATAAGTGTTAAATTTTGATAGCATAGTGGTAAAGATTTCTTCAACTGTGTTATTATAACTATAAAATAATCTATCATAGGATCAAACAATTTTCCAAGGCAGGAAAAAAAGCAGATTGTCAAAATGAGGAAGGTGTATATACTAGTGAATATTATTTACCCAAAATGCTCAGGATTGGAAATATTTCAGATTTAGGATTTTTTTCAGATTTGGGAATACTTGCATATTCATAATGAGATATCTTGAGGATGGGACCCAAGTCTAAGCAAGACATTCATTTATGTTTCATATATACCTTAAAAAATATATCACAGCTGAAGGGGGCAGAGAGTGTCTTTTTTCTTCCCCTTGGGGACAACAAATAAACTGTGTTGTGCTCCTGTGTTTCGACTGCAGCTAGTCACACAAGTCAGGTATGGGATTTTACATTTGAGGCAACAAAGAGTTTTGGACTTTAGAGCATTGGGGAGTTTGAATTTTTGAATTAGTGATTCTCAACCTGTATGTGTGTGCATAATATGCAATTTATGTGTGCATATATATATATAAAATATAATTTCTAAAATACAATTACTAAGACTCACCACTATCTACATAACTAATGTCAAATTAAATGGTTTACTTTAAAGTGCTGAGTTAATTAATTTGCATTCTGTTTTTGCTAAATGAACAAAACTGAGTGCCTTCTAAGAACTGGACCTTTGGGGATAATGGCTGACTGCTTGATTTTTAATTGGTCTCTTGTCACTTTTTATTTGCTCAATAATGTCTCTGTCTTCCATGGTGCTGGGCTACAGAGTTGCCTGAGTTTTGACTGGGGTGTGAATATTTGTGTGCATATGTATGTATGTGTTTGTGTGTATTTTTGTTCATTTTTCATTTTTTGAAATTAAGGTTAAGGTAATGCAAGAATTAAACACATGGTCTTCTTTGTTGCAACTTTTCATTCCTTTGTATACAAGATTTTTTTTTTTTGCATAAAACAAGTTTAATTTCCAACCAGGGTCACAGTCATCGCGTTATCCCACATTTGAGCAAGGACAGAGAAGGTGAGTTATTAAACATACACAGTCTACATTCCAGAGGAGGAAAAAAGAAGAGAAAAACCAGTTCAGAACTGCAGTTACCACTATAACACCACAAACAAACTTTGGGGGTGGCAGGGAGGGGGAGTCCCCAGGAAGAAGAAAGCCGGAACCAGGGAAAGCATAAAATTAAACCTGCCAGAGGAGAGCAGGAGAGGGACTGGGCAGAAATGGAATGAAACACCCAATCCCAAAAGAGCTGTTAAGTGAATGGAAATGTTACATCATATATACATCATAGTTGATTGAGGCCACTAAATACTTGATGAAAAAATAAATTGGCATGAATGAATGTAAAAACCTAGTTTTCACCTAAGAAAATTGTATCTGGTCAAGGGATTTTAAACTGAGAATAGTTTTCAAATCAAGAGTCCTTGGAAGAATAAAATGAAGCAAGCAAGTGACATTTCCCTAATGAAATATGTAGTGTCTAGAGAGCCGCTGCTTTGCGCCAAGCCCTGGGCTGAGCTCTGAGGATTCAAAGATAAATTAGAAAACGTATCTGTAAGCAAGGAAGACATCCTCTTTGAGCCTGTCATTCAATTAATATGTTCTCCAGAAGAGCAGAAATACCCTGGAATGAAAATGAGCAAAGGCGGGAAGACTCTAAAAGCATCATTTAGAGTCAAACAATAGCACTTGGCGTAAGTGTGTAATACGGTCTACTTAAAAAACAGTGTTCAGAAAACACGGTCCTCAAGGCCCTGGCGCTGGCTGCGCTGGGAAAGGCCCGGGCGCCGGCGTGGAGGCGGGAGAGCCGCGCCCGCACAAGGGAAACGCCTTTAGGGACGAACCGAAAGCAGCAGAGACTGAGGGAAGGGCCGCGCCGTCCTCGGGAGGCCCCGCCGCAGCTTGGGACCTTCCAGAGCTCAGAGAACAAAATCACTCCCTCCAAAAGGGAAAGGGAACCAAAAGTACCCAAAGTCACAAAAATCACACATAGTGTAATATTTTCAAAAGAGGATTCAAAAATAGCTTTAAAAATGGCCTCTCTCTGTTTCGGAATTTGCCACTCAACGGGTAATGAATCTTCGCACTCTGCTCATTACATGCTTTAGAAAGAATAAAAAGAAACAGATGATTCTTGAGAACGAGAATAATCCTACACAGAAGAAAATAATTCATTCTTATATGGCCTTTAAAACAAGCTCTTTAGAATATAAAACACTTTGGATTTTAAAAAAACCTTTTAAAAAAATATGACCTGAGCTCTTGGTACTGAAGGAGGGAAGAAGTCTACACATGTCACAAAACCTTCTGGAGAATGCGGCGGGTCTGCGGCTCCAGAAGGGGCGCGCTGCGGAGAGCAGGAGGCCAGGGCCCGCGCTGTCCCGCCGGACGCAGTTCCACTCGGAAGAACCGCGTCCGTGTCCCTGGCCAGTCCCAGCAGTTGGCGGTGGGATGGGTCGGGTGCTGATTCTAGGGTTGGACCCCTTGCTGCAGCCAGACCTGGACTTGTCGTCCGCACCTGGGGACCGTCCGCCCAGCGCCCGGGCCAGCCTCGCCCCTCCTCACACCCCACCCCGTGCGCACCGCCGGCTCCGTCTCGGACGACGGCCACCCCCCAGGGCCGGGTTTCAGGCTGCTGTCGCATGAGCGTGTTCCCCCAAAGACACAAGTTGAAGCTGAATTCCCGAAGTGACAGTATCAACAGGGGGCCTTTCGGACGATCAGGTCATGAGGGTGGGGCCTTCGCCGCGCGCCCTCCTGTCCCCTCCCGTCCTGTCACCACGTGAGGCCGCAGAGGCTGGTCCCTCACCAAATAGAACGAAGTGGTTTAAAACAAACTCCTAAAACCACTTGCAAGTGAACACAAGAAGGAAGAGCAGCAATGGGAGCGGGTGGGGAAGAACGGTGTAAGTGAGGACATTTAGAGTCACGCCACCTTCCCCAGCGTAGTCAGCTCCTGAGAAACTGCCATCTACAGATTCCACGGGGAGCGCGTCTGCGCCTCGCACGCCCCAGCCAGGAGCGTGGCTCACGGCCCAGGTCGCAAAGGCGCTCAGCGGCAAGATCCCCAGTGCATTAAAAGAGCAACCAAAAAGGCTGTCGTGTGGGTGCTCAATGCAGAGTCTCGGTCCGTCTGAAAGGTCAGTCGCGCTTCACATCGGCCACCAGGAGGATGGGCGGTGGCGGCTATTGCATCTCACATTAGAACCACGGGATTTAGGAAGACCTTGGCACAGGAAATTTGTAAGAGGAAACATAGCTGGTAGTCTATAATTTGTGGTGAATTTGTAAGTTTGCTGCCACTTGAGAAGTGGGACTCCAATGAATTGCGAAAGACATGCCCCTGGCCTTGTTCAATCGGGATAATCCACCCACAGAAACACTGAACGAATCGCATACCAGAGACGGGGAAAGGTGGATGGATGGGGAACGGGTGGTTGGATGAAGAGAGGTCAGATAATGGGAACAAGCATACAGTTAGATAGAAGGAATAAGTTTTAATGTTGGATACTAGAGCGCGGTTACTATAGTTAACAATGTATTGTATTTTTCAAAATAGCTGTAAGAGAAGACGTGAAATGTACCCAACACATAGAAATGATAAATATGATAAATACTCAGGTGATGGATACACTAAATACCCTGACTTGGTCATTACACATGTGCCCCATAAATATGTACAAATATAATATACCAAAAAATTTTTTGAAAAAATTCTGATGAGATTGCAGGCACTGCTACAAACCTGTCGAAGCCATCTTCACTCTTCTCCTGGGGACTCCAGCCACTGTAGAATTCCTTGCTGCTAGCCTCTCCTCCTTGCAGGACATCTTCCAAATTCCTGCCAGTTACAGTTTCATGGCAAAGTCTCCCCTCAGGTCACCCTCCAGCTTTAGAGTTAAACACGGGATAAAGACCAAATTCCTTTGCATGGCACACAAGGCCCTTTAAAACCTGGCCCTATTACTTTCTGTTCCCTCCTTCTGACCCTCAACTACACACCTTCCTGCTTCCAGTCCTTCGCCCCAGATGCCACCTGCTATTCCCACATCATCTAACCTCTTGCACCCAAAAAATTCCAAGACAAGATCAAATGGCATCTTTTATCAGTGGCTTGCTGTGAATCTTCCATTTCTCAGCTCTGTGCTCCCACAGCATTTAATCCCCACCTCCACCACGCCATTTCCACACCGATCACTGTGGCAGCTCGCTGCCTCCCCTGCGCTGTCAGGCTCTCTTGCAAGGATGCTGCTTCTTTCCTCCGGGCTCCCACACCAGCGCAGGGCTGGATCCCAGCAGATGGGCAATATAATAATGACCCCAACCGAAATGATCATGTTATAATAAAATATCTACAGCTAACATTTACTGATTGCTTATGATGCAGCAGGAACTGGGCCAGGTATTTGATGCATTTTATGTAATTTAATCTTTAAACAACTCTGAGGAGGAAGCACTACTTTCTCATTTTATAGGTATTCTGAGATTCAAAACAGTTTAAAAACTTTTCACAAGCTCTCAGTACTAATAGATGGTAGAACAGAGATTTAAACTATTACCTCCATGAATCCAAAAATCAATGTCCTTTCCAGTAGAAACTTGCAAATTCAACACATAGTATTTTGATTTGCTTTAAATATATTATACATTTTCACAGGTTGATTTTTCATATACATGAGAAACAAATTCTAGTGGCATAGAAGTATGTATATTCTTGGTTTTGCAAAGAAGGGCCTAATAATAAGACAATTGGCTAAATAATTTATAAACAAATTTAAACTTCTCTGAAAGATTTCACACTAATATACCTTAATATATTAATAAATTTTAGTCTACCACAGACAAAACTTATTGATGAAATATTTCTTTTTTGTTTTTAAACATTTTAAGTGATGAAGGTTGGTGAGCATTGGGAATGGGTAAAGCTATCTCCTGAAAATGTGTATACTTGTAGCTTCAAAGAAAATTTGAATCTCATACATATATATGTATATATATATATACATACATACTGATACTTCACTGAAAGGCATTACGGATGCGGTGAAAAGACCTCAACTTAAATTCTGACCGTGAATTCAGAACTATTTGCTCTCTTGACAAAAAATAATTTCTGATTTCATTTTTACTACTTTGCTCCACCTAAGAATGCCTGTGTGATGGAACAGTTTATTTTATAGCTTTATACCAGAATGTATAGCTTTGCTTGGATTGCCATAGAACATGAGTGGACCAGATATGCTTCCCTCTCCTCTTAGTGGGCTGCGCTGGCAAGTTAGCGGGAGGAGCGCTGTCTGCATGTACAAGGAGATGGAAAGAGAAGGGGCAAAAGGAGGATTTCAGCTTCTGGAGAATTCTTCCTTTAACAGTCAACTTCTCTACCAGTAACAATTAGTAAAATCTCTGCAATAACATCCCCAGAAAACCAAATTCCACCCCCACAAAAAGCCTTTTAACACTTTCCTTCTACCAAGAAATGCCTAAATCCAGGCAACATTTGCATACTTACTTTTTCAGTTTTTATCTGATCTCTGGATCTTTAATTTCATTTTGAAGAGCCTCAAAGTTCTCGACAGAAGTCAAATTACAGAGACCTCGGAAGTCAACGTAGGGCGGGATCCCGTGGTCCCGGCCCCTCTGGCTGTCCGCCGCGGCCGATCCAGGGCCACAGAGCGGGCTGCGAGGGCGCCCGGCTTCGCGGCCACGCCAAACAGCCCCGGGAGGAGCGGATCTATCCCGCCTTCCTTGATTATTCTGGAAGGTGAAAGGAAAGCTTTGTGAAGTGGAAGGTGGCCTTCGGGAATTTCACCGAAGGTGTCATTCAGTCGATAAAGAGTAGGATTGATTAACATGTGGCCAAATTTGAAAGCTGCAGTAGCAAAAGAGTTAAGGATCCCGCATTCACGTTGGGGCCGTAGCCCGGGCACTCTGGCAGCACCTTCATGCCAGGGGCCCCAGGACCTTGGGCAGCCAGTGGCTGTAGGTGATGTACCGCGGCTCTGCGCCCACGATCTTCCTGGCTTCCTGGTACAGGGAGTCCCCGTCCCAGTGGGGGTTCAGAGCCGACAGCTGCAAGGCCACCCTGTTGTGCTCGCGGAACCATAGGGTGTGCATGGCCGCCAGGGCCAGGTGCTCGTTGGCCCGGAGGTCCCGGCCAGGAAGCAGGGGCTGTGGCTGTCCTGTGCATGTCGTGAGCACTCAGTGGGCGGGCCCATAGTAAAGGGCAGTAGGGGCTTTCCAGAAGGGCACCAGGGCAAGCCTGTCCTCAGGAGTCCCCGAGGCACACGACGGTCTCTGAGAACCTGGGCTTCCCGCTCCGAGCTCCGGTAAACGTTGGAGGCGTCGATGTAGGCTGTGAGCTGGTTCATCTGCTCTCGAGCGTAGACTGAGCCGGTCACCGAGGGGGTCGTGCCGCTGCCGCACACCGGGCTGGAGCGTGCGAAGAACGTGCAGGGTGCCCGGCTGCCCCGGGGGTCGGCGTGCGGCGCGGCGAGGGGGAAGCAGGGAGGGTCGTCGGTGCAGACGGAGCTGACGGCTGCCCGTCCGAAGCGGGCGGTGCTCGGCGCAGGCACGGTGTGGGCCAAGTCGTGGTGCAAAAACTGGCGCTACTGCCTGAGCATGGGCGTGTGTCTGCCGTCGGGGGTGACGACCAAGGCGCGCGCCAGCTCCGCGGAGACCAGCCAGGGCGGCGGGAGCGGGCGGCCGAGGCCGGGGCGCGCTGAAGCCGTCCTGGTAGGCCGCCGCAGGCGCGAGAAGGCCGTGCGCGCCGCGCCCGCGTGCGCCGTTGCAGGTTGTTGCGCGTGCCGTCGTGCGCTCGGTACTTCTGGTGGAAACACGGGTCCGAGCAGCTGGGCAGATTCCTGTGGGCGGTGCATCCTGACAAATTGGCGGTGAGGCTGAGGGAGCGCGGGGACACCAAGTCATTGTAGCGGAATTCTGAAACGCAGAGCGGCGAGAGTGAGGAGAGCGGACAGGAAGGCGCCAGCCGGCAGCTCCGAAGCCCCCGCCCTGGGTGTGCAGAAGCCTTTCTTACTTCCAACTTTCATTAGGTCACAACAAAGCACTTCAATACAAAGGCGGGGAAAACAGTTCTTTAACTGTAAAAGATATTTCCAAAGACCGTGGCTTACTTTAGTGCTGTCTATTCTATAAACAGTGTCTAATTCTAGGAGGCACAAAATGGAAGAAGAACCAAGTGCCAGCTCCTAACTTCTACTTCTGTGCCTTTACAAACATAACATCGCTAAGGATTTGTTAATTCTTACCTCAGAATTGTTCTGTTGATTTTTATTTGTTTCCATTTCAGAATTCTTGCAGGTTTTGTGCTTCTAGTGGGCAAAGTCAAAGATATGTCAGTGAGGATCATGTGAATATCAACCCATGTGATTCTTGACAAGGAAGGATGAAACAGTAACTTTCTGAACTGCTACAAACTGTCATTTCCCGCGGAATGTGCAACACACCGGGAAGTGCCTTGGAGCATACCTTTTAACAGGGCTTAAAATTCCAGCATTCTCTCAATACTACAAAAACTACTCAGTACACCAGGCTTGCTAAGAGTTATTCCTTTTTAATCCTCAGAAAGTGGCAACTATCAGGACCGTTTGTTCTTTAACTGTGTTAGCTCGTTTCTAGCTGGATCCTGGGATATCTTAATCTGGGGTAGATACAAAGAATCATCTGGTATATCAAGATGCAGATACTGGGTCACTGTAAGGGCAAACTGCTTATGGGGTGGGGGAGGGGAAGGCCTTTAACTTTACAAATAATGAAAGAGAAGTAAATAGCATAGTGGTTTTCTTCTTGGGAAAAATGTTAAAGTTCTTGAATACTTTAGGTGAGAAGACATGTTCAGTTTGCTTATGAACATTGGATGCATATTTCAGATAAGCTAAATCTCTATAGATATTTATTGCTTCTCATTTTCTAGTTATGAATTTAGACTAAGTTATTTCTGAGTATTTCTTTTCCTAGTGTGTGAGTAGGAAACTCACAGAGGGCCAGAAAGAATGAGGGTTTGACCTGACCTAGAATTGGGGAAAGAAGGAGAACCGGGCTCTTGTAAACCAGACCATGCCTAACTCACATCTGATAGGAGTCAACATTAAGTAGTCGAAAGCTAAATTAAAGTGCTAATATGGGCTAATATGGAAATTTCAGCGGACATTTTGGTTAGGGAAACTTTGAAAGCCCAAGACATACATAATGGGTAACTAAGGACAGTCAGATGCACTTTGAAGAAATTGTGCAGAGCACTTGGGGCCGAGCCAAGCACATGGATAGGCCTTCTGCACCAGGGCTCAGTCGATTTTCTGAAGGAGAATAAAGGAAGGGTAAACCTATGGAAGTTGCTGTTCCACTCACAGCACAAATAGTAGACAGCAAAGAATCACATCATTTATTTCATTTTAAAGAGAAAGACTTAGAAAATCTAAAGCTTTATGTGTCATCTCATTTGACATTTACTAAGTAGATATCTGGCTTTGGAAAGAAATACACAAGAATTTGAAAATAACAATAACAACAACAAAAAAAAAACAGGAGTAGGAAGGGATATAAATGGTGGTGGAAGGAATTTCAAGTATTTCTCTATAGGAAGTACTAATATATTTTGGATTTGAAAAGTAAGTTTACATAAAATGTATCCCCTAGATTTGCTCAATATGTGTAATGGGCAAAAGGTGAGGCATGTTTGAATATATATTTATTGTCCCTCCTTTGGAGTTACAGTTCCTATGAGAAACATCTGCATTTACTTGGTAAAAGTGGTGAATAAATTAATTTCTAAATCCCACGATGTTTGGTCTTCATTACTGAGGTGGAGGTCAGTTTTGCTATGGACAGTAGGCTTACAACAGAGGGGCTTTGCAGCTGACCTCTGCCTTCCAAATCCACAGTGAGCCCCTGCTTCGCACGTTCCGGGGTCAGCTGCAGTGTGTGCTCAAAAATCTCTCCCGCTCTTGCCGTCTCCACAGTTCGTGAATCATGCAGGTATCGGAACTGAGCCAGTAGGTCACTGGGGGTTTGAGGTTTTCTGTAAATGACAAAAGACATTGACTCTTTGCTAGGCAAAACTGCAGAATCCACGCAGCATACCTAGGCTGTGCATTTAAGAAGGCATTTTCCAAACATTCGAGAAGAATGAAAGCTCCACCACTAGAATACAAACTCCACAGGGGAACTAAAGGTTCTATTTTAATAACAACTGAATTCCAAATGTCAGTCACAGTGCTGAACTCAAAAAATGCATTTTTAATAAATTAATGTTCTAAACTATAGTTTTCTATAATGCTTTATTATAGAAAATACCATCTATGGTGGGGGTATATACATGGAGAGGTCCATGCATAGCTTCTAGGGGGCTCAGTAAACTCGCTGAAATAGTGTGAAACACTCCATGTGTCTTGACACTTTGTCTTCTCTTTCCCCAAATGTAAATCCATTCTCACCTTTAAAATCCTGCTCTGACATCACTCTCCCTGCACAGTCTCCTGATGGCTCTGACAAGCTATCACACCATGTTCTCTATTACTTTTGTAGCCTTCCATACATCTCTTCTGTACACAGCAAGATGTGCTTAAGTTGCTGACATATCATCTTCTCCACTAAAGAAAGAACTGTGTTATGGATGAGATGTTGCCCTATTCATCTTTGTATCCCAAGTACCAAGCCCCCTGGCCAGCACACAACAGCAGCTTATGCACATTTGTAGAACTGAACTAAATAAGTTAAAAAAGAAAATTAAAGTTGCTGAGAATATGAAGCAAAGTGTTTTAGAGATTTGGGTCAACTAAGGCACATCTTATCCTCTATGTCCTAAATCATAATAACTTTAGATGATAGAATAATACTAATAGCTCCCTTCAGTTAAGCACTCTATGTGCCCAGCCCATTGAAGTGTTTTTTCCATATTATCTTATTCTATCCTCCTAGCATGTGCACCCATGAAGTAGATCCTATTTTTATCCCAATTTTACGGATAAATAGCCTGAGGTAGAAAGATACTAAATCACTTGCCCAAGGTCACCCAGATAGAAGGCGATGAAGTGAGGAATCACAAGAGGATATAAATAGGCCACATGGCTTCAGAACATGGTCAGTCCATGACCACCATGCCATACCGCTTGTGGATGTGCAGGAATCAGGGCAATACTTGATTTGACATTTTCAGATGTCCCTTTTTAATGAACAACTGCAAATACTGGATATATACTTTATTTTTGTTTTATTTCATTATATTATGGGGGTACAGATATTGTTAGGGTTACATATATTGCCCCTGCCAACCCTCCCCCCACCCCCGCTGTGCTAGAGCTTCAAGCATGTCAACCCCCTGGTGGTGTGTGTCACACCCATTATGTAAGTATACATTCTTCCCCTCCCCCCACCTGCTCACCACCCGATAAAAGTTTTTTGTTTTTTGGCATTTTGGTTACATTGTATTTCTTTACCTCTCCCTAAGAAGGGTTAGAAGTATTCTCTTCCCCCCCACACACAATGCTTGCCATATCCCAAGGATGTGGGTCTCCCCCCCCACCCCCCGACTCCCTGGTGAGTGCTACCACCATTTGAGCACCATAGTTTTAATCAGTCAGAACCAATTTGATGGTGAGTAGATGTGGAGCCAATTTTCCTGGTCTTGTGTTGCCTCATTTTCGATAACAGGCTTAAGCTTAATCCAGGATAGCATAAACGGTACTAATTCACTGTTGTTTCTTAGAATTGAGTAATATTCCATTGTGAGCATATACCGAATTTTTATTATCCATTCCTGAATTGACGGGCACTTGGGTTGTTTCCAAGACCGTGCAATAGTGAATTGTGCTGCAATAAACATTCGGGTGCAGATGTCTTTATAATAGAATGACTTATGCTCTTTTGGGTAGATGCCCAACAATGCTATTGCAGGGTCGAATGGTATTTCTATTTCTAGCTGTTTGAGGTATCTCCAAATTCTTTTCCACAAAGGCTGCACTAATTTGCAATCCCACCAGCAGTGTAAGAGAGTTCCTGTCTCTCCACATCCTCGAACACAGCAGTCATCTTTTCTTTAATACATTTTGGTTTCACAAACATGAAACAGTTTATAGGATTGGAAGGTTTCACTATTCTAAAAACATTCTAATTCAAATTAAAATAATGCAAAGTGCCACATATCCTATGCAAAAGTTTTACCTGTGGTCTCCCAGTTTATAACCAGGTGTGTTCAAGTTGATAATGACTCAGTTCATGGATTGCAGAAGCACTAGGTCTGACACCGTCTGGTGGATGCTGACATAGCAGAGCCCATTGCCAGGTGTCTATTGTCAGACTGTATAGAGTGGGTCTGTGGCATAATTTAATGTCATTTAGATTCTATGCAGAAAGAAGTTTCTTTCTCTGTGAAGCTGAACTATGACAATGGCCAGCCCAGGGAGTGATGTGCACACAAGAACTAAAGAAGGTACAATCTTGTGCACTATCCTTGTTGTGATTTATTGACATTATAAAAACTAAGTAGAACAGAAATGAAATCAATTTTGCAATCTAAATAAAATATACTCTTACCGTGAAAACAAATGTCTTTGTGTGGAGTTAATTGCACTGTCAACCCTCTGTACAGCATCAAGAATGTACGATTCGACAAAGTCATCGCCGGCATGTCTACCCTGTACAGCTTAGAAAATCAATTCCATGATTAAAAAATATCAAACAGACCTTGAAGTTAGGAATGATACGATATAAATGGCATTATATTTTAAAGTGAAAACTTTGAAGACAATAAAATACAATATATCCGTGATGATGTTGCAGAGAAGGAGGTAATTTATTCTGAAGCAAAGCTTCCTCGAGCAGCAACAGTGCTATTTCAGGAATTAAAGTATTCCAAAATCTCGTAAAGCTACGTGAAATGTTACCTTTTGCACAACACTGATTCAAATGGGATACAAGTTCGTCAGCAATTTGTCATCCTGGAGGAGGAATAAAATGCTTATTTCATTAGCCACTTTGCTTTAATGTTAAACAGTGAAACAAAGTAAATAACATCCCATCCCCATATACATTTCTTAAGGCAAGGATTGAACTCTTGGTAAGATTTCAGTGAAAAAAAATAATCCATGTTGCTTCTATAGGTTTCCAAATAGGAGAATTCTGCAAAGATGAATATTACAAAGGAAGCTCTTCACTTAGATTTGATCATCTCCATCTTATTGAATCTTCTCCAGATGATGGTTTAGGAAGTTTAACCCTAAAGGAATAAATGCTAAATAAAAATGATTATAAGTAAGTATATAGAGCTCATATAAGAGAAATAATCAACACAATATTTAGTTGTTTTGATATATTAAAAGTACAATAAAAGTTCATATGACACAGACAATTAAAACAATAACTTTTTAGCACTGTTAAGTATCAAAAGCAAGTGTTAAGTATATCTTCAAAAGTTGAGCTTGAAAATAGTGCCATTAAGAGGAAATAAAAAAGATGAAAAACCTAAAAAACCTAAATAGTAATAGTAATAGTAAAGTGTATATTTTACATATTATCAAAAAGAACTAATAATAAGGTAGCTATTAATAATATAAGCCTCAGCCAAGTTAGTACCACAATATAGTATGAAACTATTTTATATAAATAATATATGTGTGTGTGTGTCATTACATATTTATGCTTAAATATGTTGCAATTCATGGGCCATATAGCATTCACATCTGGGTATTAAAGGAAAATTCCTTGATATTATGAAAATCTATACACACTAGATTTTATTGTCTTAAAAAGACTATTCACATGTATCAGTGGTGTGGAAAATGCTGAAAATCCTTTTGGTGAACTAGATTACGTGCAGTACGTCTGAGCGGGTGGCTGCACAGGCTTCAGTTCAGCCTTTATGACAATCACATATGGAGGCTCTAGAAGGTCAGTGCTGCTTTCCTAGCCCAAGAAACACATTGAGTTGGCCACACATTAGCTAAAGATAGCCAGAAGAAACCAAAAACAAAAATTGATTAGTTCAATTGTATGAAATTAACAAACTCCTTTCAAGTAAGAACATGAACAAAGAAGCTAATAGACAAATAACACAAATAGATAACGATATTTGTAATTTTTAAATCTGACACAGAATTAATAGTCCATTTTCTGCAAGGAAATCTTATAATACACTAAGAAAAAAATAGATACAGGCAAGTTATAAAAGAGAAAAGCCTGAAAGTTAATAGGGACATAACATATGCTCAAAATCACTTGTAACCTCAAAAATAAAATGTAAAGCATCAATGGACTACCATTTTATGCTTATTCTGACAAAAATCATTAAAGCCATATTTTGACAGAGGTGAGTAAACATAGAAATCCTCAGGCAGGCTGATATAACTGTAGAATTGACACGTATTTGGGAATTTTATTTAGATACTTCATTTTTCTTTAGTTTTTACTTAGTAAAATTACATATACACACACCTTCTCATCTAGCAACTCTATTCCCATGCATATATTCAGAAAAAGTATAACTCATACCCATAAGGGTATGTATGAGAATGTTCATTGTAACTTTATGTGGAAGGAATTGGAGAAAACTGGCTCACAGCGGGAAATGTGGTGGGTGTACAAGGTGGAATACCAGGTGCAGTTAGAACGGACTGGATCTACATATGAATGAATGCTAAAAAGAATGCTTAATGTAAAAATTAGAAAATTAAAAAGAGATTACCATGAAAGGATTGGATGAAATGTATAAGAGTTAAGTATAGTATGGTTGTTAACCTATATAGCAAGCATGGTGGGAGTGGGGTGTGGACATAAAAGAGAATGAATAAATGAATGAACACATTGCCATACTAGGAAAAAATTTTTTTTTTCTTTGGGGCCACAGTGTTTTATAAGAAAATAGGAAACGAGAAAAATTGGCGGAGTAAAGGTAACACCCGGGATTCCTGCTCCCAGAGGACACATAGATCTTGGTCTCCTACACGCGAGTAGATCTCTCCCATCTCTCCCCTACAAGGACAGCATCGAGAATCCGCAGAGGTTCAGCGCGGGACTCTCAAA
>VBSM01001124.1:3773005-3788340 GCA_008086735.1 Cheirogaleus medius
ACAGTCAGGGCCATGGTCAAGGAACAAATCCCCCGTAAGTGGCCACAATAGGCTTCACAAGTAACCCCTCCCATCAAGGATACCTTCCAAGTGTGGTGGAAGAGCTCCCCGCAGCGGCTGATCAAGAAACTACAGAAGAGAGAAACTGGGCACCATCAACGAATCCAGATGGGGAGAGCTCAGCGAAAGATTTCAGGAATGTCAGAATATCAAACTGAAAACACTCCCCCCAAGAGATACACCAGCTTTCAAGAAATGGAGACAGAGGAAACCCAAAACACTAAAATGACAGAATAATAATCCCAGAATTGGATTATAAGAAAGCTCAATGATATGCAAGAAAAAATAGATAACCAACACAAAGAAACCACAAAGAAAATTCAGGACTTGAAACAAAAATTCACTAAGGAAATTGAGATCTTAAAGAAAAATCAATCCAATCTCCTGGAAATGAAGAATCAATTCAGGGAAATACAAAACACAGTGGAATGTCTCAAAAATAGGGTGGACCAAACAGAAGAAAGAATCTCAGAGATTGAAGAGAACACTTTCCAATTAAATAAATCAGTCATAGAGATAGAGCAGAGAAACAAGAGAAAAGAGCAAAGCCTACAACAGATGTGGGATTATGTGAAGAAACCTAATGTGAGGGTCATAAGGTTACCAGAAGGGGCTGAAGAAAACACTCAAGGGTTGGACAAGCTATTTGAAGATATAATAGAGGAAAATTTCCCAGGCCTTGCTAAAAATCTCCAGATTCAAGTGCAAGAAGCTCAAAGGACCCCTGGGAGATTCAATGCAAACAGGAAGATGTCACGACATACAGTCATTAGACTGACCAAAATATCAACTAAAGAGGCTCTTCTACGAGCTGTAAGACGAAAGAAGCAAGTTACATACAAAGGAAAACTTTACAAAAGGGTAATATCAAACCCCACTTTCAACTAAAAAAGTGGTATAATGTAACTTCTCAAGAAATGGAACGATTTTTGGAAGTGTTGTTTTAGATGGGCCTTAACAAGACACCAAGACTTCCAGACTATTGGTCAAAAAACATTTTGTATGTCAATTCAGTGAAAAAGCTTATATCACCTAACTGCTTCAAAATGCTTCTGAGAATGTGGCATTTCTCTAACGATGAAGAGTGTCCTCATGGTGACTGTCTCTTCAAGATCCAGCTGCTTATTGGTCATCTTCTTGAAAGGTTTCAGGTTGCTATAGTTCCAGATAAGGAAACGTGTATTGACGAAACAATAGTGCCATTTAGTAGATGTTATGTATGCTTCACAAGGCCCCAGGCTCAAAACTAGAGTGAGTTAAATACAACTCACATGGCAGTTAACGTGTTAACCAAACAAGTAATCAATCATTATAATTACAGTGATTACGAGAAACCTGAATATTTTCAATATAGCTACATGAATCTGGTTGTTACATGTTCAAAAAAATTCAGTAAGAATGAGCCTATTTAATTTGTTACTTTTACTTAGAAATAAAGCAACCAAGATTAATCAAGTCAATCTGTACTGGCATGTAGGCTGACTTGATTATTTAATCAAAGTATCAGCTTTTTCTCTGTCATTTCCCTTTTACGCCTTCCCTCTTGGACCTCAAGTATAGAAAGTGGTATTAATCACATGCTTTGGTTCATGGCAAGTAGTCTTGGATCCACTGCACCTGGGACATAATATTCTCTCAAAGCTCTACTTGGATTTGGAAGTAAGAAAACAGTGTGCTGGGGCTGAGTGATCACAGAGGGCACAGTGGTATTGAGATTCTAAAACTCAAAAGGCTGTTCACTGAGGCAGACAGAACTTGGTGTCATGTATACACTTCAGGAAAGTTTTTAACATGTTAATCTGTATTTTATTCAATTGATAATTTTGCTTTCATTCTATTTATAAAATAGACTTGCTGCTATAGTTGTATGAGATTTACAAGCATAGGACTTTTATAACACTTGTCTCCATCCTTTGACTTCTTCATAAAATGGAGATAGCAAGACTTGCTCAGCAGCAGAGAGCTCTGGGCCAATGTGAGTGGTTGTCAAATGTGATGATCAGATTTAAAAAGCACGCAAGGTTCTTCCAAAACTACACATCACAATGCAAATAGAAGGTGCTTTTCATGATTGCTGTATTTTAAAACTTATACAATTATCAACTGATACCGTGTCACCCTGTTACTTCCTTCAACTTGACTTGCTATTTCCCTACATCAGAAACCAACCGTAAGAAACCAACTAGTGTGTAGAACTGGAAAGGAGAAGACAGTAACAAGAAAGGTGGAATAATATGTAAATATTCTTTGAAATAATTAAATCCTAAACTGTATAAATAGAAAATACATAAAAGTTGTTTGTTCACAGATTCTTAAAAGTACATTAAATATGTAACATATTCACAAATAAAACATTCTTGGTAACAATGCTTTCTCACTTTTATGTTACTTAATTATGATTTTTTAAAGTTTATATGGTTTTAGGGTAAAATAGAACAAATCTTTTTATTCATTTGATTTCAGTGTTATTTTATTTGGTTTGGTACAAATTACTAAAATATTTTCATAAATTTCTTTGGACCAAAACTGTGCTATGCAAAGCAAATTCAGTTTATTGGGAGCTCATTAGAATTAATCAATATTGTTGTATTTATTTGGCTCAAAAATCACCTCAGTTAATGGCATAATAATAGAATAATCAGAAAATTCTGAGCATATTATCCTTTTATGCAAAGTTTTGCAGAGGTATAAGGGAGAATTAGATCATTTTCTTTTGTTACATCTCAAGGCTAATAAAAATGGAGAAAAGGCCTCAGTAGATTTATGAAATAAACACTTGCTTAAAGTTGTGTTATGCACGTCTACTTTCAATCCTGTCCATGCAACTGTGACACTCCATTACCTCCACTGATGGTAAAAACGAATGATAAAATCACATCCTTTCAGGCGGAGGAGCTCAGACCACGTGGCCACTCTCTGCTCTGCATCCACACGTCAAAGGCTGGCTCCGGGTAACTTGGGGACCAAACTCAGAGGGACATAAAAATAAAACCATTGTGCTCCTCTGTTAACTCTTGCTACAAAATGCCTAGGCCTCAACAAAGGCCAAATTCTTTTCACAATGACCAATACAGTTTTTGAGTATTTTTTATATATATATATATATTTTTTGGTAGAGAAAACTAACCAGATAATGTAACTATCATAACTAAATAGACCTTATCACACTCAATCTTTCCCTAAAAAGAATGACACTAACACTTGTGAAGGCTGTCCTAGGAAACATGAGGACACTTCCCCTGCATATAAATTGACGGTAGTTACTGCCTTTATGAAATCATTTTCTTTCAACAGCAGAAAATCTGTCTTACTCATCACTTTGCGTCATTAAACATGTAAATGAGTTCATTGCCTCAGAGATCCCCACTGTTTTTTCTAGATACTGGGAAAGGAAAGGCACTATTTACTTTTTTTAAGATTTAATGTTTGGATTATGACTTTTATTTTGATTATTGTTTTCCTTATAATGTCTAAACTATCCAGACATTGCACCAACAAAAATCTGGAAATGCACTTACAAATATCAAAATTTAATGCTAAAATTTTGAGAGCATGCGGCTTCTCTCAGAATAGATTTTATGTATAAGATGGATGGGAAATGTGTTCAACAGGGTTAAAGGTATTGTAAATGTATGTATATGTATACTAAGTAGATGCTGTTGTTTATAGAAATATTTCCTCATTCATCGTATTATTAAAGTTTGGTAAGGAAAACAAGATTCTCATATATTTCTTAATTAATATGTAATAAACTAATTTATACCATATTCAGAGTAAATTAACAAGTATAGTAAAATAATTTATGGCTATTCAATGATCAATTTTACTTCATTAATATGTTTGAGTAAATAAAACTAATCAAAATTTTTGATACTGTGTGGTCCACTCATAACTGTGCAACAACTTCAGTGGCTTAGAAATAGATGTTTTGTCCACACAATGACAAATACTGGGGTTAAAATGTCATATAGTGAATTATTCATTCCTAATTGTGAAAATAACTAGAAACTACAATAATTAAATAAGTTAATCTATGTATTGCCCTTGGAGCTCATGTTAAATGTCCAGTAAATGTTCACTAATATTTTTACTAGCAATATTACTATGACTTTAATATAGGTTATTTAACTCACTTTACAGAAATAGCTCCACTAACTTAAACTCAACTAATGTGATCTTAAATCCTCAATTAATTTAGTTTGAAAATAATTTATTGGGTTGAGGATACAGTTGAAATAGAGAATATTATGAGTGGAAAGATAATTTAGAAAGTTATTGTACAAGCCTAAAGCAAAAATGATGAAAAGCCGAACTATGGGCGAGGAAGTTATGTAAAACGGAGAAGTGGAAATGAAGAAATCTTTGGGAAGAAAACCTGATGAGATGTGGCGGCTGGGGTAAGAGAGGAGAGGGAGGAGGAGAAACAAGGAGGGCTCAGGCTTCCTGCTTGCCCTAATGCTGATGGTTTCAAAGGGATGTGAGGAGGACACAGGCCTTGCTGGAAAGACAAGGGCTTAAGTTTAGAATATGTTCAAGGTCAGTTTTTAAAGTGGAATCAGAAGATCTGTGGGTCACCCAAAACGAAATGTCCAACAGACAATTAGACACTCAATTCAAAATTTCAGATAAGATAGCATTGCTTGCCCTTTCATATAATTTAAACCAGTATCTGCGTATTATTTGTGCTCCAAATTTTTAAGTTAAGAAATTCTGTGTCACTTTTTCCCTCTTCACCTTGTCTACATAGTAGTTAAATGTCTCAGTGGTGAGAATTTTATCATGTCAACATGCCGTACATTGCTTCCTCACTAACTATTGTTGTTCATTTGAATTCCATCATAGAAACATAAAAATTCTATGCTAAGAAAAATTCTGGAGAGGGTTCAGTTCCACAAAGAAATAAGAAAATTAATTCCAGTTGTGGGTAAGGAAGTTATCCAAAGTGACTGAGATCAATGAAGTCCAATGATTTAACACAGGGTTTTTTTTTCCACAGTCTTTCACACTTCTGATGTTCATTATAACTGTCTGTGTCATCAGTTAAACTGAACCATTTTCACAAGCAAAAAATAGGTCTACACTTCACAGCACCTAATAGCATCTCTCTCTCTCTCTCTCTCTCTCTCTATATATATATATATATATATATATATATATATATGTATACAGTGTTAAAATAGATTGTTCTTAAACAAATATTGGTTGTTTTTAGTCCAAAGTAAATTGTATAGCATTCAGATGCCAAATAGTATCTAGAACAAAAGAAAGAAGTAGACAACCACAAGTAATATTTGCCAATACAAGATTCATTAAGGACATCCTAAGCAAAAGCATAGGTTTGTTGCAAATACTGTATCAGTCTTACAGGTTATTTAAATCTATTCCAACTGTTTACAAATCTATTACATATGAAAAAAAAATGAGCTTCCTGAAAAAATTTTAACAGTGGAAACACTTTTTCTCTTTTGCTATCATAAAAGCTCTGCTATGAATATTAGTCAATAAAATGCATATGTTTCATATAATGTCTAGATTTTGCCTAGGTCATCAGATACTTTTTATTATTTTGGGTCACTTTCTATGGTTATAATTTTGAATGTAAAATAAAAACTCAGAAGGAATGGTCCTCTCTGCATCTCATTACACAATGAGGGAATGTTAGAACATTCTGTAACAGCTACATGGGGGCAGCAAGATTGGACATGCTCCCATAATGCTCAAGCTTTTCCTTTTAATTATAATGACTCGGTGGATGAAATTGTCTAAGTCATAAAATGTTCAATAAATATTATTTTATTAAATATATATTATTTTTTATTATTTGTCTATTGCCATATTTTCCCCTATTCTGCTAATGTGAGTTGTGTAAAAGCACACACACTCCTTGTCTTAAATTTGAAATGTATTCAAAACTTTTAAATGTATATCCTTACATCTTTCCTTCCGTTAATGAAAAAAGTTTATTTTTAACATTATGAAATGTATTTGGTATGAGATGCAGATATAAACTAACTTTCCCTTATATTGACATATAAATGTCCCTAGAGCAAAAAAAATATTTTTCTTGGTTAAATAACTTCTATTTTGTTGTATTATTTTATTCATATAGCATGATTTTCTGTGTTCTACACAGGGCAGAGTATTGATGAATGCTACTTATCACTATTTTAAAATCTGGTAAATAAAGTGATTGATACACTTAAATCTGAATATTTTACCTTTAATGATGATGGTTAGTAAAATTTCTGTCAACCAAGATGAAATTCTTTTGTTGGAGATTCTAAAATGTGTTTTCATTGTGATTACAGTGTTTCTCTATGTGTGGCAGAGCAAGATAAAGAGATACAAAGACGGAGAATGCTTGTTAGCTTGTTTGTTTAGTGATAAAGATTTCTAGCATTTCTAAAAGATTGTGATGTTAATTTAAATTCTATAATAACTTTTTTCTAAAATATCTCAAGGACATTTTTCCATAGGCCTCATAAATAATTTAAGAGCAGAAAGTAAACTTCATAAATTTATAAAAAGAAGCACAACTACCACAGATTTTAAATCAGAAAGAACATGAACTCATAGAGAAAAACAGAGTAAGGCTAAGATTTTGTGACATTAAGAAATTTGATATGATAAAGAATTTCTGACACTATAAGAATAAATATTTTCTGGTTACTAAACTATGTTGTTATAATTTTAAGAATAATATTCTACAGGGAAAACATTCTTATCCTACACAAAGGCATGAAGACTGATATGCCACTAATGAAAATGTATTCTACATAAAACACCTGGACAAATGGGACCATAAGAAATTTGTTATCTCAGAAAAACACGTAAGTGGAAGAATATGAAACTAGCGATAAGCTAGGAAAATACCAGCATCTTTAAGGATACGAGTTGATAAACTACATCTATTTTTAATCAGGCCTATATTTATAATGAAAGATTTACCCAATCTCTTTTATTGACCAATAGGTTTGGAAACCTTAAAAGAAAAAACCACACAAGGCAGGCGCCACAGCTGTCTCCATTTATGTAACCACCGCTGCCATCTCAGTTCAGTCTGCTCAGGTCTGTCTGCAGATGGACTCTCTTACTACCAGTATGAACTGAATAATCAAACAACAACAAAAAAAGAATTCTCTTTCTTAGAAAATTATGGCAGGCAGTTTTTTAAAACAGTGACCATATATAACAACTATCAGAGGGTTACAGCTGTACAACCAGATTGATGATAAAATGTAAAAAGCAGTGCCGATTATGTTGGCCAAATATAAAACGCCTCGAAACACTGAGATATCTGTTCTCATGTGACAAAACTTACTTGGAAGTTTAAATTATTGATTTTTAATTCTAATCTAGCAGTAAATAGACTAAGCCAGAGTAACTAATATATATTAAATTCCATATTATGCTTCAATCTCTGGCTCCACATTTTAGCTATAAATATATATCTTACATTCTATAATTTTCAATCTCTAAGAAAACATGATTTACATTTGCAAATATTTACTATTTCTGTTCTTTTTTGGCATTATTATTTTTTATTTCATACCATTAACACACTTTATATTTAAAAGCTCAGATTTCAAAAAAGAATAAAATTGCTTTGATTTAATGTTAAATCAAAAGAAAGAATGTATAAGGGAACCCGAGCAGTGAGGCGAGTCGTCAGGATTAAGAGTAGAACCTGTCTGAAGATGGCTATTTGGATGCTGTAAATGGGGCTCTGAACACCTACCAGTGACTGTCAGAAACATGCTGGCCACGACAAGGCCGAATGGATTCCGAGCCACACATTCATACTTTCCTTGGTCAGCTTGCCCTGTGTGGTAGACGGCCAGCGTGCCTTCTTCCTCGATGTGGAATTTACCGCTCTCAGTAATCTGCACCCTCCTACGAAGTGAAAGAGTTTTCACTGTTGACAGCGTGGTTCCTTAATAATAAAATCTTTGCATTTAGTTCCATGTAGCTTCATTTGTTCAACAGACGTCTACTGGGTGCCTCCGAGTGTCCAGCATCTGAGGAGATGGTGTATGAACCTACTGGAGCGAAAGGAGGAAGGGAGAGAAAGAGTTCCCAGGAAGTATGGTTTGTCTCTCCCTCTAATTAAATCTGATATCCAAAAGCTCAACCATGCAATTGTTTAATATAATGATTATTTTAAAACCGTCACTCCAATGAATAGATGTACACAATTTATTCATATCCTGCTGACTTCTAAAAGACAATCTGACAACAATAAAAACAAAATTTAACAAGGAGGAAATGTTCACAAATCCACCATCTAAAAACCTCAAAATGTTTTTGTATTTCTGATTTCCTGTCTATTCTTCTTTGTATGTACTCATGTTTTGTATAGCTATACTGATATATGTAAAATATATATGATATATATAGCATATGTAATAAATATCAGTGTTTCCCAATTAAAATATACTTTAAGAGGATAAAAATAAATTTTATATGAACTATTACTAAAAGGCATTCACTTAAAATTAATGTAGATTTATGTCCATTGTCATTATTGTAGTTTTAATTGTAAGAAATAAAAGAAATTAGCCTTATGAAATTGCAGTTGGAGTAGAGAGCCTCTGTCCTGCCCCTCCCCAGAAGACTCACAGGAGACCGAGAGTGGGAGATACGTTTCCAAAAGGGTTCGGACTCTAGTGATGGCTGATAGGCCAGAGTGTAACCACAGAGGTCTAGAGTGAAGAAAGTGCTTCACAGATCTACAGATGCTCACAGCTGCCCTTAGCCAGTGCTAGTGAACACGTCCCAGGCGATAGGTAGCTGGCAACTCAGGGGAGGGGATGAGAGCAAGAGGCAGGGCCCTCCTGGATGAGGCAGCAGATGCAAGAAACCCCACATGAGGCGTGGAAGAGGTGGCCTGGAGCACATGCACAGGGCCCAGGTGGTCTTTCCTTCAGAACAACTCCTTGGATCTTCTTTCCAAAGTTGCTCCCTTCTCATCACTTCCTGCCAGAACTTCTGGACTCAATGAATAGCTCTGTCATTTTTGTTCAGGGTCTCTGAGCAATCAGATAGCTTTCCAATAAATTGCTTGCCCTGTCATTTTTGTTCAGGGTCTCTGAGCAATCAGATAGCTTTCCAATAAATTGCTTAAATTGAGTATGTTAGGTAGTTTCTATTGCTTGTAGCAAAAGTATCCCAACTCATACCCGTTCCATACTTGTGAAATGAAGAGGATTGCTTTGAAGAGTAAATATGATAGTGTCTGGCATAGAGTCGGCAATCAATTGGTTTATTTGTGATTAGAAGCAATCTTTTAGAAAGTAGATGCTGAGATATTTTTCTGATATGATTATATGATGAAGCATTTAGTAGAATGTCAAATAAGGCTTTAGATACTGACCAAAATGTATATTTTTCACACTTCCTATTTTAGAATAAAAATATTCTTAATAGAATATATAATATAAAATTAAAAAGAGTTTATAATTGGAATGTTCCTAATACAAAGAAATGATAAATGCTTGAGGCAATGGATACCCCAATTACCCTGATTTGATTATTACACATCGCATGCCTGTATCAAAATATCACATGTACCCTAGAAATATACAACTGTTATGTATCCATAAAAATTAAAAATATTTTTATTAGAAAGAGTTTATAGGCCGGGCGCGGTGGCTCACGCCTGTAATCCTAGCACTCTGGGAGGCCGAGGTGGGCGGATCGCTCAAGGTCAGGAGTTCAAAACCAGCCTGATCAAGAGCGAGACCCTGTCTCTACTAAAAATAGAAATAAATTAATTGGCCAAGTAAAAATATATAGAAAAAAATTAGCCGGGCATGGTGGCGCATGCCTGTAGTCCCAGCTACTTGGGAGGCTGAGGCAGAAGGATGGCTTGAGCCCAGGAGTGTGAGGTTGCTGTGAGCTAGGCTGACGCCACAGCACTCACTCTAGCCTGGGCAACAGAGTGAGACTCTGTCTCAAAAAAAAAAAAAAAAGAGTTTATAAAAAATATTGAGACCAGGTGGCAGGACATGGGCTGAAAGGCTCAAGTGTGAGCCCACTGCATTTACTCTTTCTGGAGACCTGCGTGTACGGCTTGGCTACCGCATGAACGAAGTGAGCCCCTAAAAGGACAAGCCCCAAGTGGTTTTAAAAATGGCTTTGTAAACTTTCACAAATTTGAAATTTTGTCAAAATTTCCCCCAAACTGCCATTCAAGTGTATGCAGATTCATTGATTTTTAAGAACCGTGGAATCCGAGGCCAATCATTTTGATGAAAAACTTAAAATGGAAGAAGCAATTATAGTGAAAGAATATAGTGCAAAGAACCAAAGGAAGAAAGATATATAAATAAAAAGCTATTTTTTCTTTAAAGCCATTCAAGTTTTGAACCTTTAGAAGTACTTTTTTCTGATGGTCCTTTAACAGTCAGTACGCTTTTCATTCTTTTCTTTTTTCAACTAATGACCTACTTTTAACCCACTTCTGAGTTATTAACTTAGAATGGTTTCTCACTAACCACTAAACTCTTCATTTATATGTATGCAATTTTCCTTAGAGGAATTTAGTTATGCTATGAAGTTTTTATCACCAAGCAAATAAGAAAGGATAAACTTTAGCAAAGCCCTGAGCCAAAATCAGATAAAGTCACTAAAGAAAAAAAAAAAAAAGAAGAAGCAGTAGAAGAAGCAGGAAATAAACCTGCTGTAGCATAAAAGGGTATTACTTGCTAGCAAAAATCACAGCAGCAATAAATCAATATAAGAATCATTACCTCTGTTTCAGTGGATCAATGCATCTGTCAGTGCTTGTAATATTACTGTTCTTTTAGTTGAGATCTTACCTTATTCCAAGTAATTATGGGCTGTGGTTCTCCTTGAGCAGGACACAAAATGTTTATATTCTTCCCAACCTCGACACCTGTATCCTGAGGATGTTGAGTAAACACTGGAAGAGCTGTGGAAACAAACCAAAATCACACCGTGTCAGTATCATTTTTGTCACTATGTGCCAGCCAAGTCAAACAGAATGAATCTGGATACCATACTGGTTAGCCACACTAATTTTTAAAAAATCAATTACTTGGACATCTGGGAGAGTAATAAGCATCCAACCCAGGTTGGCAGTAATTTCAGCAGAGGGGAGGGCAGGAATAAAGGAAGAGGAATGCAAGCAAGCTTAAACCACATTCGTGATATGTATTTTTCAGCTGAGTATTGGGTACAGGATTTTCATTATTCTTTCCCAATATCTTTTGGTAAGTGTTAAATAGAGCTACATGGTAACATCAAAATTTATTTGTGGCTGAGATAAAAAGATCCAGTGCTTCAGTGAGAATCTTATTTCTTCAAAAAACACAACTACTAAAACTCACCTACTATGAAATTGATAATGGAATAAGGAAACTGCAATTCATAATCTCTAAAACTCCCCAAAAAGAAATCTCCAGGAAAGAATTAAAATCAGTTTACTAGAGAATTAGACCTAATGTTTAAAAAAATTAACACCAATTCTATATAATCTTTTCCATAAAATAGAAGAGGAGGACTCTTCTTAAGAGGCTAACCCTAATATCTAAACCAGTTAAAGACAGAACCAAAAGGAAAATTTAAAAAACTACAGGCCAATACTTCTCATAAATAGATACACAAAAAGTATTAACAAAGTATTGGCAAATAAAATTTATCTATATAAAAAGGTTTATACACCATGATCAAATAAGGTATATTCCTGAGATATAAGACTGGTTTAATATTTGAAAAATCGATCAATATAATTTACCATATTAATTGCTAAAGAAGAAAAGTCACATAATAATATTAGCCAATGCATAAAAAGTGTTTGACTATATTTAACACTAATTTAGGATGTAAAAAACTCTCATAAAAATAGGAATAAAGAAGAACTTACAAAACTTGAAAAAGAACATATACAAAAACCTACAGTAAACAAAAAGTCAATGCTTTTCTCTCAGATAGGAAATAAGGCACGGATGTCTGCTGTCTCCATTCTCATTCAACACAGAACTGGATGTTCTATTCAGTGTACTATGGCAAGAAAAGGACACAGAAGGCAAACATCAGAAAAGAAAAAAAAAACTGTCCCTATTTGCAGATGATATCACTGTCTACTTAGAAATTCCTAAGCAATCTCAAAAATACTCCAAGGTGAGGTCAGCAAGCTCACTGGATATAAGATAAATGTACAATACATATATATATATATTGTATTTTTATATTCAATCAATGAACACATAGAGACAGAAATTTTATACCATTACCATTTACAATTTCTCAAAACATACTTTGGCATAAATCTAACAAAACATCTACAGTACTCATATGCTAAAAACTATAAAATGCTGATGTAATAAATCAAAGATCTAAATGAATAGACATATTTATGAATTGGAAGTCTCAAGATAGGAAGGATGTCATTTCTTCACAAATTGATATATAAGTTTAATGCAATTCCTGTTAAAATCTCAGCAAGATTTTTCATAGATATAGACATGGTTATTCTAAAATTTATATGGAAATTCAAAGGAACTGGAATAGCTATAAATTTTGGAAATGGAATGAAGATAGAACAATCAGTCTACTGGATTTTAAGACTGATTATATAGCTTTAGTCATTAAGACTGTATGATATTGAGGAAAGAGTAGACATAGACACATATATCAATGGAACAGAGTAGAAAATCCGGTAATAGACCCACACAAATACGCCCAATTGATCCCAATTGATCTTGACAGAGGTTTAAGAGTAATTCAATTGAGGCATTTCAAACAATGGTACTGGAACAATTAGATAATCATAGGCAGAAAAATGAACGTTGACCTAAGTCTTATACTTTATGAAAATTAATCCAAAATGGATAACAAGCTTAAATATGAAATGTAAAATTATGAAACTTTTAGAACAAAAGAAAATCTTTGCAATCTAAGGCAAAAATTCTTTGACTTTGCATAAAAAGCACAATCTATCAAAGAAAAAAATAGAGATAGGAACACTCCTACACTGCTGGTAGGACTGCAAACTATTTTAGCCTCTGTGGAAAGCAATATGGAGATACCTTAAAATGATACAAGTAGATCTACCATTTGATCCAACAATCCCATTACTGGGCATCTACCCAAAAGAACAAAAGTCACTCTGTGAAAAAGACACCTGCACTCAAATATTTATAGCAGCACAGTTCACAATTGCAAAGTTGTGGAAACAATCCAGGTGCCCATCAATATATGAGTGGATTAATAAAATGTGGTATATGTATACCATGGAGTACTATTCAGCTTTAAGAAACAATGGTGATCTAGCACCTCTTATATTTTCCTGGATAGAGCTGGAACCCATTCTACTAAGTAAATTATCTCAAGAATGGAGAAACAAGCACCACATGTACTCACCAGGAAATTGGTATTAACAGATCAACACCTAAGTGGACATATAGGAATAACATTTATTGGGTGTTGGGCAGGTGGGAGGGGGGAGGAGTGGATGGGTATATACAAACATAATGAGTGAGATGTGCAACGTTTTGGGGATGGTCACGCTTGAAGCTCTGCCTCAAAGGGGAAGGGGGGTAATACACATAACTGTAATATTTGTACCCCTATAATATCCTGAAATAAAAATGAAAAAAGAAAAAAATAGATGATAAACTGGACTTCATCAAAATTAAAAATTCTGTGCTGTGAAAGGCAATTTTGAGAGCATAAAAGGGCAAGTTTAGACTGAGAGAAAATATTTGCAAATCACATATGCAAAAAGGATTAGTGTCTAAAGTATATAAAGAACACTAAAACTTCAACAGCAAAAGCCATTAAAACAAACAGCTCAAACGGAAAATGGGCAAAAGGCATGATATTGTACTGAAGAGGACATACAGATGGAAAATCAGCATATGAAAATGTGCTCAACATCATTAGTCATTAGGGAAATGCAAATTAAAACCACAATGAGATATCACTACATACCAATCAAAATGGCTAAAAAAATAAAAATAATGACAACAAAAATTGCTGACAATGATGTAGAGAAACTGTATTACTCATACATTGGCTATAGGAGTGAAAAATGGTACAGCCATTATAGAAAAGACTTCAGAAATTTCCTTAAAAAATAAACACACAACCACCATAAAAACCAGCAAATGCCTTCTTGGGCATTTATCTCAGAGAAATTAAAACATGTTCACACAAAAATCTGTACATGAATATTTATAGCAGCTTTACTAAAGACAGCCAAATATTTGAAACAACCCAGATGTCCTTCAACAAAGCGAATGATTATAGAAACTGTGATACATCCATACAATGAACAGCAGTAAAAAGAATGAACCATTGATATGCAGGCAACCTGTATGAATCTCCAGATAATTACACTGACTGAAAAAGCCAATCCCAAAAGATTACATGCTATATGATTCTATTCACATAACATTTTTTTTAAAAATTTTTTTTATTTCAGCATATTAAGGGGTTACAAATGTTTCGGTTCCGTATATTGCCTTTGCCCCACCCAAGTCAGAGCTTCAAGCATGTCCATCCCCTAAACAGTGTGCACCACACCCATTAGGTGTGTATATGCCCACCTCCTCCTCCCCCCTCCCATCTGCCTGACACCCGATGAATGTTACTACTATCTGTGCACTTAAGTGTTGATCAGTTAGTACCAGTTTGATGGTGAGTATATGATGTGGTGCTTATTTTTCCATTCTTGGGATACTTCACTTAGTAGAATGGGCTCAAGCACTCTCCAGGATAATAGAAGAGGTGGTAGCATTGTTTTTTGTGGCTGAGTAGAACTTCATGGTATACATATAACACATTTTATAAATCCACTCATGTATTGATGGATACTAGGGCTGTTTCCACATCTTTGCAATTGTGAATTGTGCTGCTATAAATATTTAAGTGCAGCTGTCTTTATTATAGAATGTCTCTTGTTCTTTGGGGTAGATGCCCAATAATGTAATTGCTGGATCAAATAGTAGTTCTGCTTGTAGCTCTTTGAGGTATCTCCATATTGCTTTCCACGGAGGGTATACTAGTTTGCAGTCCCACCAGCAATGTAGGAGTGTTTCTATCTCTCTACATCCACGCCAACATTTATTGTTTGGGAACTTTTTGATAAAGGCCATTCTCAGTGGAGTTAAGTGATACCTGATTGTGGTTTTCATTTGCATTTCCCTGATGATTAGAGATGTTGCACATTTTTTCATGTGTTTCTTGGTCATTAATCTATCTTCTTTTGAAAAATTTCTGTTCATGTCCTTTGCCCTCTTTTTGATAGG
>VBSM01001124.1:3789604-3856892 GCA_008086735.1 Cheirogaleus medius
TTTGTTATGCCTTCAAGCAGCAACCCTGTTTGTTAGGTGAACCTACGCCGGAACACATGACTCTCATGCTGCTCTGGGTTGGACACATATTCCTTCTCCTAAGATTAATTCTTAAGCTGCACAATTATATGGCAAATCCTCTACAGGTGACAGAAGTCATCTTTGTCTTTTTCCAGTTTTAAATGGGAATGCTTTCAAATTTTCCCCATTCAGTATGATGTTGGCTGTTAGTTTGTCATACACGGCCTGTATACTATTGAGGTATGTTCCATCTATTCCTATTTTGTATAGAGTTCTTATCATAAAAGGGTGCTGAATCTTGTTGAATACTTTTCCTACATCTATTTAGATGATCATATGATCTTAGTTTTTGCTTCTGTTTATGTGGTAAATCACACTTATGAATTTATGTATGTTGAACCATCCTTGCATCCCTGGGATGAAGTCCACTTGCTTGTGGTGGATTTTTTGGGGGATGTGCTGCTGAATTCAGTTTGCTAGAATTGTATTGAGAATTTTTGCATCTATATTCATAAGGGATATTGGTCTGTAGTTTTTTTTGTTGTTGTTATGTCCTTTCTTGGGTTTGGTATCAAGGTGATACTGGCTTCATAGAACAAGTTGGGGAGGATGTCTTCCTTCTTGATGTTATGAAATAATTTCTGAAGTATGGGTACCAATTCTTCCTTGTAGGTCTGATAAGATTTGGTTGTGAAACCATCTGGTTTGGGACTTTTTTTTTTTTATTGCTTCTTCAATTTTGTTGCTGTTATTAATCTATTCAGGAATATTATTTATTCCTCATTCAACCTTGGGAGGTTATGTGTTTTCAAGAATTTGTCCAATTCTTCAATGTTTTCAAGTTTATGTGCATAGAGATTTTCATAGTATTTAGTGATGATAATACAAAATACCACAGAAATACAAAATTCTGTGGTATCAGTTGTAATCTATCCTTTTTCATTTCTGATTTAGCTTATTTGGGTTCTTTCTTTTCTATTTCTGGTTAATCTAATGAGATGTCTATCAATTTTGTTTACTTTTTCAAAGAACAACCTTTTTGTTTCATTAATCTTCTGTATAATTATTTTGCTTTCAATTTCATTTAGTTCTGCTCTGATCTTAGTTATTTCTTTTCTTCTGCTGGATTTGGGTTTGGTTTGCTCTTCTTTTATAATTCCTTGTGACAATTCAATGGACTGTTGATTTGTAATCTTTCTGCCTTTTGATGTTGGCATTTAAAGCTATGAATTTCCTGTAGTACTGCTTTTCCTGAATCCCATAGATTTTGATAACTTGTGTCCCCTTTGTGATTTAGTTTGAGGAATCTTTTGATTTTCATCTTAATTTCCTCTTTGACCCATAATCATGCAACAGTAGGTTGTTTAGTTTCCATGACATTGTATAGGGATGAGTGTTTCTGTTGGAGTTGATTTCTCATTTTATTCCACTGTGGTCTGAGAAGATATATGGTATAATTTCTATTTTTTTGAATTTGTTGAGACATGGTTTGTGGCCTAAGATGTGATCAATCTTAGAGAATGTTCCATGTACTTGTGAGAACAATGCATCTTCAGTAGTTTTTGGGTAGAATGTTCTGTAAATGTCTTTTTGGCCTATCTGTTCCATTTAAGTCCAGTTTTTCTTTCTTTATTTTTTGTTTGGAGGATCTGTCTGGTTCTGTCAGTGGAGTGTTAAAGTCCTCAGCTATTATGGTGCTGCTATTTATCACTTTGTTTAGATCTAGTAGAATCTGCTTTATGGAATCTGGGCACACCTGTGATAGGTGCATAAATATTTAGGATTAAGATTATTCATAATTTTTAAAATAATATCCTTCATTATTTATATTTGGAAAGTATTCCTCTTTTACTCCCTGGAAAAGTTTATATAAACCTGGATTGACTTTTATCTTAAAACATTTATGAAATTCATCTGTAAATTAACAACCAAATGTTTTTACTCCTTTCTTACCTTTGATTTAAACAACTGAGTTGTTTTCTAATTCCATCCTTTCACTTTCTGATATGAAATTTATAACCCTATTTTTATCCTTTGCTATTTATCCTTGGTATCTTTGGTATTTATTCTTTCAAAAGCCTAAAATTAATAAAGTAAGCAACCTATTAACCAACATCTCAACTCAAATATATAAGAATATTATACCACTTTAATTCCAGTAAACATTTTCCCAACTGATATTCCATTGTAAGCTTGTATTTACTTATGTTATTTCATGTAATATCACACCTTAATGATTACCATTATTGTTAAATACAGAAAATATTTTAATGGTACCTACGTGTTCACGAGTTTCTTTGTTCACCATTGTATTCTTTTTATTTTAGCAACAACCCTTTTCAAATGAAATTATCACATTATTTTTTGAATTTCAGTCATCCTCTCAAGATTTTCTTTCTTCAAGAAGTATAACCTTTAGAAATTTCTCTAGAATAGTATTGTTATTGTCAAACTCTGCTTATCTGAAAATATCATGACTTAACTCTCATACTTGAATAATTTGATGGGTAAACCATACTATATTCTCAGTTTTGTTTTCTAGAAATATCTTTATTTAGCTTCTATCCTTGAAAGATATGATGCTTATACAATACTAAATTTACACTTATTTTACTTGAACTTGAAATACTGAAGACTTGAACCCAACATCTTCCAGTTTTTTTATTGTTGCTGATATAAAGTCTGTTGTTAGTTTAACTGTTGTCAGTGATTTGCTTTTTCTCTCTGGCTGCTTTTAAGATCTCTTTTGGTTCTTCAAATTGACCTAATGTGTTTATGTATATATTTGTTTTTATTTATCCTGCTTTATACATATTGTTCATCCAAGCTTGTATTCCTATGTTTCCTTGATTCTTGCTAATTATCAGCTAAGAACTCTCTAATACTGTGTACTTTCCACATCTTCTATCCTGAGACCTAGAACACCTCATTCCATAATCTTGCTTGCATATTTTATACTTCCGTTCTGGTTCACTAATTTTTTTCTTTAAGTATGCTTAATTTACTGTTCAAGACATTTTTAAAATTTTTATTTATTATTTATTTGGGAAATTCTCATATATTATTTCTTATTCCTTTATATTTGTTAGTTTCCAGTTGTCTATTCATTTTTATGATAAACTTTATTTCTTTAAATATTTCATACATCATTATCTTATACTTTATATTTTTTTAATTCTGATAGCTAAATTTTTGGGGGGTCATTTTTATGTTTACAGGGATGGTTTGTTTCCTTGGGTGTTTGGTAACTTTTCACTGACTAGGTTGGTCCTAATCTTAGGCAAACCTAGAGTCGTGAACTGAGATTGCTTTCCCCAGGAATGGATTTGTGTTAGCTCCTGCCATGAGCCCTTAGATGGACATGCTAGCTCCCTTCCAGGGCCCCTGCCTTATTGAGGGCATCTCAGCCTTGCCCTCCCACCACCTGCTAGTTCTCCAAATCTTACTGTCTGTACTGAAGCAATGGTGGGGTGTTTGCTTTTCAGTGATCCCTTTCCTTTCGTCAGTGCTTACCTCTCAACTCTCTGATTTTGAATCAGCCTTCCTTCCCCCATGCCCTTTTCTTTTTGGATGATCACATCTTGGAGAATAACTCTCATCTACTTCGTGGTAGCCTAGCTATACAATACAAATTATATTTTTATAATTTTAAAAAATGTTTGGTATCAAAAGAATTTTTCAGAGTTCCTGTTCCTTTATAGTGCCAGAAGTCCATCTAATTAACAATAATTTATTATTGAATGGAACATGGTCCATGGAAGAGATCCAGCCTGTTGGGCATGGAAAACTGCATTCTTGTGTAAGGCACTCTATGTAGGTAGGCCTAATTAATTAATTATTAATTAATTAATAATTGTAAAAATTTTATAAGAAAACCTGAAATAGCATTTTTGAAAGAAAACATCATTAGTATTAATAGCAATAAAATTCTGAAGTAAAAAAATGAAGTTATGCAAAAGACTGATTGGAAGAAGGTATCAAATTTGCAATTTCTTAGATCCTATAAAATAAATATGTATATATAAGTCATAAGGTCCCTGCGGGGTGTGTCAAAGGCACAGAAAGAGGCACTCACTTCACAACATGTTTTACCTTTGAGTTTTACAGTCAGCTGGGCAGACACCTTTTTCACCCCCAGGGGACTGACCACTTGACATTCATATTGGCCTTGATCATGCTGTGCTGAGTATTCATATTATAGTTGATTTTATATAAACAATGGCTAGATTAATAGCTGAATATACCATTTATAAAAAAGTATTCTATTCATGACTCTTTGGTTAAATAAAAAATAAATCAATATGGCCATTTAAGAAGGGCATAATGATCCCCAAATAATACCTAAGACCTTTTCCAGATGACTTGACAAATCATTTCTCTGTGTTGCTAGATCGTTGCACAATTCCTACCATCCCTTGCTCCCACCTGCCATCTGAAAATACAAGAAACATGATAAAGTAAATATTAACAATATTTGGCAAAGTGTATATGTTGCAAGTTTCATGCTGTGTGCAGGTAATAAAGATTTTTTAATATCTTTATCAATTCTAAGTAAGGTGCTTATACCATAGTTATTCACATTTATAACTACAGTATGAGATAAATTACAAAGTCACACAAATTCATGAAAACCCCCAGGAATGCCTGCAAGCTGTTTGTAATGGAGTTCTAGAAAAGTCAAGCTAGAAAACAGCCCACAGATCAGCAGTCTGAGACTGCTCACTGCAGAGGAGAAAAGTCAGACTGGAGCAGCTTGGACTGAATTTCTCTCAGTCAGAGCTAGTACAGGCAAAAGAGAGCACAGAATTCTAGGTCACTCCCCTCCCCCAAGCCTGATGTTCTTTCTGGAACATTACACTAACTCCTAAAATTACTAGGGATGACTTAAAAAGAACAGAAATATTTCTACATTAAAAAAATGGATTCATGACACAGTAAAAGAGCTATATAATAAAAGTAGGTAATAGTTAAGACAAATAATTTAGTCAGGATTCCAATGTGAAGAAATTTGATTTCAACTTTTTAATAATAATTAAAATTCACAGTTAGCCAAATCTAGGTGTAAAACATTGTTTTAGTTCATGTAGTCTCATGAAAAGCAAGATTCCACATTCTAGCAAAGAACAGAAAAAATTTAAGTAAACGGTCAGTTTACATTTGTTCCTAACACCAAAATGAGCAGCTTGCTAGATAATGAAATTATGATCCAATGGGGAGAAAACCAAAAGACCTGAACATCACCAAGGCAGGCAGTAAGGTGGAGGCATTAGGCAGAAATGATGAGGTTGACATTCCTGGGCCTTTAATTTAAAATGGTGGCTGTCTGAGTCCCACCTCCAGTGCTAAAATAGCATATGCTAAGATGAAGTGTTTTGCTAGTTTATTAAAGTCAGCCCTTCTGGCTACTCATGATGGTAATGCCACATATAAAAGGAATTTCAGTTTCATTATTGATGATCACAGGCAGTTCACTGAAGCGTCCCTTGCTGTGATTCATACCTTTCATGGAAGATTTTTTTTTTTACCATTTTATTTATCCATATGTTCCAGCCAGTTTAAGGAAGGAAGTTTATCTGTGGGTAATTATTATTTTGGCTTTAATGGACATTAAAAGAACTAAAGAAAATTGATAGACTACCTGTTAAAATGACACAAAAAGGGTACATCTTAAAATAATCTCTGACTAGGCAAATAAAATAAGCCTCTTTTATAAATGCATAGAATGATTAATGGACCATTTCAAGACCAACTAAAAATCCAAACACATATCCACAAGTGACACAAGCACACAGTTGCAAATGACCAAGCACAATGCTGATTTCAGTGCAAACTGGCTGGAAAAAAGAAATGGTTAGCATATTGTGGCATGAGAAACGAGCAGGACGGCAAATGCTACCAGGGTTTAGGTTAAGCATCAGCTGACGTAATACAGATGAACAAATGGAAGACTAGGAACTACATGCTAAAAAACAAAAGACCAGCACAGTGTGAAATACGGGAGACTGGGAAGTGTTTGTGTTTGATTAGGCATTATGTTTCTAAAAAACACAGACATTCAACATAAAATGATGCAAGCAAAACAAAACCCAAACATCATTTCTTTGAAAGCATTTTTCAATCCTAGCACATTGAAAGTTTAAAAAGAATGCCTGGGTGCTTTAAAAGTAATTTCCCCCAGGAGTTACCAAAGACTTCAAGAAAACAATTTCATTTCTACACCTTCTTATTAGAGCAAGGAAAGTGTTTTTGTGATATTAGCAATTCTGTGTGAAAACACAAATTTTTCCTCAGACATGTCAATAGGAATGAGAAATTATTGATCTATTGCTACTTACGGAGTTGACGCTAGACAATTCCATTCAGAAAACATTTTCTAAATGTAAGAAACCTAGGCTGGATGAAGTCCCACGCCTTTTGGTATGGCAACACCACTCTTGGGATGGCCGGGACTCACTGTCCTGAAGTTACCCCAGCTCAGGCACTGCACCAGACTGGTGGCTTCCACATTTCTAAATTGTCCTTGTTCTGTGTTTCTCAAGGTTCAGTGTTTTGACAGATAACAACCTACGCAAATCTGAAAACAATGACACTTCTTAACTCAATTATAATATTCATGACTCCAGGAGGTCCTTAAAATGGATCACTATAAATGACTGTGCTCTTGTCAGTTGATGAAAAACTGTCTCAGATAGGACAGGACTTTTGCCATTACTACAACACTTACTCTATGCTGCTGTTTACCAAACTCTAAACCTGCAGGAGGCAAGTGTGTACACACATACACACACACACACACAACAACAGAAAGGAAGGGGCAGCCCCAGGTTAAGAACCAAAGAACAGCAGAAGAATGTGCCTTCTTTAGAGCCCAGCCACGTAAAGAAGGCTGGAGCAGCGTCTTTCCTGTGTCTGTAAAATATCCGGAAGCACAATACCTTTTGACAGTTTGCTTCCAGATTAATGACTGCATCTCGCTTATTGCTAATGGTTGGTTCTGACCTTTGGATAAAGATTGAAATGGAAAAAAAAATCCAGCTTTTAATTCACAACAGATTAGTTTTGAAAATCCTATTGTGTCAAAAAAATTGGCAAGTAAAAATATCTCTGCACTGACATACATGACATTATTAAAGTTGAAAAATAACTTTCTGAGCGTGGCAAGAGAAACACTCCGATCGTGACTTTCTGCTCCCGCACCTTGTACAATTATGTTTGCCGTAGCCTGAACGGAGCCTTGGCTGTTGTTGGTGTGGCAGGTAAATCGCCCGTGATCCTGCAGGGTGATGTTCTGCAAGTAAAGTCCGCTGGAAGTTGCCACGTGCCTGGACCCACGCAGCTCCTCTCCGTCGCCCCTGGTCCAAGTAATGTGGGGGTGGGGTGGCCTGTGGCCGCACATTCCAAGGTTGTGCTGCTGCCAAGTAAGACCTCCGTGTCCTGGGTCCAGATCACAAAACTAGGTCTGGCTGAGGGAAAGAAGGAACACAGCCAGGAGCAGTTAGGAAGCCTTATTTACTCTGCATTGTGGGTTTAAGATTATCGTCCTTTTCAGGACACCTTAATAATAAAATATTATATATAGACATTAAATTCTTAAAGAATTAAATATAAAATAAATGGAATGTGGATTTGAAATAAATACCTAATTTTTTAAAACGACCTCTTGCCTTGGTGCCGTGATGTATCACAGACATTGCCATGGGCCCACCCAATACTTACTCCTTATTTTAGGGGCTAAATCTTCTCATGTTCTCATTTAAAAATATGTTTTTTTAAAACACATTCTGCCAATGACATGTAGGCACATGGCACTGGGAATAAAGTAAATAAAAAAGCAAAGTCTTCGTTCTTCTTCCTCTTTGCTACTTGGACTTCAGGCATGAGTTTGGGTTACAGCAGCCACTTTGTGACTAAGATGTGACAGTTATGAGGAGGAAAAACAGAGGCTTACATGACAGTGATTGAAATGTAGAAAGAAAACTATCATTGGCTCCATGGGGGAACGTAGCATCTCTGCACAGACTACCCTGTACCACCTGTGACGTGCAATTAACACACACGCACACATACACATGCAATTAACACACACACACACACGCTGTGCATTTAAGCCATGTCTAGTCGAGGTTTTGGTTACTTTAACCTAAACATATTATAAATTGATTCATCAAGTATCCATGTAAGTAGAAAATCTAGACTTCCAGATAAAGTGCTCCAGTCTTATTAACTCATAAGAGTTCCATCTTTTCTGGGACTCTCAAGCAGAAAGTAAAGACAGTATGATGTTAAAATGCCTAATGATTGAGTCTATGTTTGGAGGTTTATCTCAGTTTCTGAGATGAATATACTCTGGAAAGTAGAGATGCATTGATTTGATTTAACTCAACGATCAAGATTTAATTCAACATTTAACAATATTGAATGTCTTAAGTACATGAGTAAAAGCTACAGAGAAATGCAGATTCCTTTCCCCGTATGCTCACAATCCAGTACAAGGACAGAGGACAAAACACACAGTCTGTAAAAGTACACTTACCTTGGAAAGAATTATTTTAGAGTTAAGGATAAAGTGCTAGAGGGGAACATGCTGGCAGGAGGGAAGGAAGTGTATGGGAAAAGCTACTGCAATAATCGAAACAAGAAATGTTTTTGGAGTCAGTCAACGTCAGTGGAAATAGAAAGGAGGATGATCTGATGCATCTTGGAATTAAATGTTGGAGACTGATGAAGAAAGAGTAGACATAGCGGATGAATGTGAGGTTATTGGAGGATATTGATAATATCAACAGAGACAGCGTTGGCAGGATGAAGCATGTTAGTGTGGGCAAGTATGTTTGAGGGATATGAAGATTTACACGTGAGGATGAGCATGAAGGTAGTGGATGGAGATGTCAATCCAAATCTTAGGAAGGATTTCAGCAATAAAAATGGCTAAATAATGAAGTATTAATTATTTAATGCTTATTGTTTAATGAAGCATTAAAGACAAATGTTTGGGAATTGTTTTAAAATTCAAGGAGAGAAGGAGAGGAACAAAAATGTGCTGAGGTTGGGGCAGACTAGAGGAAGAGAGGGAGGAGAGAGCGCTGAGGGGCAGGGACGCCACGGTGCAGACAGGCCGAGGAGATTGAAAAGGAGGACGCAGGGTGTCAGGAAAGGATGTGGACGAAGCGGTGTCCCCAGAGTGGACAGATTCTACCCGGAGGCCGCAGGGAAGGAGGCTTGGAAGGAGTTGGTGGGTTTGTCAATTAGAAATGACATGGGAACTATGAGAGGAATTCCCATATTCAGGCAACCCCTGACTCAAGTGCATTTTTCTCCCTGAATACGTCTTGATTCAGAGCAGGTTTCCCCATTTGCTTTGCCCCTCCCTGTCCACACCCCCACCAGCCCTCTTCTGCACCAGGGCAGTAGCCTGCTCACCTCCCTCTTACCATACCCTCCTGCTCACTCTCTGAACTGTCACCAGAGATATCTTTATAAAAGAAAAATCTAATTTTGATCATGCCCAGCATAGAGTCATGAACAGCCTGAGTGATCTGACCCCCCACCATTTCGTTTGGTTTGACCCCCAACCAAACCTTGTGTTCTTCCCACCTCCCCTCCCCTCCCCTCCTCCAGCTTCTCCGTCTCTTGCACGTGCCCTGCTCTGTCCTCCCTGTGCTGCCTTTGCTCCTGTAACAATGTGCCAACCTACTAATGTGCTTTCTCCCACTAGTCCTTGCTTTCAGCACAGAGGTCACTACTCCCAGGAAACCTTCCTTGAGTGAACGCAAACCTGCAAAACTGCTCCAAGTTCTCCCCACTCTCGGGATGGGCTGGAGCTAGCTCTGGAGAACTGGGTATAAAATTTTCAGTGTTTTACAAGCTGGTAGTTAAGCATAGCTATTATTAAAAGTTAAAGTACATAAACTTACAATCAAATACATTTTTTTAATATGAAAGTTAAATTCTGCAATCCATCCCTTCTAATTATTTTACCAGTTCACTATTATCTTTCATCTTGCGGTTATCTATGCCAGCTGTGTCTGCACGGTGGAAATGCTACATGGTGGTGAGCTACTGACGTCTCTTCCCGACTCCACACTCAGTGACGCCGTGTCGGTAACTAGAGACTGGCCGTGGTGGGATTATGCATGCTACAGAAATTGGCAAATGCTGCAAATCAGGCCTCCCTCTCCCCAGACCAAGTTTTAAATATTTGCTAGCACACAACTGTCCTGATGCTTCTGTCCCCTCTCCTCACACATCATAAAACTTAGCATTTTGTCAGATTGTGGCTATCATCTAAGAGACTGTAGGCTCAGTAAGGTAAGAGACAATGTATTTCCATCATCTCAAAATAATATTAATAAAGATTTGTCACAGTCATTGTGTCTGGTTTACATAAACCATTTGAAATTATGACAAAGCAAAGCTCCTGGAAAGTTGAAAGAGCATGATTATTAATCATGAAATCCTCAACAGCTAGCTAACTGGGCATTCAATAAATATTTGTTAAATGAATTAATGATGTGTGAATGATTGGATGAATCTAAGCAGGGCGATATGCCCATCTAGGTCACCACTGATCTACTCTGCCTCAGGACGCGGGAAAACTGCCTGGGGAATCCAGAGCAGAATAGCAAAGTCTAGGGACCACATCTGTGCGGTACCAGAAAGGAACAGAACTAAGGCAGGAAATTGAAATAAACTTCAAATTTCTCTAAAACAAGATTAGAAAAATAACAGGCAATGGTAATAGTTTCACGTTGAAGTATTACATACTTTAAACAAACAATCTAAGGTCATTTTCTAGTGCAAAGAACTGATAGATAACTGATGCATCAACATTAAGTTAACCAGAAAATAAAACGTTTTACCAGGGAGACTGGAGTATCTGAGCATGGCATTCGGCATCTTGGCTTCCCCGACGGAGTTTCTGGCCATACACTGATAGACACCCTGGTCTGACTCTCTGCTGTTTCAGATCATGAGTGTCCAGTCATCAAACATATTAAGTCGAGCATCATCTTCCAAATCCAATGAATGGCTGAAAATGTGTTATGCATATATATTATTTAATCTCACTTATATTTAAAACTCTTAACAAGAATGAGAATTTATGACTAGACTTTATGTTTCATGGATACCAATTTGTTAAATTTATTTTGTTACATGAATAATTCAAATAATTTTGCTTTAAATCCTGTTCTCCCCTTCCCATTTCTGAGATTATATCCTGAACACAGACTGTGAGTCAACATAGGATAGAAGGGAAAGAGGTTTAAATGCCCTGCATTTCTGGACTGCATGAATTTAGACATGGAAGCAATCTCTCCCATATGAAAGATACTTCAGCACATTTTTGTACTTCTGAATTCCTATTTTTTTTAAAAAAGGAATCATAAGATAGTAACGTGATCTTTTCACCTCCTCCCATGAATGATTCAGTATACTTTCACATTTTGTCAAAGTGTAAAAGAAATATTTATATTCAAATCAGGATGGCATAAAGTCAAGTCTAATTATATGACTGAGCACTAAGGAAGCGCACCCTGCTTACCCAATTGTTGGATATTATGCCCTCTTAAGTGACCTGGACCATTTTGGATATTCTAGGAAAATGCCATTTATCAATTAAATGGATAACACATTGAGCATAAGTAGGTTCATATGCGTAACATTACACTACATCAATAATTGCAAGAAAGGGAGTGCTTCTGTGGATTATTTTTAGCAATAAATGCAAAACTACCGACACATAAACGTATGTTGGAAATTTTTACAGAATTGTTTTTATGGCCAAGATTTTTTTTCTTTAAAAATATTTAATGAGCATGTCTGAGGAGGTATATATTAAATAGATGTTCACAAATATGTTTAGTACTAATAAATGCATTAGGCATAGAAAAAGGAAATCTACCCCCCATCATTTATCACTCTATAAACACTTATTAAACACCTACTCTGTGTCATCCAATCAAAACACTCCTTATAGAGGAAAAAGTCCATTGGGAGAATCCCATAGTTCTCTCTTTAATTTGCTTGTTAGTTTTACAAAATCATGGGTTCCAGGTAAACATTTGCCTAAAACATAATTTCAAAATATGCCTACACTCCGGAATAACCCCACCTATTCTCATATATATAAAAATAGGAAAGCATATTAAAGAGATGGAGAAATCATCACCCTTATTCAACATTTTTTGTCATGAAAGATAAGAAATAAACAATCACCATATTTCACATTCACGTTTTACAGTGGAACAGGGGAGAGACGACAAGACAGATGGAAGCAATCTGTTCTTCAGCCACTGGGTGAGAAAAGCTCAACGTGAAGACAAAGTTCCAATTAGCCAAATGAGAACTTAAGGTTGTCATTTTTGAAGAGATTAGGGTCAGGGAAACAGCCTTAGTTCTCAGTAGCAGGCGAAGCCAGGCACAGGAGGAGGGAGCAGAGACTGGACAGCCCTGAGGGTGTGAGCTGCCAGAGCTGCTCGCGTCCAGCACAGAATGGACGTCAGGAAGCGTGTCTTTGTAAAGTGCCCCAACTCAAAAGGCTCCTTTAGTATTAAGCAACTTAATTATTGTCAATGCAATTCTAAAATTATCTAACATTGAACCCAATTAAGACTATTTGCAAAGGAATATGCTAACAATAATGGAATCACAGTTTTCAGAAGATGATTTAGTTTCCTGAAATTTTGTTCCAAAACCCTGCAGCCCAGAATTTCCAAGGCTACCAGATGTGTGCATGCTATCTATCATCTGGTTACACAAGGCAATAGAATCCGCTGAGATTCACTATGTTAAAAATGATATAAAATGGGCAGCAGCAGCACCTCACATCCATAAATTCAAAATGCATCATTCCTTTTCCTGGTTTTTCCCCTCTTTGTTCATATCTTCTTCATTATGCTCATAAAACTTGCTTGCTCATAAATCATGATGCTCCTTCAAAAAATCAAAGTAAGTTTTCATGGTTCAATATATTCTTTTCACATTGTCAGTTTAATGCAAACTGAGTAGCAATCATGTGTAAAAACACAAAGGTTTGCATAAGAATATATTTGGTGTTTTTTCCTTGAAAAGGTACAAATAAACACATTTGATTTAATGAAGAAGTATTAGTAACCTCTATTAAGGCAATTCATTGCAACAAGCATTTATTAAGTGCTTTATGAGAGCTAGGTTCTGTGGCTAGGCATCAGAAATAAGAAGACAGATAAGTTATCATCACACAAATTAAAAACATCTTCCAAATACAAAGGCATCTTCGACCATAAGTTAGAATATAACTGAAAAGCTTGCTTATAATCTACTGGAACCATTATAATCATATTTATCACAGAACTTAAATTTCTTTAGAATGGTCTAAATTTCTATGGTCTAGAACTTCAACATTAAGAAAAGTATGACTATTTCAAAAACCTCTCTCATCATGTCACCACCTTGGTCAAAATCTTCTGGTGGCTTTTAAAAGTTATAAACAGAAAGCCAAAGTAATTAGCTTTCCAGTTATTTCACAATCATTTTCTATTTCTCCCCAAGGTAAAAACTTTATTCTAACAAATATGGTGCACTCTCTTTCCTGGAACTAATCTTTGTTTATTTTCATCCTGTGCTTTTACTCATTCTTTCTCTAGCCTGGAATGTTATCCCTCCTCTTTAAATTCCTCCGATTAGTTATTTAAAAACTACTTACTGAGTGCTATTCCTAAATGCTGTTAATCACTTCACTCTCCTGGCTGAGAAGTCTAAAGAATCTCCAAAATTACCTTAACAAATGGTTCATTTCTAATTTTAAAAAAATTATGATCAAAGAAAGGGGTCTTTATGAAGTTGAATCTTTGCTATGATTTAAGATTTCTGTCTTCATATGTGATCTATATTGCTAAATGTTCCATAGTTGCTTGAAAACATAGTATAGTTAAGCTTTTCATGTAGCACCTACATGTATCATCAGGGTTCTAAACTGTGTTTAGATATTCCTATTAATTTTTGTTCTAATCTTCTAGAAAAAGTATTAACATTTCTCAGTATAAATGGGTTTGTGTTAATTTATCCTTGAAATTCTCTCATTTTGTTTTAATTTTTGGCAGCTATTTTGTAAGGTATACAAAGCTTAATGAAATTCATAGAACTTATACATTTTAACATCAAGTATGATCTAATGATATATAATTACAATATTGCCTTGAAGTTGACTTTGATTGATATTAATATTGATATATCATTTTTGTCTTGATTGATATAACTCGGTTGTAACATCTGTTTATCTGTCAACCTTCTACTTCTCAGTATCATAATGTTTTAGATCTGCCTCTTATAAATATTTTTATAAGATATTTTTATAAGATATCTGGGTTTTTTAATCCAAACTTATAATGTCTTTCAATGGGCTATTTACTGTTTTTACTAATGTATTTAAATTTATTTCTTTTTCCCATTTATTTTTATTTGTATATATTTAATGGGTACAAGTGTAACTTTGCTACATTGATATATTGTATTGTAGTGACCTCAGGGTCTTCAATGCATCCATCACTGGAGCAACACACATTGTATCCACCAAGCAACCGCCCATCATCCACCCCGACCCCTCCAAGGCTCCATTGCCTATCATTCCACACTGTGCTTCCAGGTGTATGCATTATTTAGCTCCCACTTATAAGTGAGAATATGTGGTTTTTGTATTTCTGTGTCTGAATTGTTTCACTTAGGATAATGACCACCACCAGTTCCATCCATGTTGCTGCAAAAGACATTATTTCATTCTTTTTTACGGAGGAATAGTATTCCATTTTATACACGCACACGCCATTTTCTTTATCCACTCATTTCATTGGTTGATGGGCACTTCGGTTGATTCCATATCTTTGCAATTATGAATAGTGCTTCGATAAACATATGAGTTTAGGTGTCTTTTTGACATAATGACTTCTTTTCCTTCAGGTAGACAGCCAGTAGTGGGATTGGTGGATTTAAAGGTAGTCCTATTTTTAATTCTTTGAGAAATTTAGATACTGTTTTCCATAGAGATGGCACTAATTTGCATTCCCACCAACAGTATATATGAGTTCCATTTTCTCTGCATCCCCACCAACCTCTGTTTTGTATTTGTTTTTAAATAATAGCCATACTGATCAATGTAAGATGATATCTCATTGTGGTTTTAATTTGCATTTCTATGATGGTTAATAATGTTAAACATTTTTTCATATGCTTATTGGCCATTTGTCTTCTTTTGAAAAATGTCTATTCATGTGTTTAGCCCACTTTTTAATGGGATTATTTGGGATTTTTTATTGAGTTGAGTTCCTTATAAATTTTGGATATTGGTCCCCTGTCAGATGTATAGTTTACAAATATTTTCTCCCACTCTGCATGTTGTCTGTTCACTCTGCTGATTATTTCTCTTGGTATACAGAAGTTTTGTAGTTTAATCAAGTCCCATTCATCTACTTTTGCTTTTGTTGCCTGTGCATTTGTGGTCTTAGTCATGAATTTGTGGCCTAGACCAATGCCCAGAAGAGTTTTCCCTAGGATTTCTTCTAGTGTTTTTAACAGTTTCAGGTTTTACGTTCAAGTCTTTAATCCACCTTGAGTTTATTTTTATATACGGTTAGAGAAGGGGGGCTAGTTTCATTTATCTTCATACAGCAATGCAATTTTCCCAGCACCATTTACTGAAAAGGGCATCCTTTCCTCAGTATATGTTCTTGTTGACTTTGTCAAAGATTAGTTGGCTGTAAGTATGTGGCTTTATTTCTGGGTCCTCTATTCCATTCCATTGATCTATGTGTCTATTTTTATACCAGTAACATGCTGTTTTGGTTACTATAGTCTTGTAGCATAATTTGAAGTCAGGCAATGTAACTCCTTCAGCTTTGATCTTTTTGCTCAAAATTGCTTTGGCTATTTGGGATCTTTTTTGGTTCCATATGAACTTTAGAATTGTTTATCCAATTGTGCAGAAAATAATATTGGTGTATTGCTAGGGATTGCATTGAACCTGTAAAATGCTTTGAGCAGTATGATCATTTTATTGATATTAATTCTTCCAATCCATGACAATGGAAAATTTTTCAGTTTGTTTGTGTCATCTACAATTTCTTTCATTAGTGTGTTGCAGTTTTCCTCATAGAGATCTTTTACTTCCTTGCTTAAATATAATATATTCCTTGGTATTTTTTGTAGCTATTGTAAATGAGATGGCCTTCTTGATTTGGTTCTTGGTTAGATGATTATCAGTGCATAGAAAAGCAATTGATTTTTGTACATTGATTTTGTATCCTGAAACTTTACTGAATTCATTTATCAAATCTAATGTTATTTCAGTGGAGTCTTTAGGGTTTTCTAGATATAAGATCTTATCATCAGTGAATGGGAATAATTTTGCTTTCTCATTTCCAATTTGTATGCATTTTAATTTTTTTCTTTTGCCTGAATGCTCTGGCTAAGACTTTTGTACCATGTTGAATAAGAATGTTGAAAGTGGACACCCTTGTCTTCTTCCAGTTTTTAGGAGGAATGCTTTCAATAATGCCCCATTCAGTATGATGTTGGCTGTGGGTTTGTCATATATGGTCTTTATTATTTTGAGGTATGTTCCTTCTATACCTAGTTCATTGAGGATTTTTATTATGAATGGATGCTTAATTTTATCAATGCTTTTTCTGCATTTATTGAGATGATCATTTGGTTTTGTCCTTACTTCTGTTTATGTGACATATCACATAAACCGATTTGCATATGTTGAGCCATCCTTGCATCCCTAGTATAAAACCCACTTGAACATGGTGTAGTCTCTTTTAGATGTGCTGTTTGATTCGATTTGCTAGGATTTTGTTAAGAATTTTTGTGTGTATGTTCATCAGAGATATTGGTCAGTAGTTTTCCTATTTTTATAGTCTTCCTGTCTGGTTTTGGCATCAAGGTGCTATTGGCCTCTTAGAATGAGTTAAGGAGGATTCCTCTTCTGTTTTTGGAACAGTTTCATGAGGATTGGTATTAATCCTTATTTGTATGTTTGGTAGAATTTGGGTGTGAATTCATCTGATCCTGGGCTTTATTTTCTTAGGAGATTTTTTATTACTGAGTCAGTCTCACTACTCATTATTGGTCTGTTCAGGAGTTCTATTTCTTCCTGATTCAAGATTGGGTGGTTATATGTTTCCAGGAATTTATCCAATTCCAATTCCAAAATTTATCCAAGTTTTTCTAGATTGTGTGCATATAATTCATAATAGTCTCTGATGACCTTTCATATATCTGTGGTATCAGTTGTATTTTCTCCTTTTTCACATTTGATTTTGTTTATTTGGATCTTCTCTCTTCTTTTTTTTTGTTAGTCTACATAGCGGTTTGTTAATTTTTTAATCTTTTTGAAGAATCAACATTTTATTTCATTGATTTTTTTTTTATCTCTATTCCATTTAGTTCTGCTCTGATCTTTGTTGCTTCTTTACTTCTGCTAATTTTGGGTTTGGTTTGTTCTTGGTTTTCTAGTTCCTTAAGGGTAACTTTAGGTTGTTCATCTGTGATCTCCTTTTTTGATATAGGCATTTAATGCTATAAACCTCCCTATCTTCCCTACTTTTATTATATTCTATAGGTTTGGGTATGTTGTATTCTCATTTTCATTTGTTTCAAAAAGTCTTTTAGTTTCCACCTTAATTTATTCATTAACCCATTGATTGTTTGGGAGCATGTTGTTTAATTTCCATGTATTAATATTTGCATAGTTTCCAGAGTTGCTGTTTGTATTGATATCTAGCTTTATTCCACTCTGGTCTGATAAGGTACTTGCTATGATCTTGATTTTTTTAAAATTTGGTAAGCCTTGTTTGTAGCCTAACATATAGTCTATCTTAGAGAATATTCCATGTGCTAATGAGAAGAATGTATATTCTGTAGTTAGTTGTTGGGGTAGAATGTTCTATAAATGTCTGTTAAGTGCATTTGGTCTGAAGTACAATTTATGACCAATTTTTTTTGTTAATTTTCTCTCTCAATGATCCAGCTAGTGCTGTGAGTGGGGTGTTGAGACCCCCCATTATTATTTTGCTGCTTTCTATCTCTTTCTTTAGGTCTACTAGTATTTGCTTGGTAGATCTAGTAGCTCCAATATTGGGTGCATATAAAGCACCCAATAAGAAGCAATATATATAGTTGGATCATTTTTTAATCAATTCTGCCAATCTGTATCTTGTAGGTGGAGCATTTCACCCATTTATGTTCTGTGTTACTATTAATACATGAGGCTTTATTCTGTCATATTATTCACTGTTTTCTAGTTGGTTAATACATTTTTTCTTTCTTTTTCTCTTTTTGTCTTTGTAGTTGATGAAATCCTGTCATGTTGCCATTTGATTCTTTTCTCTTTCTCCTTTGTGTGATTGTTTTATTACACCTGTGAGTGTTATATTTTTATGTATTTTTGTGATGATGAATATTAACATTTCATGTTTAAGACTCTTTGAGCATTTCCCTGTAAGGCTGGTCTAGTGGTGACAAATTCCTCAGTGCTTGCTTGTCTGGAAAGACTTTATTTCTCCTTCATATGTGAAGCTTATTCTGGCAGAATATAAAATTCTTGGCTAACAGGTTTTACCTTTCAGTCCTTACAAAAAGCCATCCCATTCTTTTCTGGCCTATAAGGGTTCTGCTGCGAAGTTCACTGTTATTCTGATGGAGTTTCCTTTATAGGTGACTATATGCTTTTCTCTTGATAATTTTGAAATTCTTTCACTTTGACTTTAGATATTTGAATATAATATTCTCTGGTGAAGTCCTTTATGCAATGTATTTGCCTAGTGATCACTGGGCCTCCTGTATCTGGATGTCTAACTCTCTCACTATACTTGAGAAGTTTTCATTGATTATTTCCTTAAATACTTTTTCTAAACTTTTTGATCTCTTCCCTCTCAGGAATATCAATAATTCATAAATTTAGCTATTTTTGTAGTTCCAGATGTCTAAAATGCATTGTTCATTATTTTCTATTCTTTTTAAAAAATTATAGTTTGACTAGAATATTTCAGAAGGCCTGTCTTTAAATTCTAAGATTCTTTTTTATGTCTAGTCTTATTATTGAAGCTTTTGAATGTGTTTTGTATTTCATTAGTTAATTTTCCAGTTTCATAATTTGTGTTTTTTTAAAGATATCTATCTCCTTGGTGAATTTCTCATTCATAACCTGAATTAATTTTATAATTTCTTTGTATTGGTTTCAAGATTTCTCTTGCATCTCATTGAGCTTCCTTAAAACCATTATTTTTAATTTTTTATCTAGCAATTTGAGGAGTCCTTTTTGATTAGGATCTGTTGCTGGACAATTGTTGTGGTCCTATGATAGTGTCTTATTTCCCTGATTTCTTATGTTTCCTGTGTCTCTCCATTGATATCTACACATCTGGTGTATTAGTCACTTCTTCCAATTTTTTGAAATTACTTTTATAGGGGAGAATTTTTTTCTGATAGATGTATATATGTTGTTGGTTGAGTAGGATACATTGGCTTTGATTTTGGCTCCTGTAGTAGGGTGATATTTATATGATTTCATTGGCAGTACATTAGTTCAGTGGTATCTGTGATTTCCTTGATGGCTTAGGGTATGGTTGTTAGTTGAGGCTCTGGTGAAGTTTTGCTGGAGACTTTTACACCAACTGAGCCAGTCTTCAGGCCCCTGTGGTGGTGGCAGTGGGCTGAGCATGCCTGTTCTTAGGCCCCAGAGCACCTTACATTGTCCGAGAGGGCCAATTCTTGGACCTCTAGACGGCTTGTTCAGAAGCTAGTAGCAGAAGCAGTGGCCTGGGTTTGTGTGTGGACTCTCAGTCCCATGAACAGCTGGTGTAATGTGGGTGATGGCAGTAGCAGTGGTGGACCAACCCACTAGGATCCAAATGGTCCTTGTTGGTGTTGCTGGCAGTTGTGAGGGACTGGGCTGGCTAGTCCCTAGTCCCACAGCTTCCCAGAGCAGAATGGTGGATATTGTCCTAGGAGAGCTAGGTCTCTCCTGTCCCTTCCCAGCTGGTGGCAACTGTAGCCATATCACCTCAAACTTGGCCCAAGGGTGGGGCACAGCCCAACATTAAACTCTATAAAATGGAGCCAACTTCGGGCCTGTGACCAGAAGGGCTGGAGTGCCACTCGGGAGAGCAACATGGGCAAGAAGATCTGGGGAGTGGGATCTGCTCAAGTCTTGGCCTCACAACAGCCCATTGCAGGGCAGTGGCTATTATCCTTGGTATGCATAGGATAGCCCGGTATCCCTGTCCCTCCTCAGCCTGGCAGCAGCTGCAACCACATCAGCCTGTACTTGGCCTGAGGATGGAGCGTAGTCCAGTGTTAAATTCTCAAAATTGTGCCTTGAACCTGTGACTAAAGAGGGTGTGGCCCCTCCTAGGCAAGCACTATGGGCAAGAAGCTGTGGGAAGTACAGTCCACTCACATCTCAGTCTCATCAGCAGCCCAGCAGGGCAGTGGGGACCTTCCCAGGGGTGTGTGGAAGCACGTAGTCTCTCCTCTCCCTCCTTAAGTCAGCACAGTGGTCTCTCCTGCATCTGCAGATCCCTAGTCTCTAGGCTCTCCGAATGGCACTCAGCTGAAGCTGAGCTCAGATGCCTGTGGGATTCCATGTGAGTTTCCTTTCTGGAGCAACCTGTCTGTGCAATCTCTAGGCAGCTCCCCGTGTTATGTCTGAGGCCCATGTGGGTCTAGGGGTTCTACAGTAGCCAGTGTGGAGACCTGGGCAATTCTCTCTTACCGATTTCCCACATCCAGGAACTTCTCCCGGCTCTCCGCCAGTCCTCAGCTGGGCAAGTTTCCTTAAACCCTCCCCTGACTTTTGGTGCTCCTGTCACTTCTCTGGTGAATCCTAGTGTTCTGTTCTAGACAATCTGTTTGAAATGTATCTGGTTCCTCTCTTAAATTTATTTCTGATAAATTATTTTATGTTTTCTCTTTTCCAAGCCTTTTCTCTGCCTTTTAAATTCTATCTCTTCTTCTCTTTTGTTGGATTCATCCAGTTTTCTTTATCTACCTTTCCCCTTTTCCTGGTATGGAAAAATCTTTCTATTTGTTAGTATTTCAACTTGATTTTTAACATGCATTCTTGACTTAACAAAATCCAAAGTAAATATCAGAAATGAGCCATGTAAAATGATTTAACTGTTCTCTCTCTTTACAACTCTTCTTAAATATTGTCTAACATTTTACTTCTCACTTACTTTAAAGTTGTTCAGTTCTTAATTTAATAATCACAGTTTATTAGTATTTATCAACATGTTTAAAACTTACTTTGTTCACCTTTGCTCCCTGCATATCACATCTTCCTTAGGGGTCAAATTCCTACTCAGTGAAGCACATCTATTTGTAGTCCTTTCAGCAAATATTCCTGAGTAAAGGTCTGTTCTTTATGTAAAAATGTTTTTATTTATTTTACCTTGTCAGATAATTTGACTGAATATAAAATAGAAGGTTATTTTTCCTTAACACTCTAAATATAATTTATTGCCTTATGGTTTACTGCAAGTATAATTGCCATACATTTGAAGGTATTCTGCAAATTACCTTGGAATGAAAGATTGTATTGCTGACTTTTAATGTTGTGATCATAACAAACCTGGTAGAGATTTCCTCTGTAAATTCTATTTGGGAATCAATACAATTCTTAGTCTGAAATTTGATGACTTTTTTTTATTTTTGGAAAACTCTCAGTCATTATCGCTTCAAATGTCCTTAGCTCGTTCTTTCCCACCTCTCTGGAACTCCTGCTGGATATACGCTGGGCCTTTCATAGTCTCCATGTCCCTTAACCACTCTGAAATCTAGTTCACTCCCACGAATCTACCTCCTAATCCTCTAATTCTACCTTTGGTTCTGTCTAATCAGTTCTTAACCCACTCCTCTAAGGACCCTAAAGTCAGGATAGAGGTTCCCTCCAGGGAGAAGAAAAGGATGGGGATAAAAAAGGGACACATAGGTAGCTCCTAATGAGTGGGCAGTATTTTTTTCAGCCTGGCTCATGTTAAACAAATGTTTGTTTCAATTATTTGCTGAACCATACTTTATGCTTCATGTACTTTCAGTATATGCATTATCTGTCTATAAAAAATTCTCAGCAACAAGTAATCAGCAAGTTAAGACTTGTTGATGGTAAACATTTCTTGTTCTAAACTCTTCCCTTTCATTTTTAAGTTTTCTACATGAAATGGTTAATATTTTAACAGGCATTACTACCTGTACTTCATCTTCCCTTCATTATTTCCTTCCTTTTAGACTTTTTTGTTTTCTTTTCAAGCGCATCTTTCCTTCTTTAGCCACTATATTTGAAACATGTATGCCATAAATTCTATCAGGCAATGTGATTTTTCACTTGTTCCTTTCTAAATGCTAGTCACTACCTTTGTAACCTTGAACACATCATTTTTGAATTTAAACTGTAAGAGGGCAGAGCAAGCAGTTTTAAGACATCAGAAGCAGCGATTTCTGTTTCTCACATGCCCTTGAACAATCTCAAGATGGAAATAAATGGAACACTTCTACCAATTGAAGGCTTTCTCCTGGGCCAGTTTCCAGATTTAATAGTATTCATAATTGCCAAGCTATCCAAGCTATTTTTAACCTACACTTATTAGTTTTTTTTGTAGGAATTAAAAACACATTTCACAAGCATGGCTGAGTTTCTGGCTACAATTAGAAATTCAAATTAGAAACAAAAAGCATACAAACTATTTACCATTTCTTTTAGAGTATTTTATAGAGCAAGCAAAAATTATCAGAGTTGATTATACACATGACAGAAGAAAATCACCTAAATTATGTGCGAGAATGAAAGACACATGAAAACCATGCTAGTTATCAATAATGTAATTGATGATAATATAATTTTCCCAGTACTAGCACTGAAGCATATAGGTATATAGTTCATTTTGTGTATCTATTTTATGTTACCTACTTGTTCCTTTTTTAGCACTTTCATTTTAACTTTTTAAAAGTTTGTTATGACTATTTAATTTTACACTCAGATTTTTAGATGCATAGGTTTTGTGTTTTATCAAACAGTACCATGAGAATAAAATAAATGATTAGCATTTTAAATAATCTTGCATATCATTTATTGCCAATTCACTTAAATAATTCTACAGTGTCTTACTATAGGAAAGTTACAATGTGGAATATGAAATATGAATTTAAACCTAAAATAACTCAGATGGGGCTATATCAAATTATATTCAGATTTAAAACAAACTACTCTGTTATCAATCAATAGTTTCTTCTAGAAATAATACCAAATTATTTTAGTCAGTTTCAAAATCACTGATGTCTAGAAATGTGTAAGTTTGAAGAAGCCCTTTAGATAGCTTGAGCAAATAAAAAAATAAGAGTTAAGAGACATTTTTATCTCCTAGAAATTCTGATAATTTTAGTAATTTTTTCTATAAATAAATTAGTTGAAGTGAGATAAAAGGATTACTGAAGTCAGATACAGTACAACCCATGTGCATGCTTAGTATTTACTTGTTATGTATTCAAATAATCTTAGGTTTGGGATTTCCTTCAGCCCGGCAAGTGAAGTAGACAGTATTTCCTGGTGGTATCTCCACATCTTGGGGTGCAAAAGTAATTCGGGAACTCTCTGTAACAAAAGAATTATTGATATATTTTTCAAAGACACAAAATTATAGCTTTCTAGGATATTGTTGAGAAAGAGCTGTAGGTAATTCGTTTTTCTACATTAGTGTTTTATACATCAAACTGTGTGTGCTTAGTCATACACATATCAGGTAAGATATTAGACATATGCTTGACTTAAACTTTAGAAGTGTGAAAGATTCACTGCAAAAAGGGATCACCAATGAAGTAAATTAAATACCCCTGTGCCTGCCTTTGGTTCTAGTAGTTCAATACAATCATATTTATGGAAGGACTTGGATTTTATGGGTCAATTTTTCAAACCAAGTAGTTAAATTCAGCTTGCAATTCTGCAGGCACTCTCCCTAGACAATTAGCCATCTAACTACCCACTTTGTACAATTTATAAGAATTTATATGTCTAGACTTTAAACTTGGTTGAGCAAAATTACTTATCAATATAAATGAATGATTCCATTCTCCAATCATAAGTATTGAGGGATAAAACACGGAAACATTTAAATATTTTTAATAAAAAAGTGGAGTGATTGATTTTTTTAATGAATCAAATAATATAATTGAATTTAAATTATAGAGAACAAAGTACAAAAGAGACTTATACTTTTCTATAGTAAATTTCACCTAATTCTCTTTAAACCTTTCTAAAGAACAAAATTCTTCTTTATATAAGATTAGTTGAGATTTCCTGTCATTAACAAGTAACCACGCCCATCATGTCTGCAGCATATTCCACAGATCTTGAGTAATCTTACCTACTTCATTAAAAGTCCATATAATCAACGTCTTTGCTGTACCCCCTTTTTTGAGAGAAAAATAGTTCTATTCATTTGTGTGTTTATTTTCTAAAAATAATTCAACATTAGCATTGTGCAAGGCAAGGTGCTAAGACAAGTGATGAAGCAGTGATCAAAGCAGACAAAGTCTCTGTACCCAGGAGTTTCTAGTTTCATGAAAACAATTAAAATTAAACAAACAGGGCAGGCGTGGTGGCTCACATCCATAATCCTAGCACTGCGGGTGGCCAAGGCCGGAAGAGCACTTAAGCTCAGGAGTTTGAGACCAGTATAAGCAAGACTGAGACCTCATCTCTACAAAAAAGTAGAAAAATTAGCCAGAAGTAGTGGCTTGCACCTGTAGTCTCAGCTACTTAGGAGACTGAAAGAAGAGAATCACTTGAGCCCAGGAGTTGGAGGTTGCTGTGAGCTAGGCTGATGCCTTGGCACTCTGGCCCGGGCAACAGAGTGAGACTCTGTCTCAAAAAAAAAAAAAAAATTAAAAAAACACAAAAAACACATAATAACAAATTGTGATAAATGCTTAGATGGAAAATAAATGAAATAAATGGACCTGATTTAGGGTGAGCATGGTAGGGAAGTGAATGGGGCAGGGGTTAAATGAAGTCATTCCAAGTAATTAACATTTAAGAAGAGGACTACTAAAAGAAGTAGAAGGAGAATATTGTAGGCAGAGAAAACAGCATGTGGAAAGCCCTTGAGTTGACAAAAAGCTTAAGAACTTCCAAGAATGGAAAGAGCATCTTGGCGGCCGCATCACTGAGTAGAGGGAAGAGTAGGTGATGGCACAGGTGGAGGGCAGCTGGGACTAACCGGACAGGGAGTGTCAACCACATGAGGTATTTTGTGCTTTATTTTAAGGTAGGAAGCTACAGAAGGGTTATAGGCAAAGAATGATGCAATCAAGTAAGTTTCTTTAAACAATTTCCCCACATGTAATAGATTGGAGAGGGAGGAATGAAAGCTGGGACATCAGTTAAGATGAAATGCAATCCAGGCAAAACCTCACTGTGGTGTGAACTAGAAGTCGGTAGTAAAGGTAAGAGCTGCGGACAAATTTGAGGCTGTTTTGGCAATAAAGACCAAGTGAATTTTGTTCTCAATCTGAATGGAATTGAATTATATTAATATGACCTTTTAAATTATCTGTTTAAAGAAAATCAAATAACATCATAAGCAGCCATAATCAGTTCTTTAAGTAAAGCCTACTGCTTTATTAAGGGTGTCAGAACATAACTATATGCTTATCAAATCCAAGGTTTGCATTATTTAAAAATTGTAAGAGATAATAAAACTGATTTTCATTACTTTAGTCATATTCATGATCCCATTATATATGAGAAAAAAATCAATGACTGCATTTGTGGAGGGGTTTTCTTAGCAGTGAAAATTAGCAAGTACTTGATTTAAAGTTAAAAAATTATTGATTTTGTGCACTAAGTGATACTGAGGTATAAGTGCATACTTTAATGCTGGACACCATTTCCTGTGACCTTGTTGAAAAATTATTTTTCTCAATATTTCTCCTATGAAATTATGGAGGTTAGATTAAGTGATGCTCAAGGACTCTCCCAGCTTTATAGTTGAAGACAGTTAAAATTTCCTTAAATGAAAATGCACATGATGTAAAGGAAATTGGCTATACTTTCTGCCACACCCCTTAGAAACACTTTCTGAGAATGTGTTCTTGCAAATGCAACATCATACAATAAACCTTTACAGAAAGAGAACAAACAAAAGACCCATGTGTGCACACATAGAAAATGACATACCGCACTTGAATTCCTCTGCTGTTACTGAAGCAACCAAGCGCCCGTGCAGTCTTCTGGGATATTCGCACACAGCAGCAGCCTGCGTGTGGCCACTTTGGGCATAGCCTCACAAAAGCTCCCCCAGCCACAGTAAGTCGCAGTCGCAAACCAGAGCGTTGGAGTCCCAACGCCTGGGCACGGAGGCAGGAACTACAGCTGTTACAAGGGACTGTTAATTTCTATGACGAATCTTTGGAGTGGAAATACTTAATTTCCTCTGACCTACCTTAGCTGTCACATCTTTGACTCCAGGATTGCTAGTTACCAATAAGCAGATTTTAAGAATTGCTCACTTAGTTGCATATCTTGCAGAGAGTAGATACCTTTTTATATTAATAATGTTTTGGGGAAGCCACATTAATACTAGAAAAGCAGTTTCCCCTTAACGTGCGCTATATTGATTATAAATAAATAACTGTAAGATAAAATGAACACATCTGTTTTGGAGAAAACTTAGAATTAAAACTGTAAGTATTGAAATGTTAGAGCTTGTTTACATGTTAAAGAACAAGGAATCTATGATGTGGCAGTGGCATTTTAATTTTTCATAGGGATTACTTCAGAGAAATAGTGGAGGCTTTATTGCGCAAAGGAGGCTTATAAACGTGTTTGCCTGTGGTTCATGCAGCTACTCCAGACGACGGGCTCTTTGCCCTTTAAACCTCCTTAGCATCAACATGGACAGGCGGGTGTTCCCTGCCCTAAAGGATCGAAGCAAAACATTTTCGTATTATGTTCAAAAGGCCTGGCTAAAAAGTCCACCTCTCGAATTGTCACTTGCAGATTGTAACAGGAAGGTTATGGCCCTTTTCATTTCTGTATGGTATTTCCTAAAGTAGGCACACAAGTTACTCACTTTTGCCAAGTTTCATAATATTTCCCTAATCTTTTCTACCATTTTTTCTCATGAAATAAAAGTGATAGCCAAAGAGATTTATGGTATGTATGTGTGTATGTGTGTGTGTATATATATCCATTCTTGCTAAAAGATGTGTAGCAAAAGGGCACAGAAATGATGAATTTACCTTGTCATTCCTCTCAAGGGGTTAAAAAGGGAGCAGTAGCTAAATGGAATTCACAAGTCTGTCTACAGTGGCAATCTGGTCACACTCTACACAAGACAACTCCAGTGATAAAAGGACAATATGAACATATTTATGATAGAGAGGAAGGTTAGGTTGCTTAATACCTTTATGTAATAAGTCATGTTCTATGTGACTTGAGCAGAATACAAAATAATATGATTTTTAATAACTTTCAATCAAAATTATACATGTATGAAAAGTTCTAAAAGAAACATTTGGGAAAACAAACACACAAACAAAAATGAAATCTAAAGGAAACAATCTGCAAGTAAAATAAAAAATCACCTAGCTGTATTAATTTAGGAGTTTGCACCTATATTGAGTTACTGGAACAGGTAAACAGGAAAGTAAAGAAATCATGCTATTCTTTAGATTGAGAATTTAGAATACTTCCCAAATAAACTACATACATATTAATGAATTTAAGAAAGATTTATTGTCTGACAGTTTTGTGAAGTGTACTGTAAGATGATCAGTTCATAAGATTGTTATATTGTATTTAAATTTTATTATACTAAAAAGGGTAGCTATATTTAGTAGCTTAAATTTGCTAAATTAAACGAAAAAAGTCATACTCACTAAAAAGTTAGTTAATGATACAGATATTTGCTTAATGTTTCCAGTAAGACTTCACACTAAACTGAGAAAATAAAGGCATAGTGAAAATGGAGAATTCTTTCAGCCTTATCCGGAGTGATGTAAAAAGCATAAAAGTCAATTAGCACTTGTTCAGGACTGCATTGTTGGTTCAGTTGTCCTTGGCTGTTCTTTATTTATGACTGACTTATTTTATCAGCTATTTAGCTAAAAAAGCAGATCTATTTCAGCATTATTGTGCCCAAAGTTCACATTTACATTTTGAGTTTAATTTCTGGTAATTTTGTCAAAAGGAGTTTACAGTGGCTAGGTATAAAGGCGTCACTTCAGTGCCACCATGGCATTGCTCTGTGTTGAACACAAGCAAGGATGTTGATACAACTCCCTCAGGAACATCATGGACACGAGGCCCTAACAGTCTGGAATGTTCCATTTCCCAGTGGTCATCACTGCTTACTCATTAGCCCTCCATTACTACATGGTCACATGTTCCCTCATGGGTCCTCATGGTTGTGTGTTTTGCTAACAATGGAGCACAAGATTTAATTTCTTCTTATTATCACTATCAACTTCAATTAAGATATTCACTCATTGTGGAGATACAAAACATGAACAAAACAACTTAAGGATATATATTTTCACTCGCCAATTGAAAAACTCCTTTTATATTTGAAAAATAGTAGTGAATGTATACTTTTGTATAATAATCTTTTTGGGGACCCTTTATAAATAATTTCCAAACTTATGAGAGAACATTTTTTGAAATGTTGCCTATAATTTAGAGCCGTGAATTTTGAAAAATAAAGACCAATAGGGTAAATCAATAAGAAAAGTCATTTTTATTAGCCCTTACTTGACTATAGTAACACTAGTAGTACACCATGTTCAAAATCATTGGCATTTTACTGTTCTCTATTTTGAAAGTGTTCTTACATCAAATATCACACCAAGTGCACTAAATGCAAGACAACTGCCTTCTGATAATATTCATTCAAGAATCACATCATTAAAATAATTACTTGGGCACATTTACTGCTCAATGGACAATTTCAGAAGAAAAAAAATGGCACCAGGTTAATGACTCTTTTCTATTTGAAGATAGAGTAATATATCACTTGTCTAATACTTGCACGATCCCTTTCGCTTACAGATCGAAAACCACTTTATAAAAGAATTTCATTAATTTTCACATACACATGTGAATATGGTTGTCGTGAGTTAGAAATGGTATGGTACAATAGAGAACCCAATGTTAGGTGACCCAAAAGGTGCCATGCCCACAGGCAAGTAGTGGTATAGCAAACAGATTCACATTGGTTTCTCTGTCCCCACGTGCTATTGGTAAACTGACGCTCCCCGCTGTTGAAAGCCTTCATTGTTGCAGGTGGAGTTCACTTGGTAGTAGAGCTTATTTATGAGCCCTCCATCACTCTCCTGTATTCTCTTGTTCTCATCTAAATTGCAGCCTGAATAGGATAAAAGTTTGAGGATTTGGAATAAGTAGGTACCAGTGTTCACCCTGTCTCAGATCTGTCAGGATCTCATGGACCCTGGAGCAATTTGCTCAAATTGTTAGTATGTCAGTTTTCCACAAAATAAATGTATAAAGTAAAGATACTCCATCAGCATAGCATACTAACGAAATTATCTTAAAACATTTGAAATAAATGCAATGCATGCATCATAGACACACACTGGTACATCACTGTAAGCAGGGCCTCCTTCAGCCTTTCTAGCAACATTTTTTTTGCTCCGTGTGCTCCAGTGATGCAGTGAATGCTGTTTCAATAAAGCAAGGGGTTGAAACAGAAAATCTGCTACTAAGAAAGAATAATGAAATGAGATTAGAAAAAACTGAGGGATTTAGCACTTCAAGACTTTCTGAGAGTTGTAGAAGCCGAGAATGATACTCAGAGAGAAATCTATACAGACAAGAAGCCCTGTATGGGAATTATAATATACAAAGACACTAACTCTAACCATAAGTGATGTAACAAAGCCAACAGAAGACAAAGAGGGCAAGTAAGAAATAATACACATTATCTCTACCACCAAAATGAAGCATCCTATGACCCTGTTACAAAATTTCTTGGCATTTTGCATTTCCCACAAAAGATTGAAAAGCAAGAATAGGTGTGCGTATTATTCCAAATGATTGTAGTGCAACCAATTCTGACAAGTAAGAAAGATTTGCTGAAAAAGAGTCATCAACCAAGGCCTTTGTGGGTTTGAACTCAATCAAAAAACACCAAAGAAAGGACTGTGGGGCAGCATTATGTGTGTCTGAAGTGAGAATTACCAAGAACGCAGGAAATAAAGACTCGAATGAAAGGATTGGGAGTGGAGGAAATGTCCCCTTGATTATCCTTAGTTCCTTCAATGCAGAGACTCCAAGCATTATTTCCAGGCACCAAGTGAGCACATATTTATTTTCTCAGCACTCTAATTTTTACCTAAACATCATATTCCTTTGCTCATGGACCTGTATCTAGGCACACAACATTAGAAGAGCAACAGCAACAAAAGTGGTATCTAAGACAGGTGACAGATACACCTGTGTGAGTTTTCCACTACGTGCTCTTCAACTGGCATCTGCGAAGCAGGCATCTGTTCTTTACCTGATAAATGGACTTGCACTTGTGTGTGCTAGGAGAAAGGCAAAACAAAATAAAAACCGTGTAGAGATGTACACACAGACGGGGCTGAAGAAAGACGGAGTGAGGGAGAGTGATCCACACGCGTGTACAGAAAATGAGGCGAATAGGCGGGAAACGGGGAAGACAGGAGCAGGGAAGCCAGTGGAGAACAGAGCCCATGAGAGGACTGGGATTGTTGTTTTGTTTGTTTAATGTAGGAGGAAATGAATGGGATGGAAAACTCCGCGTGCAACAAGGGAAAGCTGAAGCCTGGCCAGAGGAGTCAGACTTTCTTCAGAACTTCTCACATCTCTTTTCTAATAAAACGTTAAAGGAAAAAGAAGTCTTTGGAGTCTTTAGATTTGACCAGCAAGGAAATTGCAGAGAAGCAAGGAAAACTTCTATCTTCAATATTCCTTTTGAATGTCACTTCTAAGAGAATACATGAAAGCTCAGTAGACTATCTGGGTCCTCTATCGCTCTGAAGTTAACAAAACCGTTTTCTCTTGAAAACGCTAGCACTGCCATGATCTCTCACGGCAAGAGCAGGCAAAGGCAGCCACTGTTGGGGATTTATTTATTTTGGAGACAATTATAAGGTTTCTGTATTTACGTACTTGCTTTCACTTACAGTCTTTTTAATGAATCCAGATGCGAAAAGCTGCCAGCTGGGATTTTAGATAGTTTGTTGTTATGCAAAAATCTGAAAAATAAAAGATAAATTTTAATCACCACACAATAAAGATGAGTTTAGGGAACAAAAACATTTTTCACCTAATTTTGAGTCCACTAATTTTTTTAAAAAAGTATTTCAGTGAGAAAGGGCAAACAGAAATCAGTGTCACTTATGCAAGCATTTGTTTTAAAGATTGACATGTATCCTGCACTATAGGAGTATTTTCTCATCTGTGTACTTTAAAATATTTAGTTTAACAAATGCTAAATAAAGGGCAATCCATAAAAAGAAATATTTAAGCATGCAGGGAATCAAGGTAAATAGACCATTCATTCATCATCAGCACACAACGTATACATAGATTAAATCAGCATGTTGCATGCCTTGAATATATACAGTTGTTATTTGTCAACACATACTTTTAAATTAAAAAAGAATGGCACGATGAAAAACACAGGACAACAGACGCCTGCAAATGGACCGTGACTGACCGGGCCCTGCAGGTGCAGCCCCTGCGGTCCCCGCCCGCCAGCCACATGCAGGTTCGCTCCACCGCCGGTGGCGGATCCGGGCGGGGCAGGGCCGGGAGAAGCACGTTGCAGGCTCCCGTGCCCGGGGAGGCGGCGGAGGGCGCAGGAGGCAGAGGGGACCCTGGCAAGGTGTCTCCGGGGTCCCTGTCCCGGGCAGCCGACACTGGCCTGGCGCCTCCACGCCGCTCAGCCGCGCCACCCCTCCCATCACGCCGGCGAAGTCACAGGCGGGGACTGCCTGGTCACCGGGCCACTGAATGCTGCTGGACAAAGAGCACGAGCGAAGAGAGGAAAACCCAGGCGACTCTGCCGCACAGAGAAAAGGTGAAGGTCACCTTCCCGAGACTCAAGGAAATGAAAACTCAAATTATGCGTAGAAAACTTAAACACTTAGCTACGTCTGCCTCTTCAGGAGGCCTGCTTCGCCCTGTCTCCGAGGTGAAGAGCGCATGGCCGCGTTTGCATACGTAACTTGCACCTGAGAAGACATAATTTCCCGATCCTTCCTGGTTTGGCGCTTACACCCAGCTTTACCTGCCCCGCGTGACTCAGGTTCACAGGAGCGAACAGAGGAGGAAGGCGGCTGTGAAGCGAGCGCTGACCCAGCACCTGCCTGCGCGGCTCCACTCAGACGCCCTCGAGCTCTTTCTCAAGTAGACCTGACTTGGATTTCCACATCCATGCCTGTGCTGTCCAGGTTTAGCAAGAATCCTGCAAGGCAGTTTCACTGGAAGCCCCCACCCCGATATCTGAGCAGATCCTTACGCCACAGCCCCAGGTGAAGTCTGACCCGGGCCCACCTACAGCAGGAATCCTGTTAGGTTGGTTTAGCCAGAATCCCCCTCATCCCTGAGGATTCCTCTGAGCAGTTTTCCATCCCCTGCCCCTGCCCTGCTCCTAGACTATAAACCCCAAACTTTCTCCCTCAATGCAGAACCCCTTTGCAGTGGCCCCCATCCCTGCTGCCATAGCGCACCTTGAATAGTCATCCTTACTGTGCTTTACGAAGTGTCATTGAATATTTTTCTTTAACAGTGTGCAGTGGATGCCATATAGTATAATAATTCTCCTTTTCCAGTACAGGCCCAGAGCCCTGTGCCATTTTCTCATCCCAGGAATATTGGAACAGAGTTTCATGATGGAGAAATAGCTTGTAGTGTATTGCACCAAACCTTGGGAAAAGCCACATAACCCGCACAATTTAGACCTGTTTTATTTTTGCTAGGTTACAAGCTTATTTCATTATTTTACAAGTAGTGTAGTTCTACATGATAACAACAGTAGAAAGGCTGCTATTACTTCCTTAGACATGTTTAATAGTCTGGAAATTGCATCAATAATTAGATATTGAAAGATGTTATCTATTTTTCAATCTAAGTAGACCATAATTAATTATTTAACAGGCAAAATAAATCAAGAGAAAAGCAAAACATTGCCATCATAACAGATTTGGAAGCAAGGTATGCAAATATTGAAAAATAATTCTTAAATTTTTCTTAGTTTTGTACAAATGGTGATAATATATGCAAATGAATGTTATTTTAACATTAGTTTATGTCAAACATTATATAATTCTCAAGTCAGTTGTCATTGCTGCTTGATATTTATGTAACTGTTTTTAAGCAGATTGATCTCTATAAGCCTCAGCCCTTTTATCTATAAAACGAAGAATTATTACAATAGTGACTATCATTGTTTTATCTCCCAGAATACTATCCTGGCGACAGTACTAAAACAGTAGTACTGTTCCAGCAGTATTGATTTGCAGAGGTGCGAAAATGTATTCTTGTAATTTCTTTTTTTCTTTCTTCTTTCCAGCTTTCTTTTTTCTTTCTTTCTTTCCAACTGTTATTTTTCAAAAACAGTTCTGCAGTATATTTGTTGATTTCCGCTTGTAGAATCCCTTTAATTGCTTTACTCCCAACAAGAACCTAAAACGTACTTCTTTTTATATTGAAAAGTTTATATAATTATTTGATTCTGATGTCTTCTTTCAAAGATGTTTGGTCAAAAAAGTAATATTTTTAGCAGTATCTACTGCAGGGAATTTGATACAAAGACCTATCTCTTTCCTATGACAGAAATATACATGTTATCAAAAAGAGCCAAGTCATGAATGAGATTTTTCTCCCGTAAATGTTCTGAGGGAGAGAGAAAGTAAATATTCTGCCTGAGGTTCAAGTTAGTGTTTCAAGATATATTCCTTGAAAATCCAGGAGACTTCTGAGAAGTAGAGAAAACGTCATATTCAGCTCTGACTTCTTCAGAAAACCTGCTGGAGAGGCCTTGGCTTCAGTGGGGTGGGCGCATGCCTGGTAAAAAACCTTTTCCATCTGGGAGAGCGCAGGCCAGCGCCAGCTTCTCCACAGGACGTGGGGTCAGAACACTGTGCACCTTCCCCAAACAGCAAAGCTGAGTGTGTTCTCAGGAACCAGGTATATCCTTTCTGGGCGCAGAATACCAAGGATTTCCTTCCTTTTGATGTATTTTGTTCATGTTTTTTAAAGACAGAATCATTGAGGATTCCAAAAGAAGCACGCAAAATAGGAATTATTGCTGATGACATTAGTATGCACATAAAAGACAAACCAAGAATGTCCACAGTCTAACTAATCTGAAATTTGTAAATGGTACTGGATAAAAATAGAAATGTTCTCCAATACCAGTCCTGAATTATTGGCCCAAAGATCATAATTCTGTAATGTTTGACATACTTTAACTGAGCACTACTTCAATCTTCTGCCTGTGTACCAAGCTCTAAATCAACTCGACCATTTCAACACACATGGCTCTGCTACCTGTGCACACATTCTTTCACTTGGCAATGTAACAATAAATGGTTTATTATGTTTCAAGATAAGTCTTATCTATTGGAGAAAATTTGACTTTGATAAAGTGTCAGGATTTTCAAATCAATCCTTCTACTCATAGAAAAGATGAAGATGCAGGTCTCCCTTGCCTGTGTTGTCATCATGCCACCACCAAAAAGAACATTCCCACGCAAGCGTCAGGGTTGGTACTTACGAAGGTAACACAGGGGGCCTTTGTCAAATCACACCAATAAGGAATTGCTGTAGACATCATGCTGCGGCTGCTGAATGCACATACTTGATGAGGTGCAGTGGGGGCAAAGCCACACTGAATTTGTTTGGATTGAGAAATACCTTAATAGAATACTATAATTTTAATAATGAAAATATTATTTCAGCAAACAGATTTCTAAGTTATGGAGAGAATAATTCTGGTTCAAAATAGTGAACTGGCACACAAATTTGCCTCAAATTTGCCTCTTTCACATCTCTACTGAAATAATTGCCCAGATGCTTGATATAAATAAATAAACCCACATCGATCAAGAGGACAGAATGTGGAAGGTCACCAACAGGGAATAGATTTCAGCAAATTCTGGAACCATAAAATGCATGGGAAAGAGTTAACAGATGAAATAGACAGAGAAAGTTACACCCCAGAGAATACCATGAGGCAGGAACAATTAGAGTGTCTTGTCCCAGAGACTTTAAACAGGCGGGGCAGGAACAGGAGTGAGAAGTGGGATTGAAAACAAGGGGCTACAAAGATGTGGGGGGAGAAATACAGTAACTGGTAGCCACCACCTCCACATGGGACATCAACTGCAAAGAGGAAAAATTTCATTTATGTGTAAGTATAGATTAGATAGAGACAAAGAGAGTTTTCTAAAGAAATTGAACAAACTGAAAGAAAAGTAATGGATTTTTGTGGAGCTGGAACTCAAGAGAAAAAACCTTCTTCATTCTAGCATTTTAGGAAGATAAATCTGCCGTTGACATCCAACTGTCCAAACTAAAATTCTCACCAAAGAGGAGATTTTGTAAGAAAGCAGACCTACCTCTAGGAGAGCAGGAGAACCCATACTACCTATCCAATATTTTCAATATAAATAGACAACCAATAATCACAAGGCATAGGAGGTTAATTAGGAGCATGAAAAAGAAAGATCAAGATAAAGAGAAGAAAAACCAATTCTAGAAGAGACAGGGAAATTCAGAGGACTAAAAAAAAAAGAGAGAGAATAAGAAAAGAGAATACAATTAATATATGTACTCAAGCACTCAGATCTGAATATATATTATTATTATTATACCTATAAAACAAGAATCAGATGCTATGGAAAAGAAATAAATAGGAAACAAAAAAGATGTTATAGAAATTAAACCATGATTAAAAATTACAAAAAGCAGTAAATTTTAAAAATGAAGTAAAAAATTATACCAGATTATGAATCAAAATGATAAAATAATAGATATTAAAAGAAAAGATAAAACTGTGGAGATCCAGATAGTCAAATATTCAATTAAGGCATCTCTAAAAGAGGAGACAGAAAGAATAAGGAGGAAAAATTCAAATAAATAATTAAAGAGAATCTTTCAAAACTGGGGTTGAATTTGAGTCTTCAGATTGAAAGAATACATGAAGTACCCACCCCCATAATTGAAAAGTCTCATTCTTTGTTATAAATTTATAAAATGTTGAAATACAAAGAATAAAGATAATTTAAAATCTCCCTGTAAAAATAAATTTGATTTCCTATAAAATAAAAAGAATCGTAACAGACTAGAAGAAATGGAATGCATGATTCAAAGGAAATTGTGTTTGAACCTATAATTTTGTACCAGATGAACTATCAATTATGAGAATAGAATACATATATTCCCAGGCGTTTAAGGATTATCAAAACTATCTCCCTTAAGCCCTTTTGTAGTAAGTTACTTGAATATGTATTCCAGTATGTATTCCAGCACAACAAAGAAGTAAACCAAGAAAAAGGAAGGATACCAGAAACCATGAGCTCCAGTCAAGCAGTTAGTGAAGGAAAATCCCGTGATAGCTGACACTAAGTCTAATGCAAAGCCAGTTCAAATTAGAAGACAGGGGTCCCTGGTGGAAAAAGGAAACAGCATGGTTTGTATAATTCAGGAATATGAAAAATGTGAAGATATTGCTAAGACACATACTGCATTTAGAAATAGGTATAATTCGAATATCTGTCCAGGAAATGCAAAAAATTATATAAGAAAGTAATAGTTCAAATATGAATCAAACACATAGGACATTATTTTAAGTAATTTAAACCATAAAAGAAAAAAAAGTACCCTTTTGTTAAGAATATTCTTCTTGAAATAGCCAGATTCACGATATTTACACATTGAAAAAGAAATAAAATCTTAGCATATTTCCTGAATCTACGATAATTTCCTTAAGATAATTTATTTATATTTTTTAATTTGTAGAGGTCACTTATGGTCAAAAGCAAGAAATATACTTGTAGTCACAGGGTAGGATAAATATGTTAAATATGTAAGTAGTGTATAAATAATAATGTAACTAACGGAATACAGATGTAAAATGAAAAGAAAAATGCAAGAAAGAGTATGGGTTTAGGTAGTAGTTTCAAATTCTTAAGTGGAGAACAAGAGGGGCTATCAAAATTAATGGAACAAGATTAGAAGGTCACAATTGCAAAGATGTGGAAACAACTGAAGTGCCCATCAATACATGAGTGGATTAATAAAATGTGGTATATGTACACCATGGAGTACTATTCAGCTATAAGAAACAACAGAAACAACAATATTTTCCTGGATAGAACTGGAATCCATTCTATTAAGTGAAGTATCCCAAGAATGGAAAAATAAACACTACATGTACTCACCAGCAAATTGGTATTAACTGATCAACACCTAAGTGGACATATAGGAATAACATCTATCGGGGGTCTGGCAGGTGGGAGGGGGAGGGGATGGGTATATACATACACAGTGAGTGTGATGCGCACCAACTGGGGAATGGACATGCTTGAAGCTCTGACTCAAGGGGGGAGGGGGGGCAAGGACAATATACGTAACCTTAACATTTGTACCCCCATAATATGCTGAAAAAAATCTTTAGAATCAGTTTCTCCATATACAGAAAAAAAAAAAAGATTAGAAGGTCAATTATATACAAGTAGGTGAACTAAAAATAAAATAATGTAGTCTTCGGACACGGGTGTTAGCATAAGCAAGGGCATTAATCTATTCATGAGGGATCCATCCCAGAACCCAAACCCTTCCCATTAGACTCCACCTCCAACACTGGGGATCAAATTTCAACATGAGACTTGGAGAGGACAAATATCCAAACTAGCAGGAGTGCCACATACTTTCCTGTCCAGTTTCCTGCCCATCATCACATTCCTGCAGCAAAAAGCAAACAAAAGCAAACTGTGTAATCACATGCACTCCTACACCTCTATGGGCAAACGGGGTGGAGTGACTGCATGGGACAGTGGTTGACTAGCGCTTCTCAGCTTTTCATTTTACTACGGTATTTTGTGTATTAATTAAGGGTGTCCTTTTTGAAACTCATAAGCTCTTAATTCATATTTCTTTTTTTGAGGAAAAGAGATTCCTGTTTAGCTATGTAATTATGTTTAGCTATGTAATTCTGCATTTTCTTTCTTTTCAGAAAAACATTCTATACTATCATCTAAAGACACAATAAGTTTGTTAATATAAGGTATTAGAGAAACTGCAGTAGCAGAGTATCTTCATCCAATTAAAGACAAAACATAAGGAGGCTGCCCCAGTGTCCCTTGGTTTGTCACTGTTTATTTAATAAAGCCTTATTGAAATAAAACATCCATCTAGAAAAGCACAGACACTGTGACGTAGAGCACAACGCCTTGCCCAAAACTGGGCATGGCTGTGTAAGTACCACCCAGGAAAGACAAAAAGGCAGGACCTTGCCAGGATTGGAGAAGCTCTCCCGGCCACACCCTATGACCCCCTTCTCACCACAGGTGACCAGCATTTGACTTTTCAATGCTGCATGTGTCCCTGCTGTCTGTTTTTAAAGATATTTTAAGAATAAAGTAGAACTATGCAATTTTCAGTGTTTAATTTTCTCAGAATGTTCTGAGAGTCATCCATGTCGTTGTATAGTGTTCTACTTTATGAATATACAACAGCATATCTCTCTATCCCCTTGTTGTTGGCGACTTGGGTAGTTGCCAGCATGGAGCTGTCAGAAATAACGCTGCTGCAAACACAAGAACACGCCTTCCGATGCCCAGGCGCGAGCATTTCTGTTGTGTGTGCAGCTGGGAGTGGAAGTGCTAGATCACAGGGATGTGTACATTCAACTGTACTAGACTCTGCCGTAAGTTCTTGAAATGGTTTTACCTCATTTGTGAGGTGCCTGTTCATCTCTTTTGCCGTATTTTTAATTAGATCATTCACCTTTTCTCCACTGATTTCAAGCTACAGAAGATCTTACAGTCGTGTTTCATAGTGCCAAGGTGCAGGCGCTGCTTCCTGAGCCTACAGCGGTGTCCTGACCCCTGGGGCAGCCTGATGGGTTGTGGAGACGGAGTATGGACAGCAGAAGCAAAGGACACCTAAGGGATCAACACTTACAGTCTTTCCAACCACAGAAGGTCTCCAAAGGTCTCTGGCTGTAGTGTTTCTAGTTGGTTGAAGTGCATATACCTGGAAGGCACAAAATCAAGTTGGTTATTCCTTGTGCTGGTGAGTAAAATGTTTGAAGAATTAGCAATAGCTTCAGCTGAAATTAGAAATTTCACTGGCACCAACCATTATACATCAGATATAATAATCAGAAACTCTGAGCTATTTTATCTCTTCTGCTGTTCACAGCCCTGAGTGTGAAGATGTTCCAAAGAGGAACCTGAAGCCCAGCCAGAAAGGGTCACCATGTCATCCTTTTCTCAGGGAGCCTAAGAATAAGTGGTTGGTTAAACTACCCCTCTACTCATTAACACTTTTAAAGTAAGTGAAGCTAGAGTAATAATTAAGATCACAACCACAATAAGACACATTACAAGTGACCAAATGCTTATTTATATTTCAGAATAGGGAGAATTCTCCTGCCCTGAGGAGGCAAAAGATGACATATTTTATGTAATTTTGTTGAATACTTGAATGAATTCTAACGCCGGGGGATGTGGATGAAAAGTAATCTGTCTTGTTTTAGAAGTAAACCTTTTCATTGCTCCGTATCCCCTCTATGCAACTGATCCAGGAGGTACTTCCAAGCTGCCATTTCAGAAAGGCTTCTCTGCACGCAGCACAACTGCAGACGGACAGGTCTGCATTTCCCTCAGAAAGCCTGTGCTGAAACGGAGGGAAGCATGCTTCCAAAGCACAGAGCCACACAGACCTTTGCAAAGCGAATCTTACTAGTCAACAGCAGGGTCCTTGGGCAGTCTGCGCACTCCTCCTAGAACATTTAAATATATGCCCTGCACCTGACTTCTGAACACAGCTTCTTCAAATCGTCTCGATGACACCAACAGCGACATACAGCAGTGTATAGTGAACGGCTGAAAGTCACCATGAAAAAGAACAAACCAAGTTTCATCCAAATTGGGAGGAGGCCGGTATGTTAATATATTCAGGTGGAAGGACACAGTAAATGCTACTTGACTTTGTCAGTGGGAAGCTATTTGACTTGAAGTAAGGGCACACAAAGGTGGAAGATTTACATCTCATGTTTGCATAAAATATATTTAATCACAACTGGAAATATTCCTGAAAAAAGAAAATAAAAATCTTTAGGGAAAAGGAACATTTCTACTTCATTTCTAGGCTTCTTTCTTATAAAATCATTATTGTAGGAAGAGCACCTCAGACACCTAAGGAAAAAGCATAATTACAATAGAATAAAAAGGATGCAGTTGGAAAGAAATGATCATTTCAAACTGCCTTAGGTTGGATCCAAAGCCAGGGCTGCAGCCTCCTACCCTCTGAAATTTGGCATCCTGGCTGGTCATCCCACGCCTTCCTCCCAGGGGCCCTGTTCATTATAAAAGCCACAGCGGTGACACTGTGTAAGACACTGCAATGACACGAGTATCTAAGCATTAGTGTAAAACAACTTTACCCTTATTACTTTGAATTACACACAGGCTCACACACATTAACACACACACAGACACACACACGGTACCCTACAGAATCGTTACCTTCCATCATGGCTTAGCACCTGGCCAAGGAGGCAGAGCCTGGGAGAGTGGCAGGAGGAGATGGGGAGACTGGCTGCCAGAGGAGGGAGGGGAGAGACAGAAGCCGCAAAAAGTGAAGATCAGGAAAGAGATCTATTACAAGATTTTTCCTTCCTTCCTTCCTTCCTTTCTTCCTTCCTTCCTTCCTTCCTTCCTTCCTTCCTTCCTTCCTTCCTTCCTTCCTTCTTTCCTCTTTTTTGAGACAAAGTCTCTCTCTGTTGCCCGGGCTAGAGTGCCGTGGTGTCATCATACTCACAGCAACCTCAAACTCCTGGGCTCAAGCGATCCTTCCTGCCTCAGCCTCCCAAGTATCTGGGACCATTACGCCCGACTAATATTTTCTATTTTTAGTAAAGACGGGTCTCACTCTTGCTCAGGCTGGTCTCCAACTCCTGAGCTCAAGTGATCCTCCCACCTGGGCCTCCCAGAGTGCTAGGATTACAGGCGTGAGCCACCACACCCAGCCTATTACAAGATTTTTCTTACCAAGTGAAATGTGTTGCATCATTGGATTCCAACCTGTGTGTGTGTTATACATGCTCAATAATGTAGAGTACAAATAGAATTTGATGAATAAGAATCAGTGCTGATGAGGACTTCAAATTTAGCATGATTTAAATAATAATAACAGGAACAAAACAAATATTCAGTGTCTTCAGTACTTACATGTACTGTATTTCAGTACATGTATTTAGTCATTTTTAATTTTCACAACTACACTGTGAGGTAGCTTCTGTAAGTACCCCATTATTTAATTGGGAAAAATATGGTATAAAGTTGTGGTCCCCAACCCCCAGGCCACAGACGGGTACCAATCCGTGGAATGTTAGGAACTGGGCCACACAGCAGGAGGTGAGGGGCAGGTGAGCAAGTGAAGCTTCATCTGTATTTACATCCACTCCCCATCACTCACATCACTGCATAAGCTCCGCCTCCTGTCAGATCACCAGCAGCATTAGATTCTCATAGGAGCAGGAACCCTACTGTAAACTGCACGTGCGAGGGATCTAGGTTGTGCCTCCTTATGAGAATCTAATGCCTGATGATCTGAGGTGGAGCAGAGGTGGTGAGGCAGATCTGCTGGGGAGCGGCTGCAAATACAGGTTATCATTAGCAGACAGGTCTGACTGCACAATAAATGTAATGCACTTGACTCATCCTGAAACCATCCCCAACTCTGGCCCTGGAAAAATTGTCTTCCATGAAACTGATCCCTGGTGCCAAAAAGGTTGGGGGCCACTAGTACAGAGAGATGAGGTAACTTGTTCAGTTTTGCACAACTTGGAAATGCCAGGACCAAGGTTCAGTTTCAGCAGAGGTTTCTCTTAACAGCTGGGCTCAACAGCCTCTAGCAGCAAAGCCAGCAGCCACACATAGGCTCAGCTGACACGAGATCACACAGCCATGACCCAGGGAAACCTGATCCAACAATCCTGGGAATAGAGACTTTCTCAGTTATGGAAACAGATACTCCCCTGGGAGAAGTGCCCAAGGCCACAGAGCAAATCAATGGTAAATTCAAGCCACAAACCCAGCAAAACCCGTGCTCAAACACTCCTGGAAGCAGCTTCTTGGTTGGTCTACATTAATGCTTTCCTTTATCTGAAGCTGTGGCTTTCTTATCTGGAGGAAAGCAATGCCTTCCAGCCATGCAGCCACCTCACAGGTCACCTGTGACTCACAGGTCACAAGCCAGGTTTGTAGGTTAACCAACTTAGAGACAACAAGCAGAATTTATAAGTGAATGTTCTAGTATATGAAGTTTTCCCTTCTTCCTACTTTTCTATACTTTTGAACAATTTCTTTGTTATAAAGAAACTTGATTTAGCATAAGCACTTTCAATTGGTACTAGTCCCCCTGCCATCGTGTGGCAAATGTTCATCCTCCGTAGTCGGCACAGGTGTCTGGTTACTAGAGCTAGAAAGAAAGACAGCTTTCTCTTGGAAGAGTATCTTATATACAGAGCCAACTAAAATCAGGGCAAAGAAACAATCTAAGGGTTAAAATAACATAAAATAGTTTATTCAATATCATAGCTACTATGTGATTTATGCTACACAGTAATTAAATTGTTAAATTTTGATTTAACATTTAAATATTTTACAGGTAGCAATTCATATTTAATAATTCATAAGAAATGTATACTCTGTTTTCCAGAAGGCACCCACTGAGAAGCCACTAATCACGGAGCCCTGTGTACTCCTCATTCCAGCAATGCTTCCCTAGAGTAAATCACCCCAATTCTAGACTTACCCCGGGAAGCCCTGCAGGTTGAATAAACAACTGGTATTTGAATTCAGTACTAATGAATGTGAAAAATGCACAAAAGTAGATTTTATTTCTTGCAAGAAAATAGGGCAGCCCAGAGAGTTCTATTTGATCATAGTGCAGGCATGTTTAAGCTTTGTGTCTACATCATTTGACAACTTTTCTAACAAATTTTTTTTCAAAAATAATTTTTTTAAATCTTTAAACCAATTCAAAGCAGTAAGGTGTTTTAAGTTTGGTCTGTTTGATTTATGTGATGGCTCTAGCCCAGTCAAAGAGGGAGTTAGCTTTGACTCCACTCACCTCTGAGCCTTGATAATACAGCACGTCTCTCCTCTCTGACACCTCATTTTTATGAGGCTGTTGATAACCCTGACATTTTTGGAGATTTATTGCAGGTAGGTAAATATGAATGATTACTTGAGAAGATTTTAAATCTATTTACATCACTTCAAAAAGTTTAAACATAAATGGATCAGTAGCTATTTCTTCATATATAGAAGGCAGAAAACGATCACCATTGTCATTTCTTGTTCACCCACACACAGCCTCCCTAGAAAGTTTCATCAACACCCACCGCATCAGTTATCTCCACACAGAAGGCTTGCAAACTGCATCTCCAGCCCAGATTTACCTCTAGGGACTAGATCCATACACCAAATGCCTTTTAAAATATCTTCCAGATGTCTCAGAGGCACCTCAAACCCAGCAAGTCTGAAACCCAACCCCTGAGCTGCCGCCACCACACTTGCTGTCCTCCACCGCTGCTCGTCTGGACGCACCGGTGCCAGTCAGAACACCAGCACTGACACCTCCTTCCCCTCACTCCCTGTGCCCTATCCAACTCAGAGTTCTTCTGGTTTTGCCTCTTGTCCCTTGAATATATCGCATTCTCCCCTCATCCACTCCTTCCTCACTAGAGCAAACCATGCCCCCGGGTACTGGGATGCAAACATCCTGCAATGGGTCTGCCTCACCCATCCATTCTCCCCTCTGTACCATGCTTCTCAAGGCCCTTAAGTGGCTTTGCGTTTCTGTAAGAATAGAGACAGAGCTCTTTAACAGCCAGAGTCCCTGCCTGGTCCCAGCTGGAAGTGCCTTACCAGCTTCCTCTTTAACGTCCTCTCCATGCCCACCTCAAGCCAGCACTCCTGCCTTCTCCGCCCCGGACTTGCCCTAGCCCTGCCCACAGGAATCTCTGCACAATTGTCTTCTCAGCTAGGCCACCCTCCCCGCTTCATCTCACCTGCTGATTCCTACTCTGTGTCTGGACCCCCACTGTGCTCTTCCCTGGAAAGCCTTCCCCGAGCTCCTTGTCCACTGCACTGCTGCGATTTTATATTTGTTTGAGTGATATCTGGTCCCTGTCTGCCTTCCCTAATCAGACTCTAAGGTCCATGAGGACAGAAACAATATTGGATTAAAGGTAACTTACACATTCCCAGTTTCCTAGCACAGGCTTTGACAGATACATAGTCAATATAGAGTTGATCACTGAAAGAATGAATGATGAGCCATTATTTCTGCATAAGCATTGTCTTTGCAAACAGAAGATAAAGAACTCTCAGCATATTCTATGGCAGAAAACAAAAGATGGGAGTATGAGCCCTAAGAAAAGCTTTCTGAGTTAACATTGGCTCAACATCCCATAAGGGCATCACATTTCCTTGGGAAAGAACCATCCCAAACATTGACACAAGCCTGACTTTTGTGAGAGCTGTAATAACCTATGTCTAATTATACATCCTACAATCTCATGGAAGCATTAGGCGCTGACAAACATAGGGGACATCTAGAAAATTCTTCCTGGGGCTTCTCAAAGAGAAACCACCTCATTCCAAAGGGATGTTTTAAAAATCACATATTTTTGTGAGCATTGAAAACGTATTTGACAGTCCTTACCCAAATATTTGTTTACTTACACAGCCACCCTCAGGTACGAGGCCACTAAAGCGAGGACAAATATCTTCCTAAACTCTCTAAAACATGAAAAGCAGAACGTGTGGCCAGAGAATGACAATAAAAATAATATATAGAGAAAGATGTGGATGCAGGGTGAGAAGTTGCTGGTATTGATTCAGCTTTCACATGAACTCACTGAGCCACATAAAAACAAATTTGCTGTGCCTCACCGTCACCCTGGCAACCCCGCTCGATGCAGCAGCCAGAGATGGGAGGAGACCGCTATATTTACCTGTATCTAACTGCACAATCGAACTAGAGTATAAGTTCAGTGTTCCCAACTTTTTTGTACAAAGTGGCTGTTTTTTATTTCCTCAAAAGCCTCGAGAGTATAAAGAAAACAGGAGTACTGTCAGTAGAAGGAAGTAGCATGTGGGCATGTGTGAGTCTACGTGTGTGATTTCACATGCATCTCCATGTGTGTGAAACATAAGCTTAGGACTTCTGAACCTGAAGCACGCAGTTGAGGGGATGTTTAAAATAAGACCTCAACAATCCTAGAACACGAGGCACAGCCCAGAGCAGGAGCGGCTGGGTGACAGCTGACTTGGAGACCCACCTTGTCCTGCCTCCACATCCATGCCGGGTGCGTGATAGTGATTGCAACTCCCCATACACATCAGCTGAGATAAAAATGTGCACTTTCTAGCTTCATTGCACAAGAGCAGGTAGGAATGATCTGTTAGACCAACAAATTATTCATACAGTTTAGGAATTAATTAAGCATCTGAATAGAGATCTTTATTTCAGAGAACTGTAAATTATTTTAACTGATTTTAAAGGAAAAATTGACTGCATTACCATAATCCATTAGGTTCCAGAGAAAAGCTTTCCAGCAGCTCATTTGCATGCTGTGCTAAAGTCAGTAACAGTGTATTTTACCAAAATCTATTATACAGAGAATTGTTTATTCTTAAAGAGTTAGAACCAGTTAAAAATCATATAGCACAAGCTTCCTCTTCAAGGAGTTATTTCAATCTTAAATTATAATAGTCATGGAAAAAGTAATGTTTCTAAAACAGTTTAGATATGGTCTGATTGAGAATTACAGAAAGTTTTTCATTAAGAGAGTTTGAACTAATTGCTATAAATGGTTGTCTAAATCCAGTCTCTTCTTTCCAATGTAAACTATATTGGATTACCTGAGATTTCTTCCTGAAAAAATGCCGATCATACTAGCCCCTTTAGTAAGGTTTGTTAATGTCTTCCCATTGTCTCAGCTGGAGTTTAAGCTTTCCAAGATTATCACCCTGTGACTTTTCTCCTCCCTTGAGTCTGAGCACCCTACAACCCCCTCTGTTATCTCTGAACCTCCCTTCTTTTGTTCATGGTGTCTAATGTTCAGAGTGTTTTCTCACCCACTGGGGCTCAATTCAAATGCTACTTTCCCCATTAAGGACTTAGCAAGTGCTCATGTCAGAAGTAACTTCACTCCTCTGGGATTAATAAGCACTTACTGAGTGTCTAAGAAGTGCAAGACAAGATCCTCAACCTTCTCAGAGATTAGAAGCAGGTAAGAGGTAGAAGACAAGAAATCAATCACCACAGTCCAGTAGGATACGTAATAAATGATGATATGCAAGGAGTACCATAAGAGTGCAAAGGATCTGAATCAGATTTAAAGACAAAGAGAAGCTGTGCAAGGAAAAGGATTCTCTACCTAATTTTTATGGACAAGCTGCACTTACCCAGAAGTGAAAGAGAAAAGACAGTTTAGAAAGCTGGAAGACAGATGTATGTGAAGCACAGAGGCATGAAAACGCAGGACTCTTTTACAGAACAGTAAGTAGCCGGGCAGGACAGAGGCACTGGAGCCTGCAGAGCTTTGGGAAAACAGCGCTAGGCAGGAACCGGATCACACGCTTCCTTTGTGCTCAACAAGGGAGTTTAAACGTTCCTTTAAAGATATCAGGACACATTACAAGATGCAAAGAAATGAAATTTTTTAATGAAATTTTCATTTTACAAGCATTGCCAGTAGCGATGTGAACACAGCATTGGGATTTTGCTAGGGAGGGAGAGAGAGAGACAGAGAGAGAAAGAGAGAGAGAGAGAGAGATGCTCCTGCTAGAGGGGTAGTTTACAGTGGCTTTCAACCCGGGTGGTTTTGCACCCCTCCTCCTAGGAATATTTGGCAATGTCTCAAGACAACTGTCACCACTGGAGGTGGTGGTGCTGCTGGGCTCTGGTGGGCAGAGGCAGGAATGCTGCTCAATGTCATGCACTGCACAGCACAGCCCCCACAACATGACCGAGCCGAGAATGTCAGCAGTGCCCAGGGTGAGAAATATGAACTGGAACCTGGCTTACTTTTTGAGCAGGGAGCGGTCGTGGTGAGCGTGGCCACCACGTGGAGCAGAGACTGACGGCTCCAAGGGCAGAAGAGCTGCTGCAGAGCCCAGGAAAAACAAAAGGATGAGAAACAAGGAGAGGGTGCCAGAGAGGAAGTGGAAAGAATTAATAGAAGCAACGTGCGGAAGACCCTGTGAGGACCAGAGGGATTGGGTGGCATGAGAAACACTACTGGAAGATGCCACTGTGAAGAGGGGGCAGGAAAGTATCCCAGTGAAACGGGCTGGAACAGGGGACATGGATACCAATTCATAATCGTCTCTTGGTGGCCAGGAAAGCCGGTGGGCTGGCTATTAACTTTGCCCTTAATTTTCTCCTTAAAGTGAAAGGCAAAGTCAACTGTGGAACGTAAGAGACGTGCATGAAATAAGGACAGAGGGGCATATTTAGAATTGTCACATAAGCTCAGCTCATTTTTATCATCCCTGCTGGAGCTGGTGCTCAGTTTTTAGTCCTTTCCTTAATTGACGTTCAGCAGCATTTGACCTCACCAGCTGTTCCGGTTACTCCCTCCTCCCCGATGTGCTTCCTTCGCTGTGTCCAGGGTGCCATGCCCTCAGGTGCTCTGAGTCTACCGGCCTGTTCTCAGGCCCTTTGCTGCTTCCTTCTCCTTGCCCGCCTCGTGAGTTGGGATGCCCGGGCTAAGTCCCAGGGCTTCTCCTTTTCTCTAGCCACACTCAATGCCATCCAGCGTTAGGGCCATGGACACCTCCAAACACCAAGGACACCCACATTGCGCAGCCAGCCGACCGCTGTCTCACGCTGTGGAGCCCTCCCCACTGCTGCCTGCCCCGCACATCCTGTGGCTGTCTCAGGGACATCTCAGACTCATCCTGGGCTGGCCTGCAATCCTGATGAGCCCTCTGCAACCCACTTAGCCACAGCCCCCCTCGCAGCAATGACACTTCCTCCAGTTGCGCAGGCTGGGAATCTTGACACCATCCTTGACTTTTTTCTTTCTCCAACATCCTGCATCCAAGGAGTCAGTTTCAAAGTAGATCCAGAATCTGCACCCCTTCAAAATCTATCGTGCCACCTCCCTAGTCAGAGGCCAACTCTGGCCTCATTTACAACAAAACACCCTCATTGCTCTCCTGCCCCAACCCTTGCCAGGCCACAGTCTATTGTCAATGCAGCTTGTCCTTGCTGAGATAGACATTAAATGTTCTCACCACACACACACACAAAGATAGGTATGTGAGGTGAGGTCCTGTATGTGTGCTAATTAGCTTGATTTAGCTATTCCATGATGTATACATATATCAAAACATTATGCTGTACACCACAAGGGTATACAATTTTTAATTGTCAATTAAAAAATAAATTTTTAAAAAGAGGAATGCAGAAAATGCAGCAGTCAGAGTGATCATTTTAAAACCTGTTGGGTCACTCATGTCTCTTCCTTCAAAACCCTCCAGTGTTCACTCAGAACAAAAAGCACATAGCTCGCAATGACACAAATCAGTCTATTTCTCTGATCCGCAAGGTCCTGTGCTAACTGGGCCTGTCTCTCTGCTGTGGCCACACTGGCCAGTCCACACTGGTCCTCTCACATGCCACGCACACTCCTGGAGAGGGGTGTCTGCAGGGGCTGTTCCTTGCCTGAGCTGCTCCTCCCGCATGTACACGCCTCCTCCCTGCAACCAGGTCTTTGCTCTAATGCCACCTGCCCAGTGACCCTCCTCTGACCCTGCCTCCTCCAAACTGCAGCCGCACTCCCACTTCCTGGCACTCCTCAATGCCTCCCTCCCCAATTCTGCTCATATCTATATTTTTAAATCTTTGCCATTGACTTGCATAAGTCTATGCGATATGTTTATTTATTTCTTAGTTTTAATGCTTGTCTTCCCTGCTAGAAGGTAACTTTCTCAAGGTTGGGGATCTTATATGTTTAAGGATACAGCTCAGCTCCAAAAGGAGCTCTGGCATGCAAAAGGCGCTCATTAAAACTTGTGGAAAAATCCAAAAACCAGCAATATTATCTATACTGCAGGGTTGTTACAAGATCACAGATAATGCCCAAGAGACACTTGGCACGAGGTTCTAGAAAAGTAGAAGGCCAGGTCACCATGGCGTGTAAGGGAGGTTGGTTCTGAGGCAAGTGGGAACCGGAGAATGTTACTTCACTCTGTCATCGCTGCTCAGCCACCGCCAATTTTTAGTTTTCACCTGAATTGACCCATTGAACCCACTGAGAAACTCCTTTCTCCTAGTTCTGGAATATCTTATTCTCGTAGAGTGTCTCCTACCTAAAGCTAATATCCAGAAAAGCTGTCAGAATTATTTGAGGGTCTACCTGAGATTTGAAATAGATTTCTTGTGACTCAAAACAGTACAGCTATGCAATTTTGTGGTTTCCTCCAACATGATGGAGCAGAGGGTAGAAATAAAGAAAAAGAAGTTGAGGTTACTTCGTATCTGAGTCTAAAGGACAGCAGGAGCACAGACAGGACATACTAGGGAAGCGGCCAGAGGCTACACACAGAATAGATCACACCTGGAAAGAATGGGTAGCTCTGAGATAGGGTGACAGTGTCCCCCAAGGGGAGGTCTGAGAGAGGACCCAGGAAGCACAGGAGATCTGGGGCTGATCAGGTGATATTTTTGAATTGAAGATTTTTGCGTGGCAGGAGCTCCAGAGCATTGCAGGGTCCAGTGTGGAAAGATGGGAGTGGCCTGCTAAAGTGGAGTAGCGGGGAGGGTAGTGGTGACGGAGAGAACACAGACTGCGAACGCCCCCACCCTGGGGGGGTGAGTCCTCCCCATGCTGGAGGAAGGCCACGGCGTGCTTATGGGGTAATGACTCTGTAGGGAACACTGTGTTAGGTGTCACAAGTAATTAGCATAGTGGACACATGGAGTCATTAAAAGATGTAACATGATCAATGTCATATAAGCAGTATCAAGTGCTTAAGGATTCAATGAAGAATTAAAAAAAACAACCTGAAGTCTCTGTGGATAAATTAGCATGCGAGATAGACATGGAAGGATGAGGCTTTCAACAACCCAAGGGGAGGGAGGGAGTGGGACAGAGGGAAGGATGTCAGCAGCAGATGAAAGCACAGGCAAAGGAAAGGACAGGTGCGTCTGCACACGTGGCTGAGGAACAGGGAAAAGAGAGAAACGTGAAGGGTACACGTAGGCTGTGCTGTGATGGGCCGTGAATACTGAGAGACATAGGGGTGGGTTGCATTTGTTTGAAGGAGTCATTAAAGGGTTTGAGGATCAGGGAATTGATGTCATTAGTGCTGCAACTTAGGGTCACAATCTGTCCAAAGGTGGTGCAAGGGGACAGAACAAGAGATGAACCAGCCATGAGGCTCCGTGGTGGAAACGAGAGCCCGCGATGAAGGGGCAGCAGGTATGACGTGAAGCAGAGACAATCCCAAGAGAAAATGCAGATATGGGTCCCAGGGCCTCTTACAGGGGCAGGACAGGCAGGATGGGTGGGACGGGCAGGATGGGCGGTGGGAAAGGCACGCGCTTTGGGCATGAGGGGGCCTGACTCGCCCTTGCCTGAGCCGTCACTCAGGCTGCGATGTTAAGCTGACAATACCCCTCATTTCGGGGTGGCTGAGGGTGGCACAGCGTAGACAAAGATCCCCTCGCACCTTCCCGGGAGACTGCAGATGGCAACTGACTGCAAATTGAAAAGGCACATGGCTCAGAACGCTGGACAGGGACGAAGACGAGGGCCCGGCCCCCAGTCTCCTTCGTCTGTGAGTTCACAGCACTCACAGGCACGAGGGCCGCCTGCCCCGGAGATGCCGCCAGCACGCTCCAGCACCCCCTGACTCCCGGCGCAGGGCTCTCCGTGGAAAACTGAGTGGGCGACTCGGTTCAGTGCTGAGCCAGCGCGGAGCCTCCCCCTGCTTCCAGGTCTCCGTCCCGAGTCCTCCTCCTCACGCGCAGAGACGCACCGGGGCTGCAGCGCGCCCTCCACACGCTTCCCCGCGCGGGTGCAGGGTTGGGGCTGAGGCCAGCATCCAGCAGGCAGGGCAGAGAGCGGGACCGCTGGCCACCACCGCGGTCACCACCCAGCCCCCTGGTCCAGGGACCTCAATCAACAGCCAATCAAACCCCTGCCCCTCCCTGGGCGAAGTGCACCAGGCAAGGGGGAAATGCCCAGGATGCGGAATGCGGTGCTCACCTCTCATGGATACAGCAGCTCGGGAAGAAATGTTAGAAAAACACAAGGAGGGGAAATGCAAACACCCCCTTCCCCAGTAGCCACACTTACTTTGTTTCTTCTAAGCCCAGGCAAGGTACTTGCTAAAAGACTTCAGCTGAATTTAAAACCGAGGGAATAACTGCCCGATCTCACATTTCCTTCACGCACCATAATTTTATGGCATGTGGCGGCGACAGTGTGCGCTGAGTATCCTCAGCCCAGACGGCCCCTCCTGAGACCATTCCCATAAAACCCAAAATGGGAGGTGCGCACGATTTACACCCCTGACATTTTGAGAATGGAGGAAGTGGAGTATTTCAGATGAAGCCGCGTAATGTGGACTTTTCAGAGCTCGTGCTGTGAAGAAAAGACAGCAGCAAAGTTAGCTCCGACGGAGGGAAAAATATGCCGAGCAAGAAAAAAGACGAAACCCCCCAAGATGTGAAGACAAAGGTAAGAAATAAACCCCTTGTGGTGTAGACTATAGGGTTTCTAAGATGTACAATGGCACAGACAAAAGTCAGACAAGAAGCACCAAATCCAAAAGGAGGAACTACTGCAGCGCGTCCGCGCTTGGCCACAAAGTGCAGATTTGTTCGCGAGAGGAGCACAGAAACGGAGGCGCGTGGGGTCGGGTCTAAGAAGAGCGTGTCTGGGGGGCCACGCCCACGCGCTGTGGAATGACCCGCCTTTGCTCACCCTCTAGAGTTTTCATGCAAATCGAATCAATTTTATAAGCACCAGGAAATTGAGATTTCTTCCAACAGAACCTGACTGTACTAGCAGGAGTGCTGCGGCCCTGGATCCAAAGGGTGGGTGGAAGAGCTGGGCGCCGGGGGCCTGCAGGTCCAAGTGAACCGACTCTGGGGCAGAGGGGGAGGGGGAGTGCGAGAGGTCTGCGTTCCACGCGCGGCCTGCGCCTCTCTCCTGGGGAGAGATCTGCCCTGCTAAAAGTCGCTTCAGAACCGGAGGTGGCCACTGGGAGGAGGAGCGTGGAGGGCCCGTCTCAGAGCTGGGGATTCCGGTGGGGAAGGCATCAGGGCGGCCTGGGTTTGCACACCAACAGGCCCTCACTGCCTTCTTTTTATGACTTCAGGCAAGGATGGTATAAACTTGAAATAAGAACCGAATTAGGCTATCACGAAAGACAAAAACTAGCATAGATCACTAGATACACAATATTTTAAAATTTACTGTAAATATATTTTTTCACCATCATGAGAGACAACAACACACTATGGAACATCGTTTGTATGTGTATATTGCATGTACACCTTGTTGTATTTGAACTGGCTTCAGAAATCAAATTCGCTTTCTAAATGCATACATTGTCAAAGTTTTTTTAAGTTTGCTCCACAAGCCACTCTAAAATTCTGTAATTCTCTAAATGTTCTGGCCTGGAAGTTTCTGTCAATGGAACCCACAAATCCTGTTTCCTGACATGGTTAATGGTCACCTCGGAGAACCAGAAACAGCTTTGACCAAAGCTGCTCATAATCCAATATTGTGTTTCTCTCTGTCCATAACTATGGTTTCATTTTGCATCTCATTTCTGGATGCAGGCCCACACAGATGACAGGAGGACTGTCGACCATGAACAGATCGGCTCACATTAACCGTGGAACAGCACAGAGCTCTCTTCCTCACTAGGAAGTTTGTCACTGCTTGAAATCCCAGGCATATTAGCATTGCATTGAGAATAAATTGCCTCTATCTCAGCTGGAAGCATGAGAAATGAATTAATAGCAGGCTTTTAACAGTTAGAGGGTAATAGGATAGGAAAAGATATGAAGACAAAACCATAGTGACAGTTGTATGAAATAGTTAATGAATAAAATTACAAAGAAGACTCAATTGTTTCAGTCAGCAAATGTGACATATTTCCAAATTATAATCCTTGTTCCTCTCCTTTTAAGCCATTAATTTCATATTTAGTAGAAAGTGTCAGGTTACAACATATTGAATCACCACTGCATGAAGCTTTCCAAATGTAAAATTTAAGAATTTGTGAGGTAGATTCAATACTTTAGTATGAAAATTCACATGATCTGATAACTGAAACAATTATGATATAATTATTTGTAATACACTAATCCTTCAGGTAGCATCTTCCAATAGTACAATCTAAATTCCTTTCAATACATAGGATTGACAAAGGAAGACAAAATATAAATCGGTTTGGGCTGCTGAACCTCTAACATTCCACACTTCTAACAAAGGACACCAACTCCTGTATGTCCATGGCTGCATACTGTATCACCCCGAGTTGAGTCCAGGCAACTGTTCTCTGTGGAGAACCCAGAGTCCCAGTAAATACAGTCCTGGAAAATGGGAGAAAATTACCTCCCCACACTGATCCCTGGAAGCCAACAGCAGGGAAGAAAAGAGGCATTTGAGAATAAGCCAATGTCCTTTTTTTCTTTTAAATCACTGCTGTTACGTGCAAAATTCTTATTTCATAGCATGTGCTTTGGAGAAATGTACTTTGAGATATTGTGGTCTAAGCCATCATGACACTATCTCAGGCAGAGGAATACATGTAAAAAATAAAGAAAATTGTTAGACTTAAAATCGTAGTAGATGCTGAAACAGCAGTGCGAAGCCAGGAGTGTGCCTCACCCTCACCTGAGCTATGCCTCACCTCACAGGGGCTTGAGAACTGCAGCGTGGGAGCCCCAGAGCCTGGTGCCAGCTGGGGGGTCGGGCAGCAAGGGCTGTCAGTGGAAAGCCTGGGGAGGAGGAAGCGCTCTGTCCATGGAGTTTGAGCTCATCGAGGGCACAGTGGAAGAGGGTTTAGGTACAAGGTCACCAGAGGAGGATCACCTGACGATATGTGAGGTGCTTGACATCCCAGGCATATTAGAATTGCATTGAGAATAAATTGCTTCTATCTCAGCTGGAAGCAAAAGAAATAACTTAATAGCAGGCTTTTACCATTTAGAGGATAATAGGATAGGAAAAGCTGTGAAGACAAAACCACAGTGACAGTTGTATGAAACATGGTGCGGGGCGGAGCATGGGGAGTGTGCGCACCGGGAAGGCGCAGGGGACAGGCACCAAGCCCAGAGACGGAGAAGGGCCCCAGGGAGGAAACCGGTCTTTGATTTCCATCTGAGGTTGTTGTTGGTGGCCCCTCCTCACTGCTTTCACTGGTACATTAGAAGTTCTTTGGATTCATTCCTCATTTCTCTTTTCTTTTCTACCCACACTCACTCCCTAAATGCTCTTTATCCAGTGCCATGACTTTCAATAATGTTTATAATCTGAAAAGTCCTGAGTTTGTATCTCTAGTTCCTACAACTGCCCTGAACTCCAGTTCCATGTGAGCAACTACGTAATTGACAGCACCATGTTTAGCAGACGTCTTGAACTCAAACAGCCCAAACCAAACACTTGGTTCCGCTCCTTCATCAGTCAACCTCCTCCTCACCTCTTCCTCCATGGTGAGGGCAGCCCCCTCCTTCCAAACACCTGGGAGCTATTCTTAGCACCTCACTTTCTCACATTCCAAAATCCCTTCATTTCAGATAAAAAAATAATCCGGCCACTTCTCAACACCTCCACCCCTACAACAACAGACCAAGCCACCATCATCTCTCCCCTGCATGCTATAAGCTACTCTTCCCACATTCTGCCACCGGTCTGTTCTCCAGACAGCCGCAAGTGATCCTCCAAGTATGTAAACCTTCCAGTGTCTTCCATCTCACTGCTAATAGAAGCCAGGTCACCATCCCACAGACTTATTTTTACTCTGGCCTCAAAGCAGCTAGTTGGCTTTGTCCCTAGATCTTCCAGGTGGGAGACACCAGTCCATCTTGGCCCCAAACTGCAGCAGACCCTGGAGGCAGCTTTAGAAGTAGCCCCTTACCCCAGGGTTAGGAGGTAGTAGTAGTCCCTTACCCTTCCATGCTTCCCCCTGGAGATGAGGAGATCATAACACAGCTCTTTCCAGAAAAGGCTTCTTCAAATATCCCTCTCCTAATCTCCATTTCCCAAATTTTTAATTTTTCATGCAGATGAATGTTTCTTATCACCTATTTTATAATGTTTTCATTTTGGATGGCACCTCATTTGGGAGTATTCCTCCCTCATAGCTTTCATTTAAAACACCTGTTCCTTTTGGTTTTATCTGTTTCTCCCCCCAGGACGCCGGAGCTCCAGTGCTGCAGAGCACAGGACAGTGTCTGGCACGAAGCAACTATTCAGTGTTGGCCGAATGAACGAGTGGTCTGCGGTTTCTTGGCCCGTGTTCTCAGGAGCTGGGCTGGGACTGGATGGAACCAACCTGCCGGACTTTGCTGGCCAGGGCTTTGGTGGCCAGGGACTCCGATACTCGCCCCAGCTCAGCCCACATCTGCTTTTACTCTGGCTTTGTCTTGTCTCAGGCAACCTCCCTCCATGGCCTCCCACCTGGGCTCTCAGTCTCCAGTCTTGCTCCAATTTCTCTTCCACATCGTAATGATAATCTCTTAAAAAACATGCCCTTTCCCTGCCTAAAATCTCTAATGGCCCAACATAAAGTTCATATACAATATTCCCCCACTCTAGCCCAGAGTTTCCTGCTCAGTCTGCAAATTGCCGAGGCTTTGCAATTTAATGAGCTGGGTAACAGGACCCTTAGCTCTGCCACTGTTCTCAGGTCCTCCCACAGTAATCTCTCTTGTGGCTTTTCTCATGAGACTGCCTTGGGCAAGGTGCCTTGCTCACTTCTCTGCTTGAAAATGTGCCTTAAGACCCAGTTTAAATTTCTTCTGATTTCCCTAGGCTTTTCTCCCCATTCTAGGAACAATTTGTGTTGTTATTCAATCATTCACGCCTTCATTCAAATCACATTTATTGGGTACAAGCTGAGTCTGATGTGATGAGTTGGTAATTCACAAATAAAAGAGATATGTCTCCATCTTCTAGGAGCTTATAGACTAGTGGTGAAGAAAGAATGAAAAACAGACAAAATGTAGTGAGGTTAGCACCACTACAGAGACAAGGGATTACAGAGAGATTCCTTGATGACAAGTGGGAGATCAGGGAACATGATGTATAATGTTTGGTTGGTGTTTTGAAGGACAAATAGGAATTTACATCCAGATAAATAAGGCAGACACGGGAAAAGGACATTCCAGGTAGATGGAGTCATCTGTGCACCAATTCAGAATGTGTTCAAGAAGTTGCAAGTTGCCAGGTAAGGCCAGGGCAGGAGTGGGTGAGTGGTCAGTGCTCTGCACACCTGGGGACACCACCGGGAAGTGCCACGACAGTGTTCTCGCCATACTTTCGACAAACACCACTGAACATGAATCCAATCACATTATCGATGTTCCTTAGATGCTTATCCTCTCTGGCCATGGCTAGAATCCTTGGGAATTATGAGGAAAGTGTCTTCCTCATCTTTCCATCCTGTTCCTCCTTTCCTCCCTCGTGAGCACGGCCCAGGGTTTATGTATAGCACAGTCTCCTCCCACAGGGAAAGAAAGTGCTCTTTGCAGGACTTGTGTGATTCCTGGCAAGTAGCCGGAACACCCTGAGATCTAGTGTCCTTACTTGTCGCAAATGAAAATAACAATTTTTTGGAAGTTCAATGAGAGTGAGTTAAATATTATCCATATATAGATGTGCAAAACACAAAGTACAGGCTATCACTTAATAATCGTGATCATTTCTATATCGTACTTCTATTATTTTTTTCCTCTTTCCTTATTTCAAATTTTATGAAATTTTAAAGTACTCACCTGGTTCAAGTTTTTATATTAATAAAGATATATAATAGTTTTGAAAATCCTCTAACTTTGTAAGCCACTGAGATGTGAAACTTCAATTTAGGATCATAACTGAGGTATAATAAGACATATACCATTTTAATAATAAGACAGTTGAAAGGATATATCTTCAGCTTTGGGTAGATTTTATTTCTCTGTGTTTCTGACTCTGAAAGGATGTCATTAAAGCTTCCTTTGAAATACAGCTGTGCAATTTTAAAAAGCAAAATTTATATTTATAAAGATCCTTCTGAGATGAGTAACAGTATCACATAATTTGAATCAAAGAAACATGTTATATTCCTTCTATTCAATTTATGTAAAATATGTGTGCTACAAAGCAGAGCTCTGATTATGAAAATACAGCCTAGCCACTCTGATTAGAAATATAAGTTCAAGTCAACTCTAGAAAGAAGATAATTTTCACTTGGCCTGTAGAGCAGATAAACTGGCATTTAAGCCTGAGCCTCTGTGAGAATCTTGGCTTTGACAGACTTAAATTACAGCCTTTCTAAGAATATACTTTCGTTATTATTTCTCCTTCAAAGTAAAAGGATCAATAGTCAGAAAATCCACCATGATAAATAATTAGAATTTTTTTCATGGCTCCTCATTTTACTTTAAATTGACATTCTACCCCAATATATGTCTAGATAAAATTAGTTTTAAAACATTAGCATTCCCCAGAGAGTTACTCTCATTTGCCAGAGAGAGATGAGACGTACAAAGAAATGATATAACTCGCCTCAATCATACAATCCTTCCTGTTCTTGCAATTGGCTACATAGCAAGTCATTCCTTGGAAGTATAGCAAGTAAAATGCTACCAGAGCCTCTTTAACTGTTTCTGACGCTAGAGATCAATTAAGACGTATGAATTATGCATTTAATAGATAGTGTCTTAAAGGAGTTAAAATGCCTCTAAGGCCCTACTTGAATACCACAGCCTGATAAACAAAAGAATTACAAGCTAGTAAAGCCATACAGCTTGATACTGTTCACTCTTATTAACCCCAATTATCAAAAAGTTCTAATTATCTAGTTTTTATTTTGTTTTAACATAGTCTGCATATTCTGTCCTCTTCTTTCTTCGAAGAAAAAGTACCAAAAACAAAATAGAACAACATTAGGGATTTATTTCAATTCCATTACAACCCTTCATCACTGATTCTCAGCCCTGATTGAACATTATAATTGCCTGGAGAATTTCTTTTTAAAAATGTGATGTCAGGTACTCACTGTGAGAGATTCTGATTTAAGTGGGCTGGGTGGGATTCAGTCATTGTTATTTTTCAGAAATTCTTTAGGTGATTCTTATGTGAAGCTCTAGTGGAAAACCACTGCTTTATAACAATAAAATATAATCCCATATGATAATCACAATGTACTGAAGTATTTGAAAGTGCTTTCTGAAGAAAATGTTAATTATATAGTGTACAAAGTGCTTTTACTGCACTCAAACAACTTTAAAACGAACAACCCAAATATGCATAATAATGCTCAGAGAACTAAAGTAGTCAGCAGTAGAACCCTTTCCTCTCCATTCTAGATACAATTGACTGTGTCTTGCTAAGACTTGGTCTAGCTTCTTTGCCAGAGCAGTGGATTTGTTATTTCTAAAATACCAGTGCAAAATAAAATTCATCATACTAGCATTCTATGGCATGTCAAAGATGAATGATAACACTATTACACGTGCAATTGCTTATTATGTGTTTTATCAAGGGACAATTTTATGTGAACTTGTTCCTTTTCCTAACTGATGACAAGCTTTCAACTAGCTTCAGAGGAAAAGCTGAGATTAATTGCAATCTAGTACATTGCAAGTGTTGCTTCCAGTTTGTGAAGATCAGCGTCTAATCAATAAAATATTAATGACTATTTTTTTAGCCCTTCTAAATTAACAGCTAAAGGCAAAGAGTTGTTTTGTTCTCCACTCTACTCCTTTCTAGTTGAGTTTAAAATAAAAAGAAACATAATTTAGGTTTTGATTAATGTTGACTTTAACAGATTGCTTCTGTTTAGTGCAGTTAGTTCCCCAATTTATCTTCATATAATGGCAAGGCTGTATCTCCAACGAACCTCTTTAAGGTTTCTGTTTCTTAATAGTGTTCTTCCTCGACTTCACAGTCAGTGTATCTTGTTTTGTTTTTATCATAGGCTTCTTTAACAGGTTATTTTTTTGTAAGTACAAATAAGAAATAAATGGCCAACTCTCATGGATAAGAGCTTCTGCGGACATCACTGTAACTCAGAGAGGGACTCCAACCCTGAATTTGCAATTAGCCTACCTGTGTTCCTGGAGCTCTCTCTGGGCGTAGATCACCCACCACGGGGCCAAAGACCAGCAGAGCCCTGTTCCCAATGAGCACACAGTAACCGTGAGAATCAAGACTTGTGTACATGAAGCAATCACAGCATAAGACAATATATGATACATTCTAAACTGTAGGATATGGCTGCGTGTTTTCATTGGTAAAAAGGACTGAGATTATTATGTGCTGAAGTTATCAGAGAGAATGTTATCTCAAAGATCTCTTATAGAGAGAGGAGCATGGGAAAAAGGTCAGTGATAGGAAAATAACATAAATCATAGCACGAAAAAAAAATACTAATCTTGCTGGAGGATTCTATGCACTATGGAAGTAGAAGGAAGTGGCTTCTAAGTTAGATTACCCAGTACCCTGAGAATGAGAGAGGAGAATCTGCTTTCATAGCTGCGAGTGGCATGGGACAATTGTATATTAATGAGAAAGAAAGTGACTCAGGGTATGTCTGACAGAGAGGGAAAGAACTGGCTAGAAAGCAGAAATCATGGAGGCAGAAAAGCCCTAGTAGTTGGGAGCCAGAGATGTCACATAGTGAAGAAAGACACAGTGGGGGAAGGAGGAGTGGGAGGAAGAGTAGAATTAAAGGCTAATATAAAAGACAAAAGGTATGGGAAACAAAAGATGACTCCAGGATTTTTGTCAGATATTTTAAAAACAGAAATGGGAACTTTGGAATAAGAAACTGATTTGACCATTAAGAAAGTGGAAATATTGAAATATGGTTGATTTTTCTTATTTTGAGTGAATGAGAAGAAAAATACAAGCAACAATTGTCATTGGTAATTTTAATTCTGAGACCAGAATAAATAAAGTAAGATGTAACAATCTATATTAGATATGAAGGATGAAGACTAATGCATACGTTGTACCTAAGTCCAAGGAATCCTCTGAAGAAATGGAGAAAAAGAACAGAAGGAAGGGAAGGAGGCGGGGAGGACGACCTGGAGCTAGAACGGCTGAGTTCTTGGAGAAAACAGGCCAAGAGATCAACAACCACCACAAGGAAAATGTGCAAGACTTGAGTAAGTGCTGAAAGGGTAATTCTCTCAAGGAGCATGTAACAATAATAATGAGAAACTAAGGCACCCAAAGTGATTGAAAGTCGGGATTCCTGGCCTTACAGTAAAAATAAGTTCGATTAAACAAAAACCAACAACTTTTCTTGGCCCCAAGGAGAACTAAAGTCTCAGGGCAAAGAGCCATCCCCAAATCTGAAAAGACAGACACCTCCAGGGAGATTAAAAAGAAAAACTTGGGATTTGCCTACCTGGAGTAGGAAACCACAGGATGCCACCAGGGGCAGGAACAGCAAGGTAGAAATTCTGAGGGACGGCTCCAGCCGCTGTGGACTCGGGTTGCGGTTACGGGACGCCGGCTGTCCCCGGCCCGTGAGCGCCGCCGTGCGCCGTGCCCGGCCCTGCTGCCGCGCAGCCGAGTGTCGACCTGACGAGGACGTGGCTGAGGGCATCAGTGAAGTGCCCCCTTCCGCCCCTCTTCCACCCAACTCCAGCTTCTGTTTCCCCCCAGAAAAGCCAGTGAAAGAAAGAAAGGGACGCTCAGTCTAGAAGGGAGCGGGCTCCAGAGCCGGGCGGAAGGCCTGCAGCGGGCAGGGCGGGCGCGGCCTCGCCACAGCGCGGGAGGGAGGGACAGGACCGCCACGCCCTGCGGGCACAGCCCGCCTGCGCCCGGAAGACCGAACTTTGACCCCAAGATGAGGGAATGTCCACCCACCATTTCCTACCACATAAGCTTAACAATAACTGTGGGTTCAGTGGGCAAAGCTCTCAGGAGCAGCGAAGGCCCAACCCGAAAGCGGAGCGACGGCGAGGTTCTCCGAAGGAAACTGGAGACTCCTGCCGCTGTTCCCACAGCTCCAGTCACGGCCGCCTTCCGGCCGGCTGACCATACGTCCTCACGCTACCGCCGGCGCCCTGCAGCCTTGCTGCCCCATGCAACATTTCTTTGTTTAGACAAACAAACAAAAAGACGAGACGTGCCAAAAGTCAAGAATAAACACGGTCGGAAGAAGCAAAGCACCCACCAGAACCAGACTAGAATATGACCAAGGTGTTGGAATTTATAACACAGGGAATTTAAAATAACCACCTCCCATATCTTAAAGAGTCTACTAGAAAAAGTAAACAACTTACAAGACTAGAGAAATAATCTCAGAGAGATGGAAACTATTAAAAAAAAAGGAAATGCTAACTCAAAAAACACAATAACAACAAAAGAAAAAGATAAAGATAAAAAATATTTAATAAATCTAGATAAAGATATTTTTTACTCCTTCTTCTTTGGAGTTCTCTGTTTTGACTACTATCCGGTCTCATCTATGGAAATGAGTTAGGAAATGATATGAGACTAAATAAGAATGATCATGCCCTACAGGGAAATAGCAAGCTGAGCTCTGGCATTAAAGGGCTCACTGAAAAACTTACGGTGGAGTAGAGGACATTGAAACACATCACCAGATAAGTCCATCTTTCATTGAAAATACAATACATTCATTTTCTTTCATTGTAATTGACATTGTAAAGAATGTAATAGAAGCCTTTTCTCATTTAATACAACCATTTTTTGTGAGAGACTTAAAACCATTATCTGATTTAGTCTCTTTATCTAAAGATGGAATTACCAACAGCAGCGGTATCTTTTTGAGACCAAACTTCACCATAAGAAAAAGATAATTATTTCAATGATAATTTAAAATTGTTCATAATCATAAAAAGCCAGTTATGCATCCTACAGTTTAGGAGAAACACAGTATTAGAGGTGCATAGCTAAATATCTATGATGTGTCTAAACAAATGTTATGTGAAAAATTGATCAAGATATTAGGATTTATGAGTGATATACACTTAAAAAATTCTCATATATAATAGAAGTAAGTTGTGAAACATCTACAAGATTTACTCATTGCTATTCTATACTAATATTGGCTTTGGTAATCACAATTATAAACTACATTTTAAAAATAAAATTTTCTCTCTATACAATTTGTATTTATTGTCAACATGACCAGGCATCTGTGGGTTATAGGCAACAACTGACCTGTGGTCTAAAGACCTGGATTATAATCTTGTTCTGCCATTGACTTGCCTTGTGATTTAGAGAAAGTCAGTTCTTTCCCAAATATGAAAGATTTTTCAGTAACTAGCTCTCAGTTTCAACAGCTGAAAAATAAAACAAAGAAAACACAAATGGAAGGATTGAGCTAGATGATGCCCAAGTCACTTCCAGCATGATATGAAAATACTTTTAGGAAAATGGAAGCTAACATCCCAGGAACCTAAAATTACTACAAATCTGCATTAGCAGTCAAGTGTTACCATGGAGACTTCTATACTCAATTTTAAAGTAGACGACAAATAGCTCCATTAAAAAGATATGACCAGAAGCTTTTCAAAAGAAGATAGACAAATAGCCAATAAACATATGAAAAAATGCTCAACATCACTAATCATCAGGGAAATGCAAATTAAACCACAATGAGATATCAGTTAGAATGACTTTTATTAAAAAGTCCAGTTAGAATGACTTTTATTAAAAAGTCCAAAGACAATAGATGTTGGTGTGGATGCAGGGATAAAGGAATACTTGTACACTGTTGATAGTACAACCTCTATGGAAAACAGTATGGAGATTCCTCAAAGAACTAAAACTAGACCTACCATTTGATCCAGCTATCCCACTATTGGATATTTACTCAAAGGAAAAGAAATAATTTTCTCAAAAAGACAGCTGCACACAAATGTTTATTTCAGCACAATTCACAATTGCAAAGATGCACAATCAACCCAAGTGCCCATCAATACATGAGTGGATTAACAAAATGTGCTATCTGTACACTATGGAATACTACACAGCCACAAGGAAGGATGAATTAAGGCCATTTGCAACAATTTGGATGGGATTGGAGACCATTATCTTAAGTGAAATATCTAAAGAATGGAGAAATAAACACCACATGTGTGCTCGTTATTAAATTGGAACTAACCAGTGAGCACACAGGTGCACAGAGGGAAGTAAAACTCAGTGGAAATCAAGCAGCAGGGAGGGAGGAGGAGGGAATGGGCAAAAACCTACCTAACAGGTACAACAAACACTATCTGGGTGATGGGCACACTTATAACCCTGACTCAAGCATTATAAAATCGATACCTGTAACCAAAAACATTTGTACCCCATAATATTTTTTAATTAAAAATAAATAAAGTGGACAAACAAAAACTTTCCCCCCTGTATAGCAGATCCCTCAGGCCCGGGGGAGCCTGAGCAACAAAAGAGAAGAATTTTAATTGAATCAAGATGGAACTAGACCACGCTAGAGTTTTTTTTTAATTCCTGGAAGAAGTCAGAAATTTTCTCTAATCTTCCAGAGATGAAATTAGGGCTGGAAAAGGAAAATCTCCAAGAATGTTTAAAGAGAGCAATGGGAAAAAAAGTTAGTTTCATGTCTGAACTCTACCAAGCTCAATCCCTTCAATAAATGCTGTAAGCAAGTAACTGGGGCTTCTGCAGCAGAAGGGCACATTCAGATGCACAGGTGGTGTCACCTGTACTGATGGACTCTCCTACAGGCATAGGCCACCTAGGTCCCTCACGACCTCCAAGGGATTATGATTAGACTTATACCAATGGAGATATGACTTTGTTTTAAATATAATAATATCATATGTTCTTAAATACTCCCCCTTACATGAAATTTAATTGTTTTAATCCTCTGAAAAGCCATGTTTTCATGTAAAAAAAGAAAAGAGATAATTGCAAAGTACATAAAGGATATATTTTAAATATTAGCTATTAGTAAATTAAAGTTAAAAATTAAAGTTCTTCTTTCTAAGAAACATGTGGTAGAATTTGGAAATAATAACAAAAATGGCTGGCACGTCATAGACAATTAGATCAGCAGCCTGGTTTTCTCTAAAAGAGCAATGCATTTAAACAGTTATGAGCTTTTAAAAAAATATCCCTAAATCTCTTTCACTGAGCTTTTTGAAAGGTCATCACAACTCTCAATATTTAGGCAAATTTTCCCACTTAATATAGAATCAAGGATACCACATAAATGTATAGTACTGGGTTATTATTTTGGATGTGAAACTTTTCTCACGATACCAGTATCAACTGAAAAAATGAAACCATTAACATGAAATAAATTTTTCTTGATGAATTTTTTACTTGTCTTTCAAAAGGTATATTTTGAACAATTTGGATATGTTAGTCAAATGCTTCTTGTACTTTTGTTTGCACCTAAGTTACAGACTGGGAAATCATTGAATTCTATTATATGGTCACTGTTCCTCTCCTGAAATAGAAACAGCACAGTTTTATAGGAAATAGCTCTTGGGAGTTTTCCAACCCGAAACTGCAATCTTGAGACTTTTAGAATCTTTGAACAAGTTTAAGGTTAGAAATGCAAAAGTTCCAAACCAACCCAGAAAACACTGAAATTGCTGAAGCGCACGCCCTGCCTTGTTGAAACAAGGGCACGTTGAACTGTTCTTGATGAGGTGCCGTCCCAGAAGACCGAGAGATAAACAGAAGGAAGAACAATCTTAAAGTAAACACCGCTTTACTTTTCAGTTTTAAAAAATTACTAGATGAGTTTATATGTTACCTTTGATAGGGGAAAACCCCCACCCTGGGGCCCCATGGCTGAACTCACTGCTGATTGGATGCTTTTTGGATCCCACTGCTGATTGGATATGTAAAGCTTGTTGCTGATTGGATGTTTTTTGAATCCCACCGCTGACTGGATAATTCCTCATGCTCATAGTTGATTGGTTGTGTGTAACCCCAAGAAGTGTATAAAATTGGAGGAGAACAAGGAAGCGGTGCTCAGAATTTGGTGGCATGCCCCTCTGAGCCCTCTGGCAGAATAAAGGCTGATTCTCCGACCTTCTCTGTGCCGCTTGGTTCTTTCCCTGGCCAGTTGCTATTAACACTTGCTGTAGACTTGCTGGAACACCTTCATCCAAAAAAAAAAAAAATCTTTTAAAAGTCTCTACATAAATCATTGTCCTCACAATGGAGAGGTATAGGAAAGTTCTGTGAAGCTCGTTTTTTATCTGACCTGCCCATGATTTTTAAAGGCATTATCATTTTGTAAAAACTACATATTGCTTTAAATGGGTGGATTTTTTGGTATTTAAATTATACTTCAATAAAGCTGTTAAAAATGACATATGGGTTGAGGAAAATTCAAACAATACAGAAAAGTGCATTTTAAAAAACCTCTAAAAATCTAACCCCGGTAATTACCACATGGAACGTTTTGTCATTGCACCTTCCTCTGCTTCCTTCTCTATAATTACAACACTCAGAAACATGTATTCAAATTAACATAACATCTCTTTTCACTCATCCATTTCAGGAAACAGAGTTCTAAATATGGAGCCCTTTTTACAGAAAGAAAATCAAGCCCCAGCTATAAGTATCAGCCTGTTCCAAAATGCTAGACAAAAATAAAAAACACAACCATGAAACCAGCAACTCCTGGCTCAGGGGCAATTCTGGCAGCCTGTCTGTCCTCTAAACAGAGCATCCACTGCCTGCTAAGGAAACCAGAAAGGGTCCGTGGTCAGCGTCACTTACACGATGACAAGCAAATGACAAAGCCAGTGTAGGGCACATGATCTGGTAAAATGCACATACTGATAACTTTAATTTTGAGCCTTCGGACAGATCTGCCCTAAAGATGCAGGCACCGACTATGAAGCAGAAGGCAGCGTGCTGTGCTGTGTGAGCCGCCGTGCGAGCGCAGACTACTCGGCGGGCGGGGAGGAATGCTGCCAAAAATTCGGCTATTTCTCCATCTGAAATTTGATTGCACATAAGTTTTTTCCCCTCACCAAAATAAAAATGTTGCTAAAATATCATTGTTGCCCCATTTTACTATAACCTGGCCTCAGAATGCTCGCAGCGCGCATGCGTCAGTCACAGCGTCCCGGCCGGGCCAGGACAGACGCGGACGGATTCTGTCGTCTGCCGGGCGTGCTGGGGCCGGGCCGGCTGTGGGTTCGCAGCGCCACCTGCAGGACACGCGGGCACAGCACCCGTGTGAGAGCAGCCCCGCGGCGGAGGCGGCCGCGCCCGCGGAGCCGCTGCGTCCTGGGGGTTTTAGATTGCGTTTTGCGAGACAGCCTGCGGGGTCAGTGTCCACGTTAACATTGAACTCGTTAAGCCAATAGTGTCTGAAGTTTTATGTGACGGATTGTAGCTAAAGTTATACATACAAGGAATGTGAGAAAAAAATGTCCAAGCAGTTAAGGAAAATTTCCACTTCTGGGATAAACACTAAAGATACCTATTTTAATGTCTCCCCATCCGACCTCCTCCTGCCTCTTCTATTTGTGTCAGGGAATAGTTATTCTTCCTGTCACTCAAGCTCTGCACTTCCAGACGCACGACGCACCCCTGATTGATGACATTTTCCCCAGTGTGCGATTGAATGTTAATGGCACTTGCCGTTTAATTGGTATTTAAAGACGCTGCTGCTAAAAAAGACTGTGCCACCTCAGGACACTCTGGGCTGCCACCACGTCTCTGTGCTATGACTTTGCAATTTGTTCTCCCACGTCAGACCTGCCCCTCCCGCTGTCTGGGGACAGCCC
>VBSM01001124.1:3857080-3880598 GCA_008086735.1 Cheirogaleus medius
CTCTTTTTTTTTCCCAACTAATTACTTTTGCAGCCCCTTGTTTTCATGCATGCAGCCCATTTCTTAAACAGGTGCCAGAATATCTTATCTAAAGTGAGAGTCTAATTATAACATTCCTCCTCCAGGCCTCTTAATCAAGGCGACAACTTAGCACTCAATGGAAGGCCCACTGCCTCCAGGAAATTGTTTGAATTCCCTAACCTGCAAGCTGTCATGCCCCGGCCCTGTGGCTCACAGCCCTCTGGTATTTCCACCTGCTTGATATACTCTCTGTACCTGCCCTCCACTCTCAAATTCCAGCCTTACCTGATAAATAGTCACTCCTCCTTCAAGACCTCCACCTGAGTCATAGGAAGGGTAAACACTTCGTGCTGTTTAGTGGTTGCCAGGCACTGTTTAGGCTGCTTCCTGTGAATCACCCCATTTGTTCTTTACAACCACCCTGCAAGGGAAGCATTATGATCCCCAGGGGATACTGTGGTCCCAGGCTCAGGACAGTTGTCTAACTAGCCAGTGCTTTCCTGAGTGTAAAGTGAGCTGCAGGCCATTGTGGTGGTAGTTGTCAACACAGGTCTGGACCCCATGATCCTTGCAACTAGAAATGGGAAAGAGAAACGTCCTAAGGAGCATGAATAAAAGCCTAGAAATGCGGTTAAAAAAAATTGTGCAGAGGGTGCACACAGTGGGAACTGACAAGGGAGAGACAGGTTATTTCTACTTGGCTTTGAAGAGAGAGCCAGCCAGGAAGGGCATGCAGAGAAAGAAGCTCGTACAGAGGGTGGGAGTTCATATGTGAAGCCCAACTCCTGGGTTCCAATCCGGGCTCCAACACTCGTGGGCTGTTTGATCTCAGCCAAGTAGCTCAAATTCTCTGTGCTCCAGTTTCCTTATCTGTCTAGTGGTTTGTATACAGGATGGTTTGGAAAGTGGAGAGATCCGAGGTATTGAAATTAGAGGCCATTGCAATATTACAACCATGGGGGGATTAAAATATTAATAAAATTGGTCACTTGACTCATCCTTAAGTCATTTAGACAATTGCTACAAGATTGAAAACAACAGCTCTCCAGTGGCCTTGGCAGCTGACAAAATGACTTGCGGATGCAGAAAATGGGGAAGAAACAAGTTCTGCCAGCTAGTGGCAAAAAGATGCAGATAATTTCATTTAAGAATATAACCAAAAAAGTGAAAGCAAGAAAGATGTTCACCATAGTACTATTTAAGACAGCAAAATTTAAAAATATACAAATGTCTCAGTGTGGATGAAAGTCTATTTGTGACAGACTACAAATCGCAAGCACAGTCAATTGAGTTCTCTAAAGACCCAACCAAAAAATGAAAATCAAGACAGTGTGAACGGTGGACGGTGAGGTGGTCTCATCCCAAGTCCAGGAAATTGAAGAACTAATGTAAAATTTCACAAGATCTGCCCTGATTGGTTCCTTAGGAATGAGAAATTTACAAATAGAAATTATTCCTTTCAGAGTGAAATGCAATATTGCTTCAATCTCTAGTTTTTCTGTTTCAATTTCTTTGGATTCCCTATTCAAGTTGAGTCTTTTTTGCCCTTCTGAAACAATTTTCAATCATAAGTCATTGTGGCTACATTCATCTTCATAACAAACAAAAATTACCCTACATCTTTATGGACCTGGAGAACTCTTTTAATGAATTTTCTTCTGGTGACCTGGAACAATATTTTAATCACAGAGTTTTGATCAAGTAGTGTTGTTTTAACAGCGTTAATTTTAATAAAAAAAATTAATGGCAGTAAAAATATACAAATGTCCAACAATAAATGTTTAAAATGAATTATAGTATATTCATACAGTTAATCACACACAGCCATTAAATTGTATTATCAAAGAATGTTTAATATTATTGTGGACGGCCCCCCAAAGACGTCTTTGCATTAATTCCCTGAAGCTGTGGATATTTCACATTATGTGGCAAAAGACATTTTGCAGATGTGATTAAAGTTAAGAACTTTGAGATGGGCAATTATCTTCAATTATCTGGGTGGGACCCATCTAATCACACCAGTCCTTAAAAGTGGGAAAGGGAGGCAGAAGACCCCACTGGGGAGAAGTGGCAGAGAGGGACTCTCTCCACCACCGCTGGCTGTGAACTGAAGAGTACCGAGAGCCAAGGACCATGGGCAACCTCTGGAAGCTGAGGCCAGGCCTCAGTTAACAGTTTCCATGGCCCCAAGGAAATGAATTCTGCAACAATCCAGTGGGCAGAAAACGGTTCTCCCCTAAAGCATCCAGAAAGGAGCATCCTGCCAACATGTTGATTTTAGCCAAGTGAGACATCAAAATTCTGACCCAGAGAAATGTAAAAAAATTAATTTGTGTTGTTTAAGATGCTAAAATTATGGTGATTTGTTATGGCAACAAATCAGTTACAAAAATCTATATAATATTATACAGTTATAAACATTATAAACAATGTAAAGTTTTTAAAAACCCAACATAACACTGCATATGTTATACTGTAACCTCATGCATATCCCAGGTGTGTATGCACAGGCAAGATTATAAAGAATACACAAATATAATTTTTCTGAGTTTGGGGATTATGAGTGTTTTTATTTCCTTCTTAATATGTTACCAGTCATCACTGCCTCTTAGTCTTGTTCCCACTTGACATCACCCTGGATGTTAATCCAGCTGGGCTTCTGCCTCCGTATTTGCACCTGGAGTAACTAGTAACTGGTAACTAGCTTGCAAAGTCTAATGCTGTTTCCATTCTCATCGCACTTGTCTTATCAACAGTTTTGAACACAGTTTATCACTCCCGAAGACCCGAAAGTGTTGTTTGTTGGGCTCTGAGACACCTTCCCCATGATCTCATAATTTGCTTACCATTTATACGCCTCTCACTGTTTCCTTCTCACCTCCTGATCTCCAGATGTCTGGGTGACTTAGGAATCACATACGAAGTCTCTTCTTGCCACTAGGTACAGTCTCCCTAACTCATCTCATCCATACTTGGAAGCTATATCTCACCCACACAAGGATGACTCCCAAATAGTGATCTCCAAACTAGACCTCTACTGTGAACTCCAGGTGCGCGCACCCAACTCCCTACCTGATATGTCCCCTGAACATCTGATTGCCACCTCCAGTCTAGCATGTCCAAGCTGAATTCCTGATCTCTCCCCCAACCACACCCATTCCATTCTTCCACATCTCAGTAAATGAAAACTATTCCATGTCAGGCACTATGGACACTTGGGGCTAGCGAATCCTGTTGTAGGGGCTACCCCATGCATTGAAGGATGTTTAGCAGCATCCCTGACCTCAACTCACAAGGTGCCCATAGCATCCCCCTGCTCTGTCTGGCTGTACAACCAAAAATCCCTCCAGACATAACTGAATGACCCCTAGGGGGCAAAATCCCCAAATCTCCTATTGGAACCACTCATTTAGGCCAAGAACTTTGGAGTCATTCTTCTCTTTTTCTCTCACTTTAACAACCTATCTTCAGGACATCCTATCTGCTTTACCTTCAACCTAGATCTACAGTAGAAGAACTTCTCCCCGCTCCTCTCCCTCCCTGGCCTCCAGTCTTCTTCCCTTCTCCCTACTGAATAGTTCAAATAAGCCAGAATGATCCTTTCAAACATAAGTCAGATCTGTCCTTGCTCAGCTTGACATCCCCAGTATCTTCTCTTGCTCAGAGTGGAGTCCGCCGCTGCTCAGATGCCTCCTCTGTTCTTCACTCACCACGTAACCCTAGCTCCCTGCCGTTGCTTAACACACGGTACCTAGTTAGTCCCTGTCTCAGCGTTTGCACTTGCCTTCTGCTTGTTGTGCTCTGTCCCTGAGGTTCCTTTCCTCCCCGCAGGCCTCTGTTCCACTATGGGGCCTCCCCTCCACCCCATGGAACACCACACTCACCTGGCCTTTCACAGCGGCAATGCGACCATTTCCCTGCTGCTCTACACACTGGCGGGTTCCTTTGTTTCCCTCTCCTCCCTAAACAGTAAGCACTCTGTGGCCAGTACTTTGTTTCTCATTCACTGATTGACTTTTCTAGTGCCCAGAAAATGCCTAGCACAAAACATTATAGATGCTCAATAAATATTTTGAATGTGCACAAGAATCAATGAATGAGTGAGTGAATTGTAGTCATAAGAAAGCCCAAATAGGGAAAGTTACAGCCTGTGACTTTTAAACCGTAAAGCATTCATGAGCCTCCAATCTAACAGCAACAGGGTGAAGACAACTAAAACTACCCCACCTACAGGCAAAACCATCTCCCCAACAAATGCCCCCCAAATGGGTTAGCTAGAGCCCACGCAGAGCTACCAACTTGCTTCACCGAGGAACTGGATCCAATAGAAGGTGTTGTCCTGACTTTGCCCATCGGGATGTGACACGCATCATAGACCAGTGCTAAACATGTATTTCAGAGTCCTCACTTTCTCTAGGAGCATTTGCTCACTTGCTTTCCTCCGTCCTCTTCTTCCTCCCCGGAGTACTGAAGTGGGAGTGGACAACCCGTCTCCCAGCCGCCAGCCCGCAGTGCAGAGATCCCAGAGCCTGGCTTGTGGCAGGAACTCGATGAGACTCAGGCTGGACCCAGGAGAAGGCAGGTGCGTTCTACAGCGAGTAAGGTGCGGGCGCAGGCTCTGCCAGGTCAGCAGAGAAGCGGAGCATGAGACACGGCGAGGTGTGGGTTTTCTGTCACTTCATTCCAAACACAGCCCCAATTTATACAGACATACGGGCAAGGAGGAGTTTAGCTAGGTAAAGGAGACAGGGATGGGGTTCCAGGAACAGTGCAGAGCATCTGCGAAGGCTTGGTGGGAAGAGAAGAGAAGAATGTATTCAAGGGGAGGACACCGATGGCCGTAGTACACCTCGGCAGACGACACGCAATTTCTAGCACAGAAACAGGCGCCGGCCAGTGCCAAACTCCAGTCACAATGTAATGGCGAGGAGCTTCCCCATCATCGTCATTCATGTTCAGTGGCAGACATGTCCCAAGGAGCAAGAGCATGCCCTAAATGCAATTTAACGTTTACCTTCTCTTGACTAAATGTAACTATGACAGCTTGCAAATCTTTGCTCCAGCTTTTTGTGCATATCAAAGTGCTATGACAATGGAGGCTGTGCGGTCTGGTCTGTCTATGGTGCAGAACGCAGATCAGCATAACGAATTGAAGGCACTCTTCTCTCGAGGTGGCTTCGCAATAGTGATCCCATTAGAGGTGCTGACTCTGTCAACATCTTTTATCATTACCACTTGAGAATAAATTACCAGAATTAAATGTAAAAGATTGCTAACACAGCAAAGTCTGTTATTGTTTCACAGTATTATACAGTGATATTCTCATGAAGACCCAAAACTCTAAAGCAAAAGACCTTAATTTTTATTTTACTATACCACTCACTAACTGCACCGATACACAGGCAGAGAAACTCCCTGCAACTGTTCTTTTCTTCCTTAACCTTTATGGCAGCAATATTCCCCTCACAGTTACTAGAGGAAGAAATGCCACAATGTGTACAAAAGCACCCTGTTAGAAGGAAGCCTGACACAGATGTGCAATGCTATTGCTATTGTCACTGCGAGTAGGAGTGGGGCAACTTACATCTTGGGTTGTTTTTGTTTCTTTTTTGATTTTTAACTTCTCCTTTGGTAAGTCACTGGAGTAGAAGACCAGGTTCGACTGAAAAGATGTAGGCAGAATGTAAGAACTTTAGGCACTGGCCGGGTGCAGTGGCTCACCCCTGTAATCCTAGCACTCTGGGACACCGAGGCAGGAGGATCACTCCAGGTCAGGAGTTCGAGACCAGCCTGAGCAACAGCGAGATCCTGTCTCTACTAAAAATAGAAAGAAATTAGCTGGACAACTAAATATATATAGATAAAATTAGCCGGGCATGGTGGCATGCGCCTATATTCCCAGCTACTTGGGAGGCTGAGGCAAAAGGATCGCGTGAGCCCAGGAGTTTGAGGTTGCTGTGAGCTAGGCTGATGCCACAGCACTCTAGCCTGGACACAGTGAGACTGTCTCAAAAAAAAAAAAAAAAAAAAAAAAACTTTAGGCACCTTGCTAGTTCAGAGTGTGGCCTCCCAGAACAGCACCAGCATCGTCACAAGCTGGTTCCAAAAGCAGAAACTTGGCTCTGCCCTACAACTTTTGAATCAGAATCTTCACCTTAAAAATATCACATTGTGATACATATGCTGGCTGAAGTTTGAGAAGCACTGATGTAGACTTCTTTTTCTTCTTTCTTTTCCTCCTTCCTCTCTCCTTTCCTCTCTTTTTTCCTTTAAAAGGAAATTTAGTCTTTGGAGACTCTCACAGGAAAGGGAGAGTGGACATTTGCTGTTTCACCCTGCGGCCTCCACTCCCTTCCCTTGTGGCTACAACTAACACCACGGTTTCAGTGCCTGGGATCTGGGCAGAGCGGACTGCAGCCCTGGGCATCAGGGATGGAACAAGCCACTGAGTTCAAATAAACCAGAGCATTTGGACCCCTGGCTACAGCCATGGGAGTCCTGACTGCCCAGGCCAATCCAGTCAGGGCCAAAGGTCTCGCATCTTAGAATTTTCTTACCTATTTGGGTACTAGTTTTGTTTTTTTTTTAATGAGCACAAATGGGAAAAAATTGAGGAGGCTGCAGCTGAAACAACTTTATAGTTATAAAGCCTGAGAATGAAACTAACACTAAGGATATAGGACCGAGAAATGGAGAGAGAGAAACCTTGTGCAGGGTTTTCTTTTTCTCTCTTTTTTTTAAATAAGTCTACAACTAGATTATGAGTTCCCTTTTTGCTTAAGTCAGTTTAAATTGAATTTTGTATCAATTACAGCATAATGTATGCTTAATGATACACAGAAAGGAGGAAAGAGAACAGTAGCTAAACGGGAATGCTGGCTGGAGAGTGGGCTTGCTTGGTGAGAGAAACAGTTGCAGGGAGTTTCTCTGCCTGTGTATCGGTGCAGTTAGTGAGTGGTATAGTAAAATAAAAATTAAGGTCTTTTGCTTTAGAGTTTTGGGTCTTCATGAGAATATCACTGTATAATACTGTGAAACAATAACAGACTTTGCTGTGTTAGCAATCTTTTCCGGAAAAGATATATAAATGGGTTTATTCTTTAAAATTTTGGACTCTTCTCTCTTGATAATGTGTCACAAAATTTCCCTCTGACTCTCAAAGGCTTATGCTGGGCAAACATGAATATTTACTGCAACAGTCAACAGAAGTGGATGAGCCTGGCCCCGGACGGCTTTCATCGCATCGGGAATAAACAGGGGACTGGGAAAGTGATTCTGCAACACAGGTGCTCTGAGGTGTGGAAAAACAAGACGACATTTTCATGATTTCTACTTCTTAGGTACCTGAACTCAATGTTTATAAAAATCCATTTAAAGCCCAAACCCAATTTAGCCAGTCCCTGGCACAGCTTTCATGACAGATAAAGGTAGACTTTGGATGATGGGGCTTATAAACTACCAGTGACAGTGGTTAGGAGAGGGTCGGAGACAGAAAAGGAAACATAAATCCCAGATAAGATTTGGGTAATATCTCTAGGACATGTAACACCTTCAAGGTAGAGACAATGACTCTTAACCTTGAGCCTTGAGCGCAAGTTAGATGCTCCAGGGGAACTTCAAAAGGCTCTGGGAGGGGGGGGGCGGCTCTGTCCTGCTGCCAGGCGGCCCTCGGGATGAAAGCGTTACCTCATCCTCAACCTGTCCTCTTAAAACATAAGTTAGAAAAGAAAATTCAGTCAAAAACCCAGGCACAGATTAATTGGCAGCAATCGTTTACAGAGTCACTTCAAAAAACACTCAGTCCTACATGCTTTATTCTCCTCTCTAGCCATTTTCAACTAGAGAGCTCACAGTGGACACCAGCCCCCTGCTTCCCTCTGGCCCCCGCCAGCCCGAGCACCTGTGCGCAGGGGAGAGCAAGGCGGAGATGGGAGACGCCCCGCCCGCGCGCCGGCCCACTCTCCGTGCGCGTCTGGGCCTTTTCCTCGGAAACCGTGAAGACTCCCAGGGATATCAGAGAGCTTCTGTCTTTAACATCCACTTCCTATTGAAGAACAAACTCGGACATTTTCAAAGCCAGGACTACTCTTTACATCATACAAATGTTATCTGGAATTGTACAGATGAGGGAAAGGTCTTCAAACTCTGTTCTTTTCACGTGGTGCCCCAAAAGAGGTTTCATCAGGGTTGGACTCGTGCGGGGTATGTCAGTAAGGAATGAGGATGGAACGGACTGGAAAACCCCCAGCACGTCCACCCAGCCTGACGCTGCAGCCAATCTCATCCCCAGAACGGATGCTCTCGATTAACAACAGAGAATGTTGTATTCCGATTTTCTCATCAAATGTATCTCAAACTTGTCACAAAGCCAGCTGGAAAGACAAAATTAAATAATGTAAAACAGAACTGGTCCTAGAAAGGTGCTTAAAAATTGACTTTTACTGATGCTCAAGAAAGAAGGTCAAGTTGCAGTGCCTCATAACTGCACACCAGCCTCCAATCGCTCAGGTCCCGGGAAAGATACACCAGCTGTTAGACCCAAAATACACATGATGCTGTTTCCAGCCAAAAATATGCCTTGATTTTACCCAAACAATTTAGATGACTAAAGTTCATATGTTGAAATCTTCATCCCCAAGTTGATAGTATTTGGAGATGGGGCCTTTGAGAGGTAATTAGCGTTAGATTAGTTCATGAGGGTAGGGCTCTTGTGATGGGATTAATGCCCTTACAAAAAGAAGAAGACACACAGGAGCTCTCTCTCTGGTCTCTGTCATCTGAGGACATGGGAGAAGATGGCCATGTGCAAACCAGCGAGTGAGCCCTTGCCAAACTTCAGATCTGCCAACACCTTGATCTTGGACCTCCCTGCTTCCAGAACAGTGAGAAAGAAATGCATGTTGTTTTTGTCACCCAGTCTATAGTAATTTGTTATAACCTGCCAAAACTAAGGCATTGTGCCACCCACAAAATACCAAACACTCTCTTTTTCTGGCTGAATGGAGTGAATGCTACCTCTTACCAATTTCACCTTTATCCTTATTCTAGTCTCCCCTCCCTATAGATAACATTTAAGACACACAATTATCCATGCTTTCTAGTATTATCCAATATAGAGAATCTCTGCTTCCTTAGCCCCCTTCCAATCACCCAGCCAAAACCTACATTCTATAATATGTTCTCTCTGACACCCTCTGACTAGCACTCCCCACAGTTCCCGGGCATGAGTACTCCTTTGCTGCAGTGAGTGATACACCAAATTTGCATAGCTACCCTGGTGGTCTTTGGATGAATGGTGTTCACCAGCCAGTCCCCGACATTTTTGGCACCAGGGACCAGTTTCATGGAAGATTGGGTTGGGGAGGGGATGGTTTAGGGATGATTCAAGCACATTACATTTGTTGTGCAGTCAAACCTCGCTGCTAATGATAATCTGTATTTGCAGCCACTCTCCAGTGCTAGCCTCACTGCCTCAGCTCCACCTCAGATGATCAGGCATTAAATTCTCATAAAGAGCTGCAACCTAGATCCCCCATATGTGCATTTTACCATAAGGTTCACGCTCCTGTGAGAATCTAATGCCACTGCTAATCTGACAGGAGGTGGAGCTCAGGTGGTGATGCTAGTGATAGGGAGAGGCTGTAAATACAGGTGAACCTTTGCTTGCTCTCCCACTGCTCACCTCCTGCTGTGTCGCATGGTTCCTAACAAGTCACAGATCTTATGGGTCCGTGGCATGGGGGAGGTGGAGACCACAGGTGTTGACAATTTGGATGAGCCCAGAATGGCTCTAATGCAGGACTTTCAGGCAATGAATGAGCAAAAGAAGGTTTGCCCATATACTCCTTTGTTCTAATCAGAATTTTTGCATTTTAAAGGTATCTATAAATCTAAAAGCACATGCTATTTTTCTACTTCCTGCAACTTTATTAACATATTCCTAAGGAATTATAATGAGGTTTCTGAAAAAAAAAAAAGATGCTTCCAATAAAACCTTTGAAATATTAACATTATAATTCTGAATATTCAGAATTTAAAAAGATCAAATTGTTTAGCATTTATAGCCACTTATGGCTTATATTAAGAAATAAAATTAGAAGGTCCTTTAAAATAAACTAAGTAGATCAAGAAAGGTCAAAGAAATTAAGTTAATGATACTTTGTATCACTGGCTAAATTTAATTTTGTACTTAAAAATATACCATTTAAAATTAGCTGTGTCTTAAAAGTTGTGCAGAAAGTAACTGTTGTAATAATAACAAAATAATAAGTATAGTAACAAAAATAATTGGTATTATTATTTCAGGATCTACTCCTGCCAGGTGTTTCATATATATTATCCCTAGATCTCAGGGCCAGCCTAGCAAATCACTATTATTATTTTCATTTTAAAAACAATAAAAGGAAACTAAGGTTTAGAATTTTAATGTGAGATTCTCAATGTCAAATAGCTAAGTGCCAAACTTTCACTCAGATTAAACTCAGGTCTGTCTGATTTCTAAGACTTTATGCTCAGTGACACTACTCTGCCTCTTTCCATAAATGTAGTAGATAATGAAATAAGAAATCTATATTTAAGATATGGAGCAATATGTCACAGTTTTATTCAGCTATGGAAGCCTGCTGTTATCTAATAAAGATGCTCTAGATAAAACATTCCACTTATAAGTAACATATAAAGAGAAGGCAAAATAAGAAATATAAGGTTACACAGTGAAGACGAAATGTAAGCTGAAATATAATAACTAGACAAAGTGTATAATAACGCTTCCAGTTCAATAGTCACATGAGGAACACGACTAGAAGATATAATTTTCACAAAAGAGATATTTGGTGCCTATTAAGTAGGTGAGGAGAAAGAAAAATTCATTGTCAAGAAAAATATAATCAATGAAAATATACAAGCTGCATCAGTGGAATAAGGGCAGAAATTTCAGATGAAGAAGAATAACTGAAAACATGATGATTGATTAATACAAGAATTATTAAACTGCACTTACTAAGAATGTACCAATTACTCTTTTTCTGAGAAGTGGAATCATTAAAGAGTCATCTGTGTCATTTGTAGAGCAGAAAAGGTTCAGCTAACAGGATATGTATGTAAAAAAGAGAAAATTATACCTAAGAGAACAGTCTTTACCTTTGGTGAAATTCAGTATATCCTCATAAGTTTGTTCATTTTAATACAAACTCTCCTAACATGTGATCATCTATCTTCTTACATAAAAACTCAATGATTATAATTCTTACAAACATAATTACTCCTCCCTGTGCTACCTACTGATTGATACAATCAATATAGCATCAAACTATTCTTCAGAAATATCTAAGCCTCACTGATGCTTAAAGTAACATTTGTGTGTTCGTCTATGACTTTGTTATGTTTAATTACCAAATTTCTCTTGATGTAGTCAACACATAAAAAATAACCTAATGCCACCTAAAGAGAACATTTATCCTTGATACAGAATACAGTTTGTCCAATTTTTATTTGACAAACAAATCGAAAAAAAAATGAGGCTAAGAAATCCTTCTTTGATATCCCTTGCTCACCTAACAAATCCACTTTTTAGGATGAAAGGCTGTATCATGAAAACTATAGCAAAATCAAAACATTTACTTTTTTACTGATTGTGAGCAATCATGTCAGTGTCAGGACTGGCATTTCTACACCCTACTATTTTGGAGGCCTATGTAAACATCTGTCATGTATCCCTGCCTTCCTCAAAAATAAATTGAATCCCAAAGGGATTATGTACAATAAGAATCATTAAAATAAGGCCAGGCGCGGTGGCTCATGCCTGTAATCCTAGCACTCTGGGAGGCTGAGGCGGGTGGATCGCTCAAGGTCAGGAGTTCGAGACCAGCCTGAGCAACAGCAAGACCCTATCTCTACTAAAAATAAAAAGAAAATTAATTGGACAACTAAAAGTATATAGAAAAAATTAGCCAGGCATGGTGTGCCTGTAGTCCCAGCTACTCGGGAGGCTGAGGCAGAAGGATCGCTTGAGCCCAGGAGTTTGAGGTTGCTTGTGAGCTAGGCTGACGCCACAGCACTCTAGCCTGGGCAACAGAGTGAGACTCTGTCTCAAAAAAAAAAAAATCATTAAAATAAAGGCAATATAAATAGATCTTAAAGAACAAATATCTCAGAGACCTCAAACTCTGCCATAGCTTTGTAGAGACATACTGAAATAAAATCAACTTTCAGAGCTATGATTAAAATTATTAAAAATTTCAAGGATTAGAGATTATATGTTTGGGTACCAAAAATTCTCTTTGAATAGTGATTCACAAAATCATGGAATCACTTTAAAAATAGAAAGCAAAAATGCCTGTTTTCTTGGCTTTAAACATTAGGATTACTCAATATTAGTAAGACCAGTAATTACTACCAGAATATAAAGCATTTACAGCTGAGAGTTATGTGCATTTAAATGGGAATTAGAACTTTTCATATGCTAATTTGTATAAGCCACCTGTAAACATATTTGATGCAAAACATATCACAGTGCTAAGGGTTTTCTCTGTTGTTGTTATTTAAAAATGTATACTCAATTGATTTATGTGATGATTCTGCAATATATTTAATAGTAAAATTTACCTGAAACACTACCCGTTTAAAATAATAAAGGAAAAGATGAAGAAACATACTTTATCACAGTGATGGCTTATCTGTCTCAGTCTGTTTTGTGCTGCTATGACACAGCACCCCAGACTGAGGAATTTATAATGAGCAGAAATGTATCGGCTCATGGTTCTGGAGGCTGAAAGTCCAAGACAGAGAGCTGGTTTCTGGCAAAGGCCTTCCTGCTGTGTCATCCACTGCTGAAGGGAAAAGAGAGGGTGAGAAAGAGCTAAAAGGGGGCCAAACGTGTCCTTGGTAAGGAAACCACTCCCAAGATAAGGAACTCACTCCCATGATAATAGCACTAATGAATTCATGAGGGCAGAGCCTTCCTGGCCTAATTTCCTCTTAAAGATCTGATCTCTTAAAATTGCTACAATGGCAATTAAATTTCAACATGAATTTGGCGGTAAACACACATTCAAACCATAGCATTCTGCCCCTGGTCCCCCCAAACTCATGTCCTTCTCACATAAAAAATGCATTTATTTCATCCCCACATTCCCAAAAGTCTTAAATTGTTCCAACATCAACTCAAAAGTCCAAAGTCTCTTCTAAATCAGATATGGGTGAGACTCAAGGCATGATTCATCTTGAGGCAAATTCCCCGACAGCTGTGAGCCTGTGAAATCAAAACAAGTTACATGTTTCCAAAATACAATGGTGGGACAGGCATGGGATAGACATTCCCATTCCAAAATAGAAAAATAGGCAAGAAAAAAGCGGTAACTGCTCCCAAGTAAGTCTAAAACCTGACAGGATAAACGATATAAAATGTTAAGGCTTCAGAATCATCTTCCTTGGCTCTGCCTCCTGGACACACTGGAGCAGAAGTTGGGGTCCCGAGGACCTGGACAGTCTGCCACTATGGCCCAGCCCACCAAAGCTCTCGCAGTTGGAGGTTAATGCCTGCAGCTCTCCTAGGGTGACATTGCACACTGGTAGCTCTACAGTTCTGGGGTCTTGGTGGCAGACCTGCTGCTATGGATCTGCTAGGCATTGCCCTTGGGGGCTCTCTGCAGTGGCTCCACCTCTGTAGCAAGTCTCTGCCTGGGCCTCCACGTTGTCTGAAACATCTTTTGAAATGTATGTGGAGGTCACTATGGCCCCACGGCCAATGCACGCTGTGCATCTGCAGAAGTAGCATCAAACTGTGAATTCTATAAGTACATAAAATATGTGTTTTAGATGTTATGCTTACCATTTAGTTTATTGCCTTATTGTGAGGAATTTTGTATACACACATTGAAAACAAATCTGAGAAAGTTACTTCAAAGATGCATTATGAGCCACTTTATTGGAGTAAATGGAACTGTTTAACAGATTGTGAACTTTTTAACCATGTGTTTAAAATATGCTTTTCAAAGATGTTCCTTACCATTGTATTCATAGCCATAATGTGAGAAGTTTACATATATACATCTAAAAGATGAATCTCAGCATGTTTGTTCAAATCGCATTCACTCTTTATTAGAGTGAATTGAACTGCTTGCCATTTTGTAAACTTTGTAAACAAGTGTATATAATGTGCTTTTTAAAGATGTTCTTTACCATTGACTTTAATACCTGATTTAATAAGTTTATATATACACATTGAAAACATAAATCTCAGCATGTTACTTGAGAGATGTATTGTTGGGGGCTGATTCTGGCAATTACCTGCTTTATACTAATCATTCACTAAAGCCTGTAATGTACGTGTGCTGCATGACGCAGTGGTAACCAGTATTTTCTTCAGACATGGTTACTGTCTTGGGACACAACAAGAGGCCTGAGTTTCTGCACGTAAGCAAATGCTGCCCAGCTCCCACACGGTGGACCCCCGTGGTGGGAGTCTGGAGGCCATAAAGATAAGAAGAACATTCCCAAGGTCTGGCCCCGTAAGATGGTTGGTAGTCAAAGACGGGTAAGATCCCCCACGGGGGGGGGGACGACCTAAGAAAGGCACAACTGTGGGGGCCTGCCACTGACTGGGAGAGAGCACAAGAAGTTCTTCTGATGGCTGCATTGTTTATTGTTGCTTATTTCAGCCTTAATTTTTGAGTTATGTCTGGCGCTGGCGCCTCAAGTAACCATTTCGAGGTCTGAGACCATGGGAAATTGTTCCCTTGTGATACAACTCCGGAATTGATGGTTATCGCTGCTATGCTCAGATGCTCATGTACAAGGAACTAAACCTGGGTCTGGGGGGTATAAAAATAAAGCGACCGGTGCATTGAGCACTCAAGTCATGTGAAGTCTTTATGTGTGTCTATGTTGTTCTTTTATGTTGTGTTCATTCCCCGTCCTGTAATTGGGCCACGTTCAATGTATTGAGAGCTGTTTTATTACAGTGAATTGAACTGTTTACAAATCTCTGAACTCTACAAACAATGGTATAAAATATGCTTTGTAAATATGTTACTTACAATTGAGTTTAAAGACATTGTGTGGGCATTACAAATACACATCAAAGCATAAATCTGCCACCAAGGTCTACCATTGCATGCTCTGAAGCAGCGGCACAGGCTGCACCTGAGCCTGCTTGAGCCACAACTGGGGTGGCTGAGGGTGCTGCACTGAATCTGGGGAGCAGAGACTTGAAACAGTGCAGGGCAGCAAATGCTGATTTCCCTTGGGTGCCCTGGACCACTCTCTAGAGCTTGTCTCAAAGATCTCTGACTCTGAGGTCATTCTCCCATTGTCTTAATAAATACCACCTGGCTTCCTTCTATCCATGCTAGTTCTTTTATCAAAGCATCTCATGGCTGCACACACTTGCAATGTTCTTTGTATGACCAGGATGTGAATTTTCCAAATTTTATATTCTGTTTCCCTTTCAATTATAAATTTCATCTTTAAATTATTTCCCATCTCTCACATCTTACTGTATGTAGTTAAAAGAAGCCATACTGTTCTTTCAACATTTGGCTTACAAATTTCTTCCACCAAATACCCTTGTTCATTCTTTTAAATTCTGCCTTTCACAAAACCCTTGGGTATGAACACAATTCAGCCAAGTTCTTTGCCACTTTACAATAAGTATGGCCTTTATTCTAGTTTCCATTACCTTGTTTTTCATTTCTGTCTGAGATCTCACCAGAATTGCCTTTTCTGTTCATATTTTTACTAAGATTCTGATCATAACCACATAAGAAATCACTAAGAAGTTTCAGGCTTTCCCCATAGCTCTCTTCTTCTTCTGAGCCCTCCCCGGAATCACCCTTAAAGCTCCACTCATGGCAATCAGGCTTTTTCTAGTCTGTTCCTCCAAATTGTTCCAGCCTCTACCAATCATCCAGATCCAAAGCTACTTACAAATGTTCAGGTATTTTTATGGTAACACCCACTCTCTGGTACCAATTCTCTGTCTTAGTTTGTTTTCTGCTGCTATACCAGAATACCACAGACTAAGTAATTGATAATAAACAGAAATTCATTGGCTCACAGTGCTGGAGGCTGGGAAATCCAAGACTGAGGGCCCAGCATGTTTCAGTGACCTCCCTGCTGCATCTTCCCATGGCAGAAGGGCAAAGACAGGGCAAGAGAGAGCAAGAGGGGGCTGAATTTGTCTTTTTACAAAGAAATCACTCCCACAAGGAGCTCACTCCTACAATAATGGCCTTAATCTTTTCATGAGGGCAGAGCCTTCATGAACTAGTCATCTTTTAAAGGCTCCACCTCTGAATACTACTACAATGGCAATTAAATGTCAACATGAGTTTCAAACCATAGCAGTCACATAAAAGAAAATCAATAAGAGGGAGAAGTAGAGCAATGACAATTTTAAAAAAATATTTTTGATTGGTTGACCATATTTTAATACTATAACTTAACACTTTGGCTTTCTAGCAGAAAGAAATCTAATTTTCTCTAAGCATGTTTATTATAGAAATAGTAAAAAGTTTTTGAAATTAAGAAACCACATTAAAGGTGAAAACAAAGTTGGGAGTCAAAGACATTTCATATATAGAAATTCTACTAGCAGTTAAAAATTAAAGTGCACTCCACATATCTGAGCGTAAGAAATATCCTTTAGGATGTCCTCAATGGGGGAAAAAATCTTCAAATATTTAATTAGTATTTGTGTTTCAGACACACATAATAGAGAGAAATCTCTGAATAAAACATCAAATTGCAATTCAGTAGCCAAGTAACTACACAATAGGACTTTTTGATATCGAGGAATTTATATTTCACACTGAAATTCTGATAGATGAATCTCAGGTTTATATGCATTGTCAAATGCTAAAAAGTACACTAATATAGAAGTCAGCTCTGAGTTGTAATAATAATGTCACAGACATTTAATTTGGGGCAACTCATTTAATTAACATTGGAATTGATTTTATCTGTAAAATGAGAGGTTAGATCCCATGTTCTAGAAGTTACTGGATCAGTTAAAAGTTTGAATTTGTTTCATAAATTAATAATAATCACAACCATAAATTATCCTCCATAAAATGCCCATTTTGCGTCAAGTAATAAACTAGTCTCTTTGCATGCAATATCTGAAGCCTCACAGCAGTAACGTCTGTATTTCAGAGATTCGGAAACAACAGTTCATGGAGAGTAACTTGCCCAATGTCACAGAGTTAATAAATGCAGACCTAGAATTCCAGCTGAGCTCTATCTGTCTTCCTGTCTTCATGCCAATTTGATCACACATTCTGATTTTTATCCAACTGATGACAGAATATTCAACCATTCAAGCTATATGACAAAGCTTAAAATAATTGTTCAACTGCGTACATAACGACATTTACAAAGCTTTCTATTTGAAATGTAACCATCAATAATTCAATAAAAACATTTTTATTACTTACAGCTGTTCCAAGGATATGAGTCCTTTAAATGTTTGCTTATCTAGTGCATGAATTTCATTTTTGTACAGGTACCTGGAAAACATATAAAATCCCATTGAATTATAAATTGGTATAAATACCACATATCTCAGATCAGGACGTTTTAAACTGAAATCTGTGGATTTAAGGAGCTTTTGGGGATGTTCATAGATTTCCTAAAAGTATATGGAAACTATTATTTCATTTAAATGTGCTTAACTGTCTGGTAAGAAAGTTCCAAGTCTCTCCTCAAATTCTCAAATGGATCTTTGGTTCAAAATATTAAGAAACTTAGGGTGATTATGGAAAAATTCTAACTAATGAAGACATATGTACTGGGTAACAGCTTCTATAAGAAAATTTTGACTATAAACAATTTCTTAAGATCCCCTTTATGTTACTGAACATATTCACCTGGGAGATATATTTGAAAAGCTGACAAATATCACCATAGGATTCATCTTAAGGAAATAAGATGAGACCCAAAAACATATTTTGGTCCTTCTGTGGCTGCTATCAAAAATTTATAGGAAAGGATACTGTAAATGGATTTACAAATATGATGATACAACTAATCTTACCAAAATACTTGATAGAAATAATTTATATGACATATAAGCACTTTCTCCCATTCAAGTACCAACCAGGCCCGACCCTGCTTAGCTTCCGAGATCAGATGAGATTGGGCGCATTCAGGGTGGCGTGGCCGTAGACAACATATGAGCACTTTCTATGTCATGTTTCTTCAACCAGAGGATGGCAAAGCTATTTCATCTTTGTAATCTTTATTAATGTGGTAAAATGAAACCCTGGGCCTCTTGGGGTTTGAGGCAATCAGAATTCCTGAAACTTTTCATCAAGTTCCTTTGGAATGTGCCTTTTCATTTGGTGAGTGCTTCAGAATCTAGAATTGCCTGAGGTTTGTTACAAAAACATCCATTGCAAAGCTCACCCTCAAAGCTATTCAATCCAACTCTCTTATGGTTGGGCCCAGTAAACTCTATACTTCCCAGGCGATTCTAACACAGCCCATCTGCAGTCCTGACTGACCAAGAAACCACAGAAATCACAATTCTGCCTGAAAATGAAGAGACTATTTTTCTAAAACCTGTTTAGTGAAGCTGTGGAAGTTCCAAATGACTTTCTCTTCCCCCAGATTAGAGCGCCAATAAATTTCTAAGATGGTAGTATACTACTGGTATATTAACCTCGAATCCTGTAAATCTTGCTGTAATCAATTATTAATTCTGAAAGCTTTTTTTGTTGATTCTTTGGGATTTTCTGGATAAGTAATCATGTCATCTGAGAACAAAGACAGTTTTGTTTCTTCCTTCCCAATCTATTGTTTCCTTATTTCATTAGCTAAGACTTCTACTACATTGGTGAATAGAGTGGGGAGAGGGGACATCCAGGCCTTGTTCCCAATCCTGGTGGGAAATCAATTATGGGTTGAGCATCCCTAATTCAAAAATATAAAATCTGAAATGCTACAAAATCTGAAACTTTTTGAGCACTGACACGATGCCACAAGTGTAAAATTCTACATCCTACCTCATATGACGGGTCACAGTCAAAATGCAGTTGCACAACAGTTTATTCAGCATCCTCAAGGGAAAAAAGGCCCCCTTTTCCCCCTTCAGCCGCGATTCACCTTTTCCTTGAAAAATGTAGGTGGAGACCGAAAGCCTGCTGTTGTTTGTTATTGCCATTGCTCAATAGCCAATGCAGGTGTTCAGTGATGTTACAGGGCTGCTTATGTGTATTGTGCACATTATTTTTTGTGTGTATTAATGCTGTGTCATATTGTTTTACTTCTGAAGTACTTATGTGTGAATAAGTGTAAGGAAATGATTGCTTATCAATAGCATATAAATTCAAAGTCAGGAATGATGGTGATTCAAACAACCACAGATCGTCCACATGGGTCGCTGAGATAGTGACACCTTTGCTTTCTGATGGTTCAATGTACATAAACTTTGTTTTGTGCACAAAATTATTAAAAATATTGCATAAAATTGCCTTCAGCCTATGTGTATCAGGCATACATGAAACTTAAATAAATTTCAAGTTTAGACTTGGATTCCATCCTCAAGATATCTCATTATGTGTATGCAAATATTCCAAAATAAAAAAAAATCAAAAATTCAAGACACTTCTAGTCCTAAGCATTTTTGACAAAGGACACTCAGACTGTAGTTTCTCTCTATTAAGTGTAATGCTGGCCATAGGGTTTTACTTTTGTAGATGTTCTTTATCAAGTTGAGAAAGTTCCCTCTCTTACTACTTTGCTCAGGTTTTTTTTAAATCATAAATGAGTGTTAGATTTTATCAAATGCTTTTTATGCATCTACTGATATAATCACATGACATTTCTTCTTTAGCCTGTTGATGTGATGATTAGTTTAATTGATTTTCTTTCAAATGTCGAACCACCCTTGCATACCTGGGATAAATGCCACTTGGTTGGGGTGCATAATTCTTTTTATACTTTGTTGGATTTGATTAGCTAATTTTTTTTTAGATTTTTGCATTCATATTCATGAGAGATATTGGTCCATAGTTATCATTTGTTGTAATATCTTTGTCTGGCTTTGGTATTAGGGTAATGTTGGCCTCTAGGAATAAATTAGGAAGTATTTCCTCTGCTTCTGGAAATTAGAAACTATAGAGAATTAATATCTTTTAAAAAAATGTTTGGTCAAATTCACCAGTGAAATAATCTGGGTCTGGTGCTTTCTGGTAGGAAGGTTATCAATTATTGATTCAATTTTTTAAATAGATGTAAGTCTATTCAGATTATCTATTTCTTCCTTTATGAGTTTGGTAGATTGTATCTTTCAAGAAATTGGTCCATTTCATCTAAGTTATTAATTTGTCAGCTTACAGCTGTTAATAATATTCTTTTTTTTTAAATAATATTCTTTTATTGTCCTTTTAATGTCTATAGTTCACTAGGGATGGCCACATTTTATTTGTAATATTAGTAACTTGTATTTTCTCTCATTTCTGTCTTTTTTTCTCTACTTTACCAGCCTGGTTGGAAGTGTATCAACTTTATTAATCCTGTCAAAGAACCAATTTTTCTTTTGTCAAATTTCTATATTGTTTCCTATTTTCACTTTCACTGATTTCTGCTCTATTTTTTATTATCTGTTTCTCCCGCTTATTTAGGTTTATATTGCTTTTTTCTCTTGTGTCCTAAGATCAGAAGCCTACATTATTGATTATATCTTTCTTCTTTTCTAGCACATGCATCCAATACTATAAATATTCCTCTAAGCATCGCTTTCAAAGCACCCCGCAAATTTTAAGCTGTATTTTTACTTTTATTCAGTTCCAAATATTTTTTAATTTCTCTTGAGACTTCTTTGATCTATGTGTTATTTGTTAGTATGTTGTTTAATCTACAAATATTTTGGAATTTTCTAGCTATCTTTCAGTTATTAACTTCTAGTGTGATTCCATTGTGGTTTAAGAACCTACTTTGTATCCTTTCTATTCTTTCAAATTTGTTGACATGTGTTTTATAGCCTATAATATGGTCTACCTTGGTGAATGTTTTATGTGAGCTTGAGAATAATGTGTATTCTGCTGTTGTTGGGTGGAGAATTCTGTAAATGTCAATTAGATCCAGTTATTGATGGTGCTGTTCAGTTCAACTATATCCTTACTAGTTTTCTGTCTGCGGGATCTGTCAATTACTGATAGAGCCCTGTTGAAGTCTTAAACTGTAATGGTGAACTCGTGTATTTCTTCTGCAGTTCTATCAGCTTTTGTCTCACATATTTTGATGCTCTGCTGTTGGGTGCACACAAATTAAGGATTGTTATGTTTTCTTGGACAATGGACCCCTTTATCATGATGTAATGCTTCTTTTTAACCCTGATATCTTTTTGTGTTCTGAAGTCTTATTTATTTGAAATTAATACAGCTACTCCAGTTTTCTTTACATTTATGTTAGCATGATACATGTTTCTCCATCCTTTTAATCTATCTGTATTTTATATTTAAAGTGGGTTTCTTTTAGACAACATATAGTTGGCTCTTTTCTTTCTGTAACCCACTCTGCCAATCTCTATCTTTCCATTAGTATATCTAAACCATTCACATATAAGTATTTATTGATATGATTGGATTGATATCTACTATATTTGAAATTGTTTTCTATTCATTGTATTTATTATTTGTCTTTTTTATCTTCCTTTTTTTCTGCCTTCTCTGAGTTTAATTGAACATTTCACAAGATTTAATTTTCTCTCCTTTCTTAGCATAGAAATTATCCTTCTTTTAAAAATTGTATTAGTGGTTGGCCTAGGGCTTGCAGTATACATTCACAACTAATCTAGGTTTATTTTCAAGTAACTCCATACCATCTCATGGGTAGTCCTGGTACGTCATGACAGATTACAGTTGTCCCTCAGTATCCCTAACACATTGGTTCCAGGATCTCCTGAGGATACCAAAATCTGTGGGTGTTCAAGTCCTTGATATAATGTGGCACAGTATTTGCACATATCCTATGCACATTTCCTGTATGCTTTAAATCACCTGGATGATTTATAATATCTACCACCATGTCAATGCTATATAAATAGTTGTTACACTGTATTTCAGAGAATAATGATGATAAAAAATGTACTTGTTTAATAAAGATGCAACTATTTTTCCAACTGTTTTTAATCTGTGATTGGTTGAATTCATGGATGCAAACCTTGTGGACACAAAGGGCCAGCTGTATTTCCAATCCCTCCTTTCTATCCCTTTCAACACTGCTTTCAGCCGTTTTACTTATCTATAGCTACCAAATTTATTGTATCTACTATTATTTTGAACAAATTTTTATATGTTGTATCAATTAAGAATAATAAAAATAAAAACTTATATTTTACTTTCATTTATTCCTTCTCTAATGCTCTACATCCCTATATGTAAATCTGAGCTTCTGACCTGTATCATTTCCCTTCTCTCTGAAGGACGGTTTGAACATTTCTTGTAAGTGACAAATTCCCTCAATTTTTGTTTGTATGAGAAAGTCATTACTTTTTCTTCCTTTTTGAAGGATAATCCTTCTGAATATAGAATTCTAGACTGGTGGTGTTTTTTTCTTTCAACATTTTAAATACTTCACTCTTCTTGATAGCATGCTTTCTGAGAAGTCCAGTGTATTTGTACCATTTCTTTAAACATAGGTAAGGAGTTTTTTACCTCTGGCTTTTAAGATTTATTTCTTTGCCTTGGCTTTCTACAATTTGAGTATGATATTTCTGCATGTAGGCTGTTTGGCATTTATCCCACTTGGTGTTCTCTGAACTTTCTGGATCTGTGTTTCCTGTCTGTCATCATTTTTAGACAATTCTCAGCCATTATTACTTCAAAGGTTTATTCTGCTTCTTTCTCCTTTTCTTCTCCTTGTGATATTTTTATTTCATGCGCCTAAGGCCTCTTGTTATTATTCTATAGTTCTTGGGTATTTTTGTGCCATTTGCATTTCAGTTTAGGAGGTTTCTATTGACACATTGTCAAGATCACTGATTCTTTCCTCAGCTATATCCAGTTAACTGGCTAGCCCATCAAAGGTATTCTTTATTTCTGTTACAGTGTTTTTTATTTATGGCATTCACTTTTGATTCTTTTTTAGGGTTTCAATTTCTCTGCTTACATATTTACTTGTTCTTGCATGTTGTGCACTTTTCCCATTACAACCCTCATCATATTAATTTTAGCTGTTTCAAATTCCTGAGTGATAATTCCAAAATCTCTGCACAATCTGAGTCTAGTTCTGATGCTTGCTTTATCTCCTCAGACTGTGTTTTTTCTTACTATTTAATATGCCTTGCAATTTTTTGTTGAAAGATAGACATAATATGTCATGTAACAGGAACCGAAGTTAATAATTTTTTAGTAACAAAGGGTGGTTTGTCAAAATATCAGCAACTTGTTTTAATATGGTTCAGTAAAAATATATTATATGTAAAAATATAAGAAGTAAATGTAGGAACTCTCTTACACTGCTGGAGGGACTGCAAATTAGTGCAACCTTTGTGGAA
>VBSM01001124.1:3888002-3903696 GCA_008086735.1 Cheirogaleus medius
AGAGGATGTAAACAGGTGGAAGAATATACCAGGCTCATGGGTTGGCAGAATCAACATTGTTAAAATGTCCATACTACCCAAAGTGACCTACAGACTCAATGCAGTCCCTATTAAAATACCATCATCATTTTTCACAGATATAGAAAAAATAATGTTATGCTTCATATGGAACCAGAGAAGACCCCGTATAGCAAAATCAATCCTAGGCAATAAAAACAAAATAGGAGGTATCAATTTACCAGACTTCAAACTATACTATAAGGCTATAGTAATTAAAAGAGCTTGGGACTGGCACAAGAACAGGGACATTGACCAGTGGAACAGAACAGAGAACCCAGATATAAAACCATCCTCATATAGCCAACAAATCTTGACAAAGCAGACAAAAACATACACTGGAGAAAAGAATCCTTATTCAATAAAGGGTGCCGGGAAAACTGGATAGCCACATGTAGAAAACTGATACAGGACCCACACCTTTCACCTCTCACAAAAATCAACTCACGCTGGGTAACAGACTTGAACCTTAGGTGTGAAACTATTAGAATTCTGGAGGAAAACGTTGGAAATACTCTTCTAGACATTAGCTTAGGCAAAGAAATGATGAAGAACACCCCAAAGGCAATCACAGCAGCAATAAAAATAAATAAATGGGACCTGATCAAATTAAAAAGCTTCTGCACAGCCAAAGAAACTGTCCAGAGAGCAAACAGACAATCCATAGAATGGGAGAAAATTTTCACAAGGTACATATCCAATAAAGGGCTGATAACTAGACTCTATTTAGAACTCAGGAAAATCAGCAAGGAAAAATCAAACAACCCTATCAAAAAGTGGGCAAAGGAAATGAACAGAAATTTTTCAAAAGAAGACAGAATAATGGCCAACAAACATATGAAAAAAATGCTCAACATCTCTAACCATCAGGGAAATGCAAATCAAAATGGCAATGAGATATCACTTATCTCCAGTTAGAATGGCCTTTATCAAAAAGTCCCCAAACAATAAATGTTGGTGTGGATGCGGAGAGATAGGAACACTCCTACACTGCTGGTGGGACTGCAAACTAGTTCAGCCTCTGTGGAAAGCAATATGGAGATACCTTAAAGCGATACAAGTAGATCTACCATTTGATCCAGCAATCCCATTACTGGGCATATACCCAAAAGAACAAAAGTCACTCTAGGAAAAAGACACCTGCACTCGAATGTTTATAGCAGCACAATTCACAATTTCAAAGTTGTGGAAACAACCCAAGTGCCCATCAATACATGAATGGATTAATAAAGTGTGGTATATGTAAACCACGGAGTACTGTTCCGCTTTAAGAAACAATGGTGATATAGCACCTCTTCTATTTTCCTTTATAGAGCTAGAACCCATTCTACTAAGTGAAGTATCTCAAGAATGGAAAAACAAGCACCACATGTACTCACCAGGAAATTGGTATTAATGGATCAACACCTAAGTGGACATATAGGAATAACATTTATCGGGTGTCGGGCAGGTGGGAAGGGGGAGGAGGGGATGGGTATATACAAACATAATGGGTGAGATGTGCAACGTTTGGGGGATGGTCACGCTTGAAGCTGTGACTCAAGGGGGAGGGGGGCATGGGCAATATGCATAACCTTAATATTTGTACCCCCATAATATGCTGAAATTAAAAATAAATAAATAATAAAGAAAGTAATCAATGAGTAAATGATTGCATAAAAACAAATTTTGCAATTCTACTTCTATTATATACCAACAAGAATTGAAAGCAGGGATTGTAACAGACACATGCACATTAGTGTTCATAGCAGCATAATTCATAATAGTCAAAAGGTGGAAATAACCAAAATGTCCATTGACAGAGAATAGATTTTTAAAAAAATGTGGTACATCTATACAATGGGATGTTATTCAGCCTTAAAAAAGAATGAAATTCTAATATATGCCCTAACATAGATGAACCTTGAGAACATTGTGCTAAGTGAAATAAGCCAGACACAAAAGTGTGAATATTGAATGTTTCTACTTATATGAGGTACCTGCTGGAACAGGCAAATTCATAGCGACAGAAAGTGGAACAGTGGTTGCTTGGGCTGGGGGAAGGGAGGACTGGGAAGTTACTATCTAGGGAGCACTGTTTCTGCTGAGGAAGATGAAAAGTTTTGGAAATGGATGGTGGTGATGGTGCACAACACTGTGAATGTACTTATTGGCACTGAATAGTGTACTTAAAATGGTTAAAATGGTACATTTTATGTAATATATATTTTACCACATTTTTAAAAAGATATTTTATCGCATACTGGAGAGTTATGATTACTAGCTATTTCTTTTTGTTAGTAAAAAGAACATAGTGAAAAAGACACTGAAAAGTGTTTGTAAAGATTTCCGCCTCAGGGAAGGTGAAGCAGAAGTCTTTTCTCTTATTTCTCCTGCTGAATTCAACTGAAAATCCTGAGCATTATGCATAAGACAAATACAAGAAGCTCTGAAAGGTAGAGAGAAAGCAAATCTGCTAGGAACGTCAAAGCCCAAGGAATGACACATGGTGATTTTCTGGGTTTTCTTTTTGCTCATTTATTCCAGACTTGAAGGTGAACAAGCCAAAGCCTAGGAAATGGCAATGAGTACAGATGATAAAAAGCCCAAAGAAATGAGGGAAGGTAGAAGTCTAGCAAGACAGAAAACTTTTAGAAAATAATAACTTTATTCCAGCAAAACACCATAGAAGAAATGGTGGCTCAGCCGCCACCATACCAGCAAAAGTCGAGTGGAAATCCGAGGCCCTCACCTTGTGAGGGCACAGCAAGGCACCCAACACCCGCGAGCAGTGGTGCCAGAGAAAGCAAAGAAGGGAGCAGGAACTTTCTTTCCCAAATGGTGATAATAATGAAACCCACCCCTGGTAGCATCAAAGACCACAGAGAAAGCCTTGAGTTCCACCTCAAACCAGCAAAAAAGACCTGCTCCTCCAGCTCCCTACTGGGGTGCTGTCAGAGGAGAACCAGTGAGCAGTCAGTATTTTAACCACTATGAAGCAGAAACGAGGCCTCCCCCACTGCATGGTATCAGTGCAGTTCATGTGGGGAGCAATAATAAAGCACTTGCACCCTACCAGCAAGGAAAGGCTCAGTGGAGGTTGCTGGAAGGCCAGCAGTCCCAGCTCCAACTGGAAATACCAAGGAGTCCCACCAGCACGTGGCAACAGTGGAAGCCGAGCGGGAAACCTGGACTTTGCTCCCACCTGACCGCAGTGAGGCAGCCTCCCCTCACTGGACAGAGCAGTGTTAGAGGAAGTTGGCTAAAACAGAAGGTCCAAATAAGAGCCAGAGTCTCATAGCACAATACTCAAAATGTCTGGGTTTCATCCAAAAGTCATTCACCATGACAAGAACCAGCAGTATCTCAAAATAAATTTTACAAAGGCAAGAAATAAGTGCTGCCATGGACTGAATTGTATACTTCCCCCCAAAATATCATATGTCAAAGTCTTAACCCCCAGCACCTAAGAATATGACTATATTTGAAGATAAGTCCTTTAAAGACGAAATTTAGGTAAAATAGGGTCACATAGGTGGGCCTTAATTCATAAAATTAGTGTCCTTATAAGAAGAGGAGGTTAAGACACTGACACAGAGGAAAGAGCATATACAGACAAGGGGAGACAACAGCCATCTGCAAGCCGAAGAGAGGGCCCTTAGGAGACACCAACTTTGCCAACACCTTGATCTTAGACTTCCAGTCTGCAGAAGTGTGAGAAAATGAACTTCTCTTGTAAGCCCTGCAGCCTGTAGGACTTTGTTATGGCGACCCAAACTCTAAAAAATGAACGGTCTCAGGGACTCGTGGGACTATAACAAAATATCTAAAATCTGTTTCATCAGAGTTCTAGAAAGAGAAGAGGAAAAGGATGGGGCTAAAATGTCTTTAAGGAAATATTGGCTGAAAACTTCCAGTTTTGGCAAAAGAGACTAACCTACAGATTCAAGGAGAAGAATAAATCCTAAACAGGGTAAACCCAAAGAAATCTAAACCAAGATACTTCTTAGTCAAATTTCAGAAAACTGAAGACAAAGAAAAAGAAAATCTTGAAAGTAGTGAAAGAGGAAAGAGAGTTTACCTACAGTGGGAGATCATAGGAATAACAGCAGGTTTCTCATCAGAAACCACAGAGGCAAAAGGAACTGGCACATTTTTCAAGTGCTTAAAGGAAAAATTTGTCAACCCAGAATCTTATATATAGCTAAAATATTCACCAGGAATAAAGGGCAAATCAGTATATACTCAGATGAAGAAAAATTAAAAGCGTTTGTCAACAGCATATGTATTCTAAAGGAATGGTTAAAGGAAGTTCTCTAAACAGAAAGAAAATGATGGAAGAAGGAAATATGAAATATCACTAAGAAAGAATAATGGGAATAATGGAAAGACTGAAAATTATGAATGAATACCATACATTTTGCCTCTTCTCTTCAGCATCCTAAATTAGGTTGATAGTTGGAGCCAAAATAATAGCATTGTCTGATGTGGTTCTCAATATATGAGGAGGAAATATTTCCAACACTTAAATAAAATTTTATTATGTTATAAATAAGGAAGATTAAAGGGACTTAAGGGAAGGGAATATTTCTATATTTAAATAAGTAGGATGAGTACACAAGTAGACTGTGATAAATTATGAATATGTATTAACCAAAGCAGCCACCACAAAAGTTGCACAAAGACATAACTCAAAAGCACTACAGATCGATTGCAGTGCAATTCTAAAAAATGTCCAAGTAACCAATGAGATGGTAGAAAAAAGAAAAATACAGAAAGGAAAAAAAGAGAGAAATGTTGTATTTTCACTTTCATTCAGTTTAGTGTATTTTTTAAATTTTTCTTCAGATTTTCTCTTTGACTCATGGATTACTTATAAATTGTTATTTGTTTTCCAAGCAGTTAGATAACCTGTGGTGAAAGATTACACTCTGTATGATTTCAATACTTTGTTGAGGGTTGTCTGATGGCCCAGGACATGGTCTGTCTTGGTAAGTGTTGTATGAGAGCCCAAATGGGATGTGAATTCTGATTTTGGGGGGTGGAAAATTCTATAATTGTTAGTTAGACTCTGTTGTTCTATGATGTTATTGAGCTCTTCTATATCCTAGCTAATTCTCTGTCTACATGTTCTAGCAATTGTTGAAAAAACGGTGTGGAAATATCTAACTATAATTATATATTTATCTATTTCTCTTGCCAGTTTTATCACCTTTTGCTTCACATGTTTTGTAGTTCTGTTGTCTGGTGCATACATTTAGGATTTCTGTGTCTTCTTGGTAGACTGACCTTTTTGATACAGGCATTGTATGTACCCCATAAATGTACCCCATAAATACATATACCTAATATATGCCCATAAAAATTAAAAATAATTTTTTAAAAATAAATAAAAACAGATTATTTTAAATGTTTTAAATAAATGGAGAGACATACTATGTTCATGAATTAGAAGTTTCAAAGAGTAAATACATCATTTATCCCCAAATTGACATACAAATTTAAAATAAAATCCAAACAAGATTTTGGAGATATAGACAAGATTATTCTATATTTTAATGGAAATGCAAAGGGATTAGAATAACTAAGACAATTTGAGGAGGGAAAAGAATAAAATGGAAGGAAACAGTCAACTTGGCTTCTAGATGCATCATATAACTACAGTAATCAAGATTCTTTGGTAAAGGAGTAGACATATAGATAAATCAAATAAAATAGAATGCCCAGAAATAGACCCACAAAATATAGCCAACTTATTTTTGACCAACATGCAAAAGCAATTCAGTAGAGGAAAGAATGCCTTTCCAACAATAGTGCTAAAGAAATTGGACACCTATGGTAAGAAAAAAAAAACCTTTAATCTTAATCTCACATCTTATACACAAATTAACTCCAAGTGAATCACAGAATTAAATGTAAAATGATGTAGAACCTTAACTCTTTTAGGAAGAAAAAAAATCAAGAGAAAATCTTCTGGATGTATAGCTAGGCAAAGAATTGTGAGACTTTACACCAAAAGCACAATCCCTAAAAAGAAATTTTGATAAATCAGCCTTCATTGAAATGAAAACATTTGCTTTTTGAAAGACTCTGTTAGAAGATTTTTTAAAAAAATTAAACACTGGGAGAAAATATTTGTAAACCACACATCTGGCAAAGGTCTAATCTCTAGAATATGTAAACTCTCAAAACCTAACAGTACAAAAAAACCCACCAACAATCTAATTAGATAATGAGCAAAAGACATGAACAGAAGAGGGTATATGGATGGCAAATAAACACATGAAAGATTTTCAACATCATTAGCCATTAGAGAAATATAAATTAACACTGCAATGAGATATCATTTTGCACATATCTCAGGAGCTAAAATAAAAAATAGTGACAGTGCAAAATGTTGAGAAGGATGCAGAGAAACTGGATCACTCATACTATGCTGGTGGGGATATAAAATGGCACAGCTACTCTGGAAAATAATTTGGGAGTTTCTTTAAAATTAAACATGCAACTTTCATGTTACCCAGCAATTATATTCCTGTACATTTATTCCAGAGAATAAAAAATTATATTCACACAAAAACATGTGCACAGATTTTTATTCTTTTTTTTTTGAAGATGTGAAGCAACTTTAATCACCACCCTCAAGATTTTTATTCATAATAACCAGAAACTGAAAGTAACTCAGATGTCTTTCAATGGGTGAATGGTCAAACAAACTGTGGTATGTTTATACCATGGAATATTATTATTCATAAATATAAAGTAATAAACTATTGTTATTACACAACCACTTGGATGAATCTCCAAATAATTATGCTGAGTGAAAAAAGGCAATCTCAAAGGTTATATATTGTATATTTCCATTTAAATAACAACTTTAAAATAGCAAAATTGTGGGAAAGAAAAATCAATTAGTGATTGCCAAGAGTTAGAGAGAGGGTGGGGCAAAGGGAAGCGAACGGGCCATAAAAGGACAACATGAGGGCTCGTGAGTGATGGACGTGTTCTGTATCTTGACTGTATTAACACTATATCCTGTTCACATATTGTACTATAGTTTGGCTATGTTTACCATTGGTGGAAACTCTGTGAAAAGTAGATAGTGTGAGTATTATGTATTACAACTGCATGTGAATCTCTAATTATCTCAAAATAAAAAGTTTAATTTAAAAAAAGTCAGATGAATGGAGATGAAATGAACAGACAACTTAACTGAAATCATATTCCCTATAACTTTATCTAAGTCCAAATTCTGTTCTCTGGAACTAGCAAATTTAATTCAATTCATTTTAGCATACAAAACTAATTTGTTCCATACATCTGTTCATTAAACTTTTGAATATCATGTTCCACCAAAGTCATCCATTCTATAGACTAAAAAATATTGTTAATTTTAATAATCATTTAACACTTGTAAATACCAGGGACTGTGTTAGACATTGCCTGAAAGACAAGGTAGTTAATAAATCCTTGATTGTTGGTAAAATATGATTGATGAATTAATGAGATGTAGCTCATAAGATAATTATTTTATTATATCACCCTATATTACTATATTAAAGACAGAAACAGGAGTTTGCAGGGTTTTGCCCTGAAGGAATGTGCGGACTCAATGGTTCACTTATTAGAGGCTGCTATCATGGGAGAGCTTTCAAGTCTCTGGTAGGGATGTTTTCCAGGAAGGCTTCTCAGTATCTCAAAATCTGTGAGCTTCCCTGTGTCTTGAAAGACAAGACAAGGCAAATATGGCCCACAGGATGGGAGCCAGAGACAATGAGTGCACTTTGCCCAAAGATGCACCCTGGTGGTTATAAACAACCTGTTTTATAGAGATAGGTTTCCTGTTCTCTTCTGTCTGTCTACCTTTAAGTCCACAATAACTAATCAAAGAAATATAGAGTCACTATACCTCTTTTGTTATACCTTTGTTGATTGATAACTACCTCTTAGAACTTAGAAACTACCCCCTAAAAGATTTTGTGCCTGTTTGTTCACCTAGATAGATTAGAAGCCCTTTGAGAGGACTTTTGACCCTAACCTACTACCTGTATCCCCTAGCAACTGCATTCTCTGATATGTAAATGTGTTACCCTGATAACTGGTAATTGATGTCTATGATTATAAAAACCTGTATGAATCTAACCATATTGCTAGACATTCACAGGGATATGTCCAGTCTCCTGAGTAGCCCTGCTGTTATATCTGATCTTTTTATATAAAACTATAACTATACTTTAGTCTCTGTGTATTCTTTTATTCTCTCTATTTCCTATCAATTTCCTTATCCTCTATGGCAACCCATATCTAAGGGACTTGGCTCCGTGGGGAGAAGTAGCTGATCTCCTCGCGGGCCTGCCTCAAATACTTCCCCACACTTGATGCCATGCAGCTTATCACTTTATAGAACAGAAGGATATACCAACTATATGAAAGTCAAATATTGAAATCAGAGAGAGTACAAGAGAAGTGATTCAAATGTGAGAAGTACTTCTTATTGAGGAAATCTGGAAAAGTTTCATGGAGGATGTGAATAGTTGGCTATTCATGAAATAGATATACAATATTAGGCAAACTTCAAAGACATTTTTGACATAATTAGCAAATACACAACTGAAAGCAATGCTGAATCTATTCCTCCCCACCTCCGCGTCCCCATTTCTCAGACCTGCATTCTCTTCACTATGGACCCTACCCCGACGAGTAGATGAGAGGCAGAAATGTGGTTGATTAGGAGAACGTGGTCTCAAGCAGTCTGAAATCAGAGAAAAATCAAGAAGGAGGAAGGAGTGAGGAAAATCTCTGAAGAAAAAGAATTCCTGTGGCCTAGGATCATTCTGGCCAGGTCAACAGTGTTACTGACTGCAGCCATGTCTAAGGATAAGCTGGTATCATCAAACTGCTTCACAAATGCATATGAACCAGAAAAAAAATGAAATAAGTTATCTTTGTGGGAAATTAGTGAAAGCATAAAATTAGGCATCAAAGAGTTTGAGCCAACCTGAAACACCCATGTTCAACAGAGATACTTGTCTTGTGGTATTAGGGTAATGCTGGCCTCATATAATAAGTCTGGAAGTCTTTCCTCCTCCTACATTTTTTGGTAGATTGAGAAGAATTAGTATTAGTTCTTGAAATGTTTGGTAGAATTCAGCAGTGAAGCCAACAGGTTCTGAAATTTACTTTTTTTTAAATTTATTTTATTTTATTTTTTATTTCAGCATAATATGGGGGTACAAATATTACGGTTACGTATATTGCCCATGCCCCCCCTCCCTCCTCGAGGCAGAGCCTCAAGCGTAATGAGTGAGATGTGCAACGTTTGGGGATGGTCATGCTTGAGCCTGAACTTTACTTTGACGGGAAACTTTTTACTGATTCAATCTCCTTACTTATTATTGGTCCGTTCAGATTTTCTATTTCTTCCTGGTCATTCTTGATAGGTTACATGTTCCTAGAGATTTATCTGTTTCTTCCAGGTTGTCTAATTTATTGGTTTCTAGTTGTTCAATCAGTCTCTTGTGAGCCTTTGTATTTCTGTGGTATCAGTTATAATGTTTTTTCTTTCCCCCTCAGGCCTCAGGCTTCCTGAACCTTATTCTGGACATCAGTTGCTCCAAATGCACAGGACATGATAATCTACTATTAAAATATTGAGGTATGGGCCAGGCACAGTGGTTCACATCTGTAATCCTAGCACTCTGGGAGGCCAAGGAGGGAGAATAGCTTGAGCTTAGGAGTTCGGGACCAGCCTGAGCAAGAGCGAGACCTCGTCTCTACTAAAATAGGAAAATTAGCCAGGTGTTGTGGTGCACACCTGTAGTCCCAGATACTTGGGATGCTGAGGTAAGAGGATCCCTTGGGCCTAGGAGTTTGAGGTTGCAGTGAGGTACGATGACGCCACTGCACTCTAGCCAGGGTGACAGAACAAGATTCTATCTCAAAAAAAAAAAAATTAAGGTAGAAAATGACAAAATAATGTTCATCTACTATATCAGTCCATGGATACCATAAGAGCAAGAGTCATATTCTTTTTGCTCATCACAGTATAGCCAGGACGTCGTACAGCACCTGGCATGTAGGTGTTTATTACATGATTATTGAAAGGATAAATGGATAGATAGATGGATGGATGAATAGATATATGTTAGTAGATAAATTTTTGGATTGTTGGATGGGTGGATAGGTGGATGGATAAACATATAGGTGAAAACTGAAATATCCTAACCAAAATATGCTAACAAAGTGATTATGTGTCAATACTATAAAGGAATCCTGAAATGGCATTCTACTTAATTTTCACAAAAGGAAAATAGTTGCAAGCATAGGGACAGATGTTAGATGGGGAGGCGGAGTGAGTGGTCCGATGAGGATCTTCCAGAGGTTCCTCAGCTTGTCAGAGCACCCAAATATCTTTTATTCTTTTGGAAATTGATTCACCCTAGCCAAACTCATAAAAGTGTAGTCAATAAATCAATTAATTTACAAGAAATTTTACTTCCTTGAAATTGGACTACTCTTCTTGGGTAGTCAGCATATTCTTTCTGTGATGGCAAATCTGTGTGGGATTCAGATGACAATCAGGACACTTGGTGGAAAGAGATTCAGAGCTAGGTGATGCTGACACATGTTCTCCTTGAGTTACGATTGTTCGATGCAGCTGTGCCTCTATGCAGATACACCTGCTGAATACACTTGACCACCTGCTCTCTCCCAGGGGGCAGGTGGAGTGTGGTATTGCTCTCCACTCTCACCCCAGATGGCTTTCTCAGCTTCTGTTCCCACATTCATTCTTCGTATATTTCCATACTGGTGTTCTTGGAAGAGTTAGTTATTCTATGTTCATCTACCCCATAGGTAACACCTGCCAGGTTTGTTGCATTGATTAGTGATAATGTGCATGGCTAGTACACATGATAGGTGACAATAAGTGATAGGCCTGTGATGTGATCTGACTAGAAGAATCATGGAGCAGGAAAGAGTCGCGGGAAGTCACAACACCCCAGAATAACTCAGTAATCAAGGGTGTATCTGAAGATGGCAATGCAGGAGGACATCAAATGCCACATATCAGGAACTTTAGGGCACAGAGTTTGAAGAGGTGATTGTCATGAAGGCTGAAAATGTAAGTGAAGTTGCAACTTACATGTGGTGTTATGGGCTTTTATTTCATCCCAGAAGCAATGGGGAGCTACTTATTGAAGGACTCTAATAAGAGTGGCATAATCGAGCCTTTATTTTAGAAAGATGACTTGTTACCCCTCATAGATTTAGAGAAGGAAAAACTTAGAGAAATTAGGGTTTATATAGTAAGGTGGTGGACAGTAAGTCTGAAGGTGAGACAGCACTGTGGGGACAGATATAAACCATGTTAACCTTGATTCCGAAGCTCGTGACAACTCACTCACTACAGCAGGGGAGGCTGTGAGAGGCCAGTGGGATGCACTGATATTTACTTTGGATGATATATGAGTCTGTCATCCTTCCCCCAAACAAGAAGCATGTTTGAAGGGAAAATAAGGAGCGTGTTTGCTGGGAGAAAGATAATGAGTCACATTTAGTCATGTTGAATTTGAGGTTCCTGTGGGAAATGTCTATGGAAACATCAAGCAAGCAATCAGGTGTGTGTGGATTTGGAAACAGAAAAGCAATCTGGGCTGGAAATAAAGACCCGAGAGCCAGCGGCATCCAGGTGATGACTGATACGGTGGGCGCAGATGGGTTCAACCACAGGGGTGTAAGGTGTGCAAAAGAACGGAGCGCGGGGCAGGGGGGCCGGCGGAGGGTGTGCGCAGGCAGGTCAGCGAGGGGCAAACCAGGACACGCGGCGCCGGCAGCGCCAGGAGAGCAAGAGCGCGCTGGCTGGCAAAGGAACCGCACCGCATAGCTGCACGTGGTGCGCAACCAGATGGTTTCAATACATTCAGGACCTGCGTGGCTTTCTCAAACAACTCGCGGCAGAGTGGTGGGAATGGAGGCTGGTCTGGAGTTCGTGGAAGTAAGAGCTAAATACGTGGAGACAGAGAGCTTGGCGTACAAACCCTCCTCCCCATTATGTGGCCCTTGTAAAACTCACCAGCTTTATTTCTCACCATGCTCCACCCAGGCCCTGCAACCCAGTCCTTAAGAGACACTTGCCATCACCCCCACACACGAGACCATTTCTTGCCCTTTGTCACATGTCCTACTTCCTGTTCCTTCCATCAAGTCTGACCTGCTCCCCACCCCCGTGGCTCCCCACATAGACACGACCTCTTCTCTCTCTGAGCTGCCCCCACGCCCACTGCATAGGTCCACCCTGGTGGCTGACCCAGGATGTGCTTGACAGTGATTGAGATCTGGACTCCACTCTCGGAACCCCCAGTCCTATGTGAATGTGGTAGATTGCAGAAATGGCACCGATTTCTCCCACCCCTGATTTGCACCCCTCTGCAAGGTGACTGAACTGCTTCGCCCATCAAGATGTGCAGCCTGTTTCTCCAAAGCTGAATCACATCTTGGCCATGTGGCTGCACTGGCCAAACGGGACACTAGCAAATGTGACCCAAGCAAGGCTTGAATGGCACTCATGCCTGACTATATTAAGGATAAAATCGTGTGAACAAGCACAGTCTAGCTGGCTAGAGGAAGAAAGGCCACACGGAGGAAAAAGGCATCCCAGCTGATACTGAGCAATTGCCAGACACGGGAGTGAAGCCACTGGAGACCAGAAAATCTGCCCTGTGCACCCACGATTCAATCATGAGAAATAGTAACTCTTCACTGCTTTAAGCCACTAAGTTCTGCAGTGCTTCGTTACATAGAGAAAGCTAACTGAGAGAATGAACAAAAAACCACATGGAAATTGCACTCCCTTTGTAAAGATTATCATTAAAACTCAGGGAGTGAGAGTAGCCAGAAATCGTGAGAGTTGTGTCCTTCAAGGTTACACTATTAAATGTAAGATTCTTCAATGGCACTTACTTGCCCAATATTTCAAAAACAGTGAATATCTTTTCATCTATAGATTGCAAAAAGAATGGAGCAAATTGTTAAATGTGAAATCTGGCAGTGACTTCTGTCCCCGCCCCCCCCCCCCACAAGATCCCTATGCTGAGATGTGCATTAATAAAGCTCTCATAATTCTACCTCTAAAAAAAAAAAAGAATGGAGCAAGATTCCCAGTAAATTGAAAGAGACTGCAGAAAGATGGAAAAGGCCAGCGCTGAGGGGACAGTTGCAAGTGACAAAATCAGCCAGTGATCTAAGCAGGTGCGTTTGTGCAGAGGGAGCAGCATTCAGTGAGGGAGTTCATGAGGACAGAGGTGCCCAGAGCTGGGCTAGCAGGAAGAAACAGCTACAATTCAGAGAACAAACTAAACTCAGAAAATGGGAAGCATGGCCAGAAGCGGAATCACAGATGTGAATGTGGAATAAATTTCCTCTTTAAATCCTAGCAAACGATGCCCAAGTTATCGCAAATTTGCACAGATATGCAACAGTTTTTGCCCTGTGGATAATTCAAAACGTGTTCAATTATCAATGCCCTTAAGTAATAGCATCATTATCACACTTTGTATCACTGTGATTTGCTATCATGATCAATGCCCATAAGTAACAAGATCGTTATCACTCAGATGCCAAGATGTTTCTGAATAAATAAATTTTATTTTGAAATTTTTCATTAAATTAACTCAAACTTGGCTGAAAATAATGAATGCCAAAAATGCTGTTCTTAAGAGTTAGTTGCTGGTCTGCTAAACTACAGAAAAGGAGCATTTTGCTCTCAGTTCTTCAATGTATCTTAGCTATAAAATTCAGCTAACAAATGAATCACAGTTCCCAAGGATATTCTCAAACAAGTGTACTTTTTCTTGTGCATCTGAAAGCCAAATTGATCCAAAGACATTTCAATTTGTTTTTGCCCAAGGGAATCAATGGTATGTTTTGGATCAAAACACATTGGAATTTCAGATAAGTTCAGAAATGCTTTTGTTTTAGAGGAAAAGACATGCTACCATTTGTGCTTTCCAGAGTAAAATTGCAGTTCTATGGTATATTTAGTATAATAAAAATTAACTTCCTGAATATATAAGCACTATAACTACATTAGGTAATATACACACTTGAAATCCTTGGGAAAAGGCATACTGTTAATAATTGATAAATACAAGTTGCTGAAAAAGCAGTGGCATTTTAGTGTTATCATTCCTCTTTTAAGAATAATTAACTCAGCATAACTACGAGTATTAATCAATCAAATACCACGCATTTGTTGAACAAATATTTAATGAGCAGTTACTACGTTTTAGAAGTTCATTCTAGATGCTGGTATGTGGTAAGGAAGGAGAGCACAGTCACTTGTCTGCACAGAATCTGGGGGGAGAATCAGAAAATAAACAAGTTAACAAGTAGATGAGAAAAAATGAAATTTTATGGTGTATGAAATAAACAGGGCAGCATGATAGGGGGAAAAGGAGGTATGAGTTGACTTAAGGTGATTCCTAGAAACGATGACATTAAAGCTGTAACAAGATAGAAAAAAATACCCAAGGGAAAAACAATAAGCAGGATGTGTTCAGAGTCAGGTGGAGGATGAGCACTCGCCATGTTTGAAGAAATAAACAATGGATCAAGTATACAAAGTAAAGGAAAGATAGACAGAAGATGAGTTTGCAGGTATCATATGAGCCAAATGGGTCTTCTAGCCCACAACCCTTTTCTCCTCTACAAACTTCCCTGGTCTGAGGGACAGTGCTTTGGCATCGTCATTGAAAACATGGATGGCATTTTCATGGACTCAGAAAAAAAAAAGAAGAAAACATGGAAAGATTTACCGAGGTGACTACATGAATGTATTCACCACCTACTACTTAATACAACGTTCACAAATTATCGTTGCCTTCTGCTAAGTCACATATCTTTCAGAAGTGCAGAGATTCTTGTCTTTCACTTAATAAGCAGTGTTTTAACTGGCCATAGAATCAATTAGAAGTTTTGTGAGTTGCTTTTCTTGTTCTCACCCAGAACAAATAATGCACTTGTGCATGTAATTGATCCAGCCTCAAGAATGTTGGATATTCATCATCCAAAATTAATTTCCTGCTAATAACACATTTTAATAGACTTACTAATTAAATATTAGCACTAGTGATGAGATTGCTTCTAAGATATTATTTGCAAAGTCAAAAAGGCTTTTGTTTTGTTTTGTTTATTTTTTTATTTTTTATTTTTTGCTAAATTTTGTTTTCTTTTTTTTTATTTCAGCAAATTATGGGGGTACAAATTTTAGGGTTTCAAATAATGCCCTTGCCCCCCCTCCCCCCACAAGTCTGAGCTTCAAGCGTGACCATCCCTCAGACGGTGCACGTCTCACTCATTATGTCTGTATATACCCGTCCCCCCACCCCACTCCCACCCGCCCAATACCACATTAATGTAGTTCCTATGTGTCCACTTAGGTGCTGCTCAGTTAATACCAGTTTGCTGGTGACTATATGTGGTGCTTGTTTTTCCATTCTTGGGATACTTCACTTAGTAGTATGGGTTCCAGCTCTATCCAGGAAAATACAAGATATGCTATATCACCATTATTTCTTAGAGCTGAATAGTACTCATGGTATACATTTACCACATTTTATTAATCCACTCATGAATTGATGGGCACTTGGGTTGTTTCCAC
>VBSM01001124.1:3903796-3976360 GCA_008086735.1 Cheirogaleus medius
TGCTGCTGCTGTGATTGCTTTTGGGGTCTTGTTCATAAATTCTTTGCCTAGGCCGATGTCTAGGAGAGTGTCCAGGAAGAAATAGAACTCCTGAACAGACCAATATCAAGAGCCGAAATAGAAACAGCAATTAAAAATCTTCCTAAAAAGAAAAGTCCCGGCCCAGATGGTTTCACACCGGAATTTTACCACACTTACAAAGAAGAACTGGTGCCTATATTGCAGAAATTATTCCACAACATCGAGAAGAATGGAAACCTTCCCAACACCTTTTATGATGTGAACATAACTCTGATTCCAAAACCTGGAAAGGATGCAACAAAAAAAGAAAATTACAGACCAATATCCCTTATGAATATAGATGCAAAAATTTTCAACAAAATTCTAGCTAACCGAATCCAGACGCTTATAAAAAAAATAATCCATAATGACCAAGTGGGCTTCATCCCAGGGATGCAGGGATGGTTCAACATGCGTAAATCTATAAATGTAATTCACCACATAAACAGAAGCAAAAACAAAGACCACATGATTCTTTCAATAGATGCAGAAAAAGCTTTTGACAAAATTCAACACCCTTTCATTATAAGAACACTTAATAAAATAGGCATAGAGGGGACATACCTAAAAATGATACAAGCCATATACGACAGACCCACAGCCAGCATCATACTCAATGGGGAAAAATTGAAAGCATTCCCATTTAGAACTGGAACTAGGCAAGGCTGCCAACTATCTCCACTTCTATTCAACATAGTGCTGGAAGTCCTGGCTATAGCAGTCAGACATGAAAGAGGAATTAAAGGTATCCAAATTGGGGCAGAAGAGATCAAACTTTCACTGTTTGCGGATGATATGATATTATATTTAGAAAACCCCAAGGATTCAACTAAGAAACTCCTGGAATTGATAAATGAATTTAGTAAAGTCTCAGGATACAAAATTAACACACAGAAATCAGAGGCATTCATATACGCCAACAACAATCAAATTGAGAACCAAATCAAAGACTCAATACCCTTCACAATACCAAAAGAGAAAATAAAGTACCTAGGAATATACTTAACCAAGGAGGTAAAATACCTCTACAGGGAAAACTATGAAACACTGAGGAAGGAAATAGCAGAGGATGTAAACAGATGGAAATCCATACCATGCTCGTGGGTAGGCAGACTCAACATCGTTAAAATGTCTATATTACCCAAACTGATCTACAGATTCAATGCAATACCTATTAAAATCCCAACATCATTCTTCACAGATATGGAAAAAATAATTTTATACTTCATTTGGAACCAGGGAAGACCCCGGATATCAAAAGCAATTCTAGGCAATAAAAACAAAATGGGAGGTATTAATATGCCAGATATCAAACTTTACTACAAAGCTGTAGTAATTAAAATAATCTGATATTGACACAAGAATAAGATTATTGACCAGTGGAACAGATCTGAGAACCCTGATATAAAACCATCCTCATATAGCCATCTAATCTTTGACAAAGCAGACAAAAACATACACTGGAGAAAAGAATCCCTTTTCAATAAATGGTGCTGGGAAAACTGGATAGCCACTTGTAGAAGGCTGAAGCAGGATCCACACCTTTCACCTCTCACAAAAATCAACTCACACTGGATAAAAGACTTAAACCTAAGGTATGAAACTATTAGAATTCTAGAGGAAAATGTTGTTTTGTTTTGTTTATTAATCTATTTGTTTTACTGTAAGGGAATTACTCTTTGCTGTGCCAACAAGCAGAGAACCACAGAGCAGGTTTCAGATGAAACACAGGGAGAAGGTCAAGCTCCTTCACTAACAAGGAGCAGACTTTTCACACCACCAGACTGGAAGCTTGAAGAAGCCCTAGCAATGTGTAAAGCATAGAAATGAAGAACAATGTGGACCTGCCCAGCATGTGGTATGGTTTGAATGTTCCTTCCAATATACATGTTGAAATTTAATTGCCATTGTGATGGTATTAAGAGGTGGGACCTTTAAGAGGTAATTAATCATGAGGGCTCTGCCCACAGGAATAGATTAATGCCATTACTGTGGGAGCAGGTTAGTTATCGCGGGAGTCTCGCCCCTTTTCCCCTGTGTCTCGTGTGCTCGCTTGCCCTCCCACTATGTTATGATACAGCAAGAGGGTCCTCACCAGACACAGCGCCCACCTCGATCTTGGGCTTCCCAGCCTGCAGAGCCAGGAGCCAAATAAACTTCTTTTCTTTATTAATTCCCTAGTCTGTGGTATTCTGTTACAGCAGCAGAAAACTGACTATGAAACATGTTAGATTGTTTATGAATGATTAGGACAGCAGACAGAATGGACTGGTTCTAAGAGGGAACCAATAGCTCAGGACTGATGGATGAGAAGAATTGTGGGGGCCCTGTGTGTCCGGCTGGGGTGTCTTGGCTGAACACATGAGCTGTGAGGCTCTTGGGTTGGGGTGTAATAGGAATTCTAGTGCTTTAAGAAGATGCTACAGTGGTGTAAATTAGATCACAGCAAAATGTAGCATCTTCTCTTTAAAAGAATAAATTTAAATTTTTGAGCAGAGTGCTTAATGCATCTACAAATGGACATATTTGTGCAAAACTCTTAGTTACCTCCTTAATGTTCTTTGAAAAGAAAGTTGCAGCACTCACTCCTAGCTGAAACAAATGTCCCTGGAGTTTCTTTCTTCAGCCTCCAACAGAACCTTATCCAACAGTGACCTCCCAACATTCAATTTATCAACATGCATTGGCTTCTGAGTCAAAACAGGCCGTTGTTTAAAATGCCTTTATCCCCATTCACCAACAATATATAAAAGCATGACAATTGTCAATGGTCATATTTGTAAACTAATTTTTCCAAAATTTGGCTCTTACCAGAGTTTATTAAAATTCCTAGTTGTAATGTGTTCACTGATTTCAGAAGGTCTTGGATGACTGAGTTGTTAACATAAAGCTTCTTTTTTAGGTATGAAATTTTTTAAAATAATTATTGACTAATTAGATTTGAATGTGAAATGTTAGAGAATTTTGCTTTGTTTTTATTTTTCTCCAATTTAGAATTTTTGTGGGGTGGGGGAATATAAATGTACATAAATACTGAAATGTTTTCAGATGTGCAATTTATTGAAAACAATAATTTACTACACCTAGAAGTGTTCTTATATAAATTCTGGTAACGATTGACAGTGCTTTTTAAGAAAGTGAAGATTTACTTTAGTTTAAACAAAAAGGCAAAGATAATCATCATCATAAGTCATTGTTGGTTTTTCTTACAACTTACAAATATAGCAAATTTTCAAGTCCTTCAAAAGCATTTCTGGAAAGCTTGCTGATTTGGTTGTTGTTCAGGAGACTGAAAAAAACAAGAACAAACAAATAATTCCAGAATTAGAAACAGATTTTGCAAATATTTCAACAATTTTGCTATATAGCACTTTATACAGCAGAAAAATATTTACTGACATGATTCACTAAATTTAGAAATTTATATTTTTCCATTAAGAAAGGCTATATTAAAACATTAGTTTGTCACAAAAGCCTTTTCAGAAATAATTTATATTTATTAAATTATCCTAAAATGCCCCTAAAAGAACATTAAAAACCCAAGGGTGAAATTCTTGCTTTTGTGAAGTATATCCTCTAAAAGGAAAATTATCAACATAGTCCTGGTAACAAAAAACATATTTCTAAACAAACAGATGGAGAGTTTTGAACACTCAGGCTTAAGCATCTTCCTTGGAAAAATAAAAATCACAGCTATTGGCACACAGTGGATGCTCATTGTGTGTTGGTGGAACTGTCGAACCGAGAGTCAGTCACACCACAGGAAGCGACACTCTTATTATAGTGCCATAAAATGGTCCAAAAATGGCTTCTAAAAAAATCCAGGGAGAGAAATAACAGGTGGCAGAAATAAATTGGATTTGAACAATAAAACAAGTTAAAGAAAATCACCTTTTAGCAAGTTTGAAAGCCTCAGAAAGAGCACCCTGGCAAATGAAAATTATACATTTTTTTCAGGTAAATACATTTAAAATGTCTTTCAAATTTAAATTATTATGGAATGTCTAAATGTAGGGAAAGTCAGCTAATTGGATTGGCACACATGTTTCTGAATATCCTATAACATCTAAAACCCCCAAAACTTCTAAAAATCTAGTGCTAAAGTCAAATGCTAGAGGATTCACTTTTAGCGTATTATAAAATATGTGTTTTGTGGGAGGTTTTTAATGACTAATTTGGAACACAGAACTGTTTTGGCCAATGGAGCAGGTGATTATTTTAGTTTTTATGCACAATTTCACAGACAGCCTAGAGATCCCAATCTCATCTGTTCCTCCGCTGCCCACTACAGGCCGCACCGTTAAATCCCCCAGACAGCACGGGGGGCGGCGGCCGCGGCGACTCGGCCCGAGGCGCCCCCGTGCGGTCGGGCCGCCCAGTGCTGCCGCCACGGGCGGGCACCAGCGGCGGCGCGCGGCAGCAGCGGCCCTTCAGAGACAACGTCGACTTTCACCGATAATTCTTAGCTTCAGTCAATGAGCCAGTAAACTTCATATTCCACCATGTGTTCAAGGAATTTTTAAGCTGGCTGAAAATAACGTGGCTAGTTAGTATGTAATTAATTCCAGACACAAATGTTATCTTGAGAGAGTTTGTCGTGTGGGTGCTCTCTGTACATACTCTCATTCTATTGTTCAAAATCAATTAATACATTTCTGTTAGGTCCCCAAACTACCACCGTACAAATATTTTTACTTAAACAATGACTGTTCTGTCCCCTTAGTCTATTACATACACACTCCAATTGCATATAGAACAAAGCATAGGCAATGTGTTTATATATTAATATATATACTTATAGACACACGTAATTTGCATATCTGGTGTGAAGTGTGTATTTATGTGGTATGTGATACATGTATATAGTCAACTTCATTTGAACCACAGGTTACAGGAAACAATATGAGTGATTATTTTCTCAGTTCTTTCAAGGATAATGCCTAGGAGAGATAAGTTGATTTTTTCATACAAAAGATAGCTTCCAGCATCAGTGCTAATTCTCTTCCAAAACCACAGTTGAGAAAGAGAAACTATACTACATATTATTATTAATCTTTCTTCAGTATATAAAATATATTCAAAGTCTGTTTCTGCATATTCTTTTATAGTTATTTAAATCTTATTAAAAATAAAACATGAAATTTCAAGAAAATTATACTGAAGTTGTTTTTATTTTTTAACACTGTAATTTAGTATGAATATGAATAATCTAGAGTATAAGATAAAACAATTAACTTGTTTTCTTGAAAACATTTTTATTACTGTCAAGAAACAAGCCCATTAAAATTTAGGATCACAATTGAATGTGTTTTTCAACCACAAGTACATATTTCTTGTCATGTTTTATTCAAAGCATTATATTTTCCATCCAAATATCTTTATTATAATTTTAATGGATAGAATCTTATCCTAGCAATATTTTGGTTAAGTGGCTATAGAAAGCATTATTTATATTATTTTTATTGTTTATAAAGGAAATGCATTCAAAATTTATGAGTAAGCCTACTGAAATCCAAAGCATAAAACAAAACCTAACATCCTTTCACTAAAAATCAGCACAAGCTTAGTGAAATTTGTGGTTGTATTCTACATCCTAATATTGTCTATGATGCCAAGGAGAAAAAAAAAGAAGCAGCAAACTCCCAAGAAGAAAAATGTCACATTTTTATAGAAGAAATAAAAGAAAATAATTTCTACAGACAGAAGATCTGATTACCCTGATGGTCAAGCCCTTGGAAGAAAAGAGGAACCAGCAATAGACCAGTGGCCTGTTTTATTAGCTGTATCTATTTTTGCTGAAACACAGAGTGTCTTTCTCATAGCATGCACATTTATACTTGCATATCTGATGCCATACAAATGTAGACTATGTGTTTGGAAATGTTTTGTTAAAAAGCAATAAGTGGCTATTGAGAAAGATAAAAGCTGTTTGCATAGTTATATATTCATCAAAGTGCAAAATAAAAAATAAAAATAAATAAAATTTAAAAAGCAAAATGGAGCTCTTGCAGATCTCACATAAAATTTCTACTTGAGCTAATGCCAAGATTTACTCTGAAAGTGAATCACTGTATCTGCATTTAAAGACAAATAATAAGGTAGGGTTTTTTGTAAGTGGCAATAATGTTGGTCTGTTCCCACCTGTCACGATTGTGCTTACTTTTCATTTGGACACTCTCCAGAAATATGGTTCTGCTACCCTTAACATGGAAGGATTGTGTACTTCATGTCAATGTGGACTGCAGAAAACAGTGCAAAACTCTCAACAAGCAGAAACCATAATTCCTGAGCTAGCTGCATAGTTACCAAGTAAGAGATTCAAGATCAAAATCGGCAATGGTTATCTCTTTATAATTGGTCATAGCCACAGAAAAATATCTATGCTATTATAAGCACCACATAAATCATTTGCAGTTCAAAGCAGTTAAAAAAAAAAAAAGAGGCAGGAAGGCCTGGGTGGAGGAAGAAAGGAAAGAAAGAAAAAAGTCAAGCTGATTTAAAGAACACAAATTTATTAAGTAGACATGTCAACTTTTCTTTCACGCATATTTCTCAAAGAAAAAGGGAGATGTACATGCTAAATCTATGAGTGACAAATTCCTTCAAAGAATCCAACACATTAACTGTCCTCTTTATCTTTTAAAATTGTAAGACTTCAAAATTCAAATGTTGTGAAGTAAAGAAAGATACAGTTATTCAGAAAATGTATGTTAACAACCATGTGTTTCTTTCTTTGTAAATAAACCAAATAGATCTTTAACTCATATATCCATTTCACTGTGTATCTTTTCTTTATTGATTTGTTAAGAACCTTTTACCTTTTATATGTAAAAAATTAAATTTTTGCTTATAATATGTGTTAGAATTTTTTTTTCAAAGTTTATATGGTTTGTACTTTTGGCTTTTTTATTCATATCATACAGATGTTTTAAATTTTTATATAAGAAAATTTATTGGTCTTTTCACTTATGGCTTTGGATTTTATGTCATGCTTAGGCTTCCCTGAATCTAAAATTACATTTAAAAACTCATTTTTTTCTTAGCTAGTGTGGTTTTATTTTAATGCCTAAGTCTTTGAATCATCTGGAATTAATTTTATTTTTTCCAAATTACCTATATATTTTCATTACTATTGATTGATGTATGTTTATAATTTCCTCTGTGATGTGCAATATTAATGTAATGATATGCAAATCTCCAACATGTATCTGGGCCTCTTTCTAGACATGCGACAATAGATATAGCTCAAATATTGCTGCTTTCTAATATTTTATTCTCTACGTAGGGTACTTTCAATCCCTATTTTTTACTATTTTAATGATTAGTTTCACAGATTTTTTTGAGGGGGGAGGTACATTTTAGAAACATTCTTCAAGCTCCAAAAAATTTCCTGTGGATATTTTGACTAAAATTTTAATTTCACTATATTGACTTTACCTATCCAAGAATATGATTTGTCCTTCTACTTATCTCAGTCATCTTTTCTATCTCAGTACATATTAGAAGCATTCGCCTTATGTGTGCTACGTATTTCTTATTGAATAATAAGTATGTATTTTTACTTTTATCTTCTAAGTTACTATGTTAAATAAAATATTTTCTTCCATCATATTTTCTAACTGATGATTTCTTGATTATAGGGTAGTATTGATTTTTTAATATCAGTTTTATAACTCTAAGATAGTTATAACTAAGATCTTAGAGTTATAAAATTTATTGTTTCTAACCATGTCTCAGTTGGACGTGGGCATTTGCATTATATAAGCATATCCTCTAATGACTATGATATTTTTGCCTCCTCCTTCCCATAATTATAGAAATTATAATTATAACTTGTTTCTATCTTAGACCTAATAGCACTGGATAACACTTCTTAAAATTGCACTTTGAAATAATGATAACAATGAGCATTCTTTTAGCCTTTATGAAATATGATAGTAATTATAACAGTTTATCATAATAAGAATTATGATAGTTTTAGACTAGACACTTTGAAAAGAAAGAAAAAGTAAAGAATTTACCAGGCATGTATATTGTTAATCAAGAAAACAGGGCACTGACAAAACAGTGCCATTATGCTCATATTTTCTCTTACCACAAACAATTATATTATCACAAACAGTAACTAAAGATATGAATTTTTACTATACCCAAACCAAAGAAGTGGTGCATTTTTCATAATATGATCAACATATTAGAAGTGCTTTAAGAAACCTCCTTCTAAAATTATAATAAAACTAGTTTATTAAATTATTCAATTCCTAAAAGCCATTACTAATACTTAAAAATGTACCTATAAAATTAGGCTTCTAAACAGTTTTAGATCTTTATGTTATTTTAAGACATTATTAATTTCAAGCTTTTTTACCATTCTAAATCTTGGTACACTATACATATATTAATATATATCCATAGATGCATCCATACACACACACAACTGCTATTGTGTCATCTTCTAACACAGGGAGCAAATGTCTCCTCCTCTGAGCTTGTATAGCACCAGGAGTACACATCCTTAGTGACTTCCATTTTAGTAGAACTATAATGCTATCATTTGATTATTACATAAATAATCCATGCTGATTATGGAAAAGTTAGAAATTATAGATTTGCTCAAGGAAAGTAAAAAGAAAACACCACTACTCAGAAATAACAACTTAATTTTGGTAAATATCTCCCAAGCTTTAGGTAGAATGATTCAATATTTGTAAATTACCCATGACCAGATAGCTAGTAATTTGTATTTTCTTATATTCTTGTCTTATAACATATAAAATGCTAATATTCCTTTTAGGACAAAATTATGATAGATATGATGGCATGCACTAAGTAAAATACAATAATTTTCTCTTATATGGAATATAAGTAACAAAATTAAATCCATTTTTGGATGATTCAGGCTGTGAAATTATCAAATTGATAAAATATTTTTACACAATTGCTGAGATATAAAATAGGTCAAATTGGTTACTACTCTTCAGCCTCCTGACTTTTCTTTCACATTTGGCCATATGACTGTTTTTTCCCAATGGGTTATGATCATAATGCTTTATGTGATCCAAAAAGAAAAAGAAAAAGAAAAAGAAAGGATCTAAGTTCAAAACATGATATGCATACAGATATAGTCATTATTAAAATTATTAATATAAATATTAATTTATTAAAAAGAAACTTGTAAGGCCATGTGTAATATGAATTTGTTTTATATATTTTAAAATCCAAGATCAAAGATGAGGCTGTCAAATGTATGAATTTAATAATAAATCATTTTAAATTTTTTAAATGTTGAATAAAAAAAATTACAGTTAGATACTGGTATGATTGAATGTGTCCCCCAAAAGTTCACAAGAATTCAATCTTAAAGAGTTTGAAAAAAGAAAGAAAAGGCTCAGAAATTGAGTCTCAAGTCCTACATAGATCTAGATGTGACATGAACTTGCACCTGGAAACAGGAATTCTGTTTGGGAGAGTGTTCTCTCTCCTATGTGAGTGATATTTCAAACTTCAGTCGCTGGTAGGCTTCAGGTGTTAGTTACCACGTAATCTCCTTGAGACAGATTTTACCAGTGATGAACATTCACTGGGACACCATGTTTATAATCCATAAAAAAGCAAAGATAGGATTTAATAAATGGGAATTTTCAACATGGTTTTCAGATCAGAGCTCTGGACACATTCCTTGCTGCTCGGTGTTTTAGCTCATCAGCAAATCATGACAGTGCATGGTAACGGCAGCATGGAACAGCCGTCACCACACAGTGTGAACAGGACGCCTCCATGGGAGGGGACTCACGCCGGTGTCACGTGCCATCAGCTCTGTCCATTGATTGCCTTCACTGTCACAGCAGTGGCCACCACAGGCCAAACCACAAAGATCTGCTCCAGTTAACAGGCAAGAGTATCCGGCAGGTGGGGTCTAGCTCCCCCTGAGGAGGATTAGCCTGGAGCAATTAAGGATGAGTATTAGGTTGTGCCTTTGAATGCTTCTGAACACATGCAGGCACAGACAGGCAGCTCATTTTGAGTCTTATATTTTTAAAAACCCAGGAAATTATGCACTCAACAAATCTGCACAGATGGATTCTGGTACTTTCCTAAGATGTTCACGTAAGAGCAGCTGCACATAGCAGGGAACAGACAGTCATATGTGTGGGCTGGTCTGAGAGATGTCACCTACTCTGGGGTCAGCCACGACATCACAACCCTATAACTTATCTTCAATATAGCACTTCGGGCTAAAAACTAAAATGAAGAAATTATTTCTAGAGAAAAATACACACAAACACATACACACACACATTTTTATTCATATGTATACTTATCTCTGTGTATATACAGTTGTCCCTTGCTATCCACAGAGGATTGGTTCTAGGACCCCAAAATCCATGGATGCCCATGCTCAAATCCTTGATATAAAATAGCATAGTATTTGAATATAACCTACACACATTCTCCTGCATACTTTGCATCTGCGGTCCCCAACCCCTGGGGTGCAGAACTCCACCGATGCCACCTCCCCACTGTGGTCCATGGAAAAATTATCTTCCATGAAACTTAGGAACTGGGCCAACCAACAGGAGGTGATCGGTGGGCGAACGAGCAAAACTTCACCTGTATTTACAGCTGCTCTCTTCGCTGGCATTACCACCTGAGCTCCCCCTCCCCTGCCACACCCACATCTGTGGAAAAGCTGTCTTCCATAAAACCAGTCCCTGATGCCAAAAAGGTTAGGGACTGCTGCTTTAAATCATCTCTAGATTACTCATAATATGCAAAACAATGCCTACACATCACTCATTCACATGGATTCTACGTAGTACACGGTATAAAATTCAAGTTTCGATTTTTGAAGCTTTGTGAAATTTCTTTTGTCTGAATATTTTCCATCCTCAGTTGGTTGAATCTACGGGGGCGGAACCCGGGGACATGAAGGGCTGACTGCACTTAAGCCATCTCTACATCACTCGTGACATCTGCTACAATGTTAGCGCTATGTAAACAGTCCTTATGCTGTGTTGTATTATTTTTTATTCTTCAAATAATTATTTTTCAAGTAATTTTGATTGGCACTTAGTTAAACTCACAGATGCGGAACCTGTGGATATGGAGGTGTAACCAACTGCACTTATAGGTACCTCTGAAAAGAGGGTCTGAGAAGGGTTAGGAGAGGGTACTGTCACAGGGAATTGCTGGGGAGGCTTCAGGGGAGTAAATAAAAAATGTAATTCATCAATTTGTCAGTTTGGCCAAAGGCTACCCCAATCTTCCTCAGTCTCTTTAAATTAAATAGATGCACATAAAATGTAAAAGCAGTATAATTTTAATTTACCCATTTCTTGAAATCAGATGACATTAAAAGACACAATTTGTTACTATATATTTGGTCATTTTAATTTTCAAAAGATTAATAGGAGGTACCAAAATGCAAATAAAACACTCTGTCAAGTGTTTTAATTAACTTCAGATTAGAATTGCATTCTTCAAGTATGATGCTTTTCTGTAAAATGCCACAAGGTTCTTGGTTCTCTTGCTGCCATTGGAAACCGCAATACCAAAAGAACACTATTTCCATCTAGTTTGCACATGTGCCATGCAGCTGCTGGAAAGCTCAGAGAAATACAACTTTGCTCAGAGAATGACTTCAGGAACAGTAAAAACTGAATGGAAATATACCAAAGGTTAGTAAGCCAGCGCTCTGTGAGTGCCCGGACTTTGCTTTAGGTTTGATTGTTAATGACCAAATGTTCTGTATTTCACAAAATGCCTGCAGCAAGAATGCATTAATTTTAAATGAAACAAGTACACTGACTTAAAAACACAAATGACACATGGGTTTTAAAAAAAAGGCCTAATGGATGTACTTCTTTTACCGGCAGTGGAAAGGACAGAGAAAGCCGAGGGGTTTTGAGATTGTCCTCCTCCCTTTCCTTCTGACGCCAGCGGAAAACGCGCCAGCAGGCAGGCAGACACCGGCGCTGCGAGGCCCTTCCACTGTGGCCTTATTCGAACACAAAGATTTCCAAGTGGTTATCAAACGTCTCCTGAAGAAAATGCCACCATTTCGAAATCCAGCGCGTCTTTGTCTGGCTACCAAGCCGCAGCTCCCCGTCGAGTCACCGTGCAGCAAAGCGGCCTTCCGGGCCACAGGCGGCCGCAGCGGGACGGGGACCCGGGCAAGGACCCCGGGGTCGCCGGAGCAGAGAATGGGCCAGAAATAGGAAACACAGACAAAGCGGAGGCCGAAAGGCGAGGGCTGACAGCCTGCAAGTCAGCAGGCGTTGGCTTTCGGGAGAAAGTCCGTTCCCCGGGACTGCCGCAAACGAAACAGTAGATGAAAAATTGAATGGAAACGTGCCCGGTGGACCGGCGAGGGGCAGAGGCCGAATGGGCCTGCAACCTGAGAACCAGGCGCCGTGGAACTGCTGTTTATTCCTTTGGAAAACCTTACCTGCTTTCAAAGGGAAAGGCGCACAAGTCTCCAGCCACGGCCGCGACTGTCGTGTTTCAGTTGCCCTCGCTGCAGGCTGCGAAGAGTCTCGGCTTGCAGAGCCCGAGCACGCGCGTCCTAACTCCACGGACGCGGGTGTCTGGGGCCCGTCCCGGGGAAGGCAGGTCTGCAGCGGCATAGACTTGAAATCTGGAAGCTGCTGCTCTGCGTGGGATCTGAGCATTCATAGGGAGAGGCAGAGAGTACGGTGGCTGACACCTGCTGCCCTGGACTTACGCAGACTCAGGTTTGAATCCCAGATCCGTGCCCACCATCCTCGCCTGCAAAGCGAGAAAAACAGTACCTTCCTTCCCCCATACAGTTGACCTGAGGGTTAAAGTGGTGGAGTCTGGACCTTAATGGGTGCTCAAAAAATGTTGATAGTTCTTATGAAAAGAAGAAGGGTCATTCTGGGTTCCAGCATCCTCCTACACAGGTGGATGCTCTAGAATTTCTTATATATTTCAAGAAATACTTTTAGACTTGGAAGCAGGGTGGGGAGCATGTGACCTGTAATATAGATCAGACCTCTGCTGGAGCTCAGAAAAAGATGCCCCAAAGGCCTCGGAAGCAGCCTCTCTCTCTGACCTTCTCCTGCCTTCCTGTCTCCCTCCCGCTTTTCCCTGAGCCTGGCCACCAAAACCAGAATCCCTCTTCCCCAAGGGGGGCCATAGGAACCAGAGCCACTTTTCCCCAAAACCAGCCATAAATCCTAAAAATATTTCTCTGACCTTCCCCTGCCTTTCTGTGTAAGAGCTGGCCATAAAGAAACTATCTGACCTACCGTATTTGACTGTAGGTCGTAAGACCCCCATTCCAGAGAGGCCCTGCCCCACACCCGGAAGGAAGGAGGCTGCTCAGAGAGGCCAAGAACCTAGACAGACAGGCCTTGCTGGGTTTCCTCACTCCATGTCCAATCATATTTCCACATGGCTGCCCATCCTTCATCAAACCTAAGCATAAACATGGACAGTTTTCTCTGTATCTTTGGGTCTTCATTCTGAAGGCTCATGTGTCATGTAAAATTTTTATTAAATAAATCTGTTATACTTTTTTCATGTTAACCTGTCTTTTGTTACAAGAGTATCTGCCATCACCTTATGATGAGTATCACACCTCAAAAATTCTGTTGTGAAAATCCATGTGTATTTTTAAAGGAACTGAAAAGGTAGTTTTGAAGAAAATGAAGGTATTACAAAAAAATTTGGATAAGATGTCACATTGATTTGAAAGTAATAGACAAAGACATGGCTTATAGCCATATTTTTGAGATATCTCAAAGGAATTTTCTACATTTTGAAGATTTCACAAATGCCTCTAATCCTGGAGGGGTTAAAAACTCTTGATATGTGAGGTGAAAAATAAAATTTTCCAAATTTGCTGTATGCAACAGTGTAGTTTATTCCTAGAATGCTTTTAGGTAACTCGTGGCCAACATTTTTTGCCATGACAGACTGTTGTCTTGGAATTCCAGACATTACAAAAGCCTAATTCATTGGGTAACCATGGTATTTGCATATTTCCAGCTGAGACTTTCTTACCATTCAGTCATTTATACTTACAAAAATAGTTTCTTCTGACAATTGAATAAATTACTTTTGTGTGCTTCTTCAGGATAATATATTTTTATTTTTGTAAGTACCTAGAGAAATGAAAATTAGATTACTAAATAGCAATGTACTTTACTTTTTAAGAGTTTAGTAATAGATTGATTCATGAGTTATATTTTTTATAATGTTACTATGACACTGTAAAATTAAAAAAGTACTTTCTATACTGCTAACTCCTCCTTTTTTTTTTTTTTTTTGAGACAGAGTCTCACTTTGTTGCCCAGGCTAGAGTGAGTGCCGTGGCGTCAGCCTAGCTCACAGCAACCTCAATCTCCTGGGCTCAAGCGATGCTACTGCCTCAGCCTCCCGAGTAGCTGGGACTACAGGCATGCGCCACCATGCCTGGCTAATTTTTTCTGTATATATTTTTAGTTGGTCAATTAATTTCTTTCTATTTTTAGTAGAGACAGGGTCTCGCTCAGGCTGGTTTCGAACTCCTGACCTTGAGCGATCCTCCCGCCTCGGCCTCCCAGAGTGCTAGGATTACAGGCGTGAGCCACCATGCCCAGCCCTAACTCCTCCTTTTAAAAAATTGGTAGGAGTATATATCAAGTATATTTGTATTCAAATGGATTTTATAAATATTACTCTCAAATTTTCTCTGCTCCCTTGTATGAGAATATATGACAAATATCCATACATCATAAAGTTGCTACTAATCTGTAGGTTTTAGAATAATTGATAGGTTAATTGCTTCATAGTAATACACAAATATGCATTCTGTATTACATAAATGGAATAATAACAAAGGCTGATATTCCAAAACTATAGAGCCTTTAAAAGTATTTTAGTAATTGCCTATCATGTGCTGGTATAGTTAAAATATTGTTGAGAAAAATATGATGCATTCATATAAAAATAACATTACAAAAGAGTGTCTGTGTGTGCATGTGTGTATATACTGAATGAGTTATATAGTGCAGCAGAAATTCAGACTTTGGAGTATATGATAGGCAGAATTCTAAGATGCCACATCCCAGGATCTATTCCCCAAGGATGGAACTTTGAATATAATGAGATATCACGCCTGTGATTTTGATACCTTACAAATTTAAATGTAATTTTGCAGATGTAGTTAAGATGCAGATGTACTAGGCAGTTGACTGAGTTAATCAATATGAGGTTATCTGGGTGGTCCTGATTTAATCTCAGGACCCCTTTAAAAGTAGAGAGTTTTGTGAACTAAAATAAAATCCTAAGCCCCCCCCCCAAGTTGAATAAATGAACCTCCTATTAGCCAAGGGAACCCCAGAAAAGCTTAAAACTGAGTTGCCAGCCATGAGGAGGAGGCAGGTCAGACACACCTCATTATGCCCCTCCCTTTTGGAACTGCTCTTTCCAACAATAAGATACTAAATCATTAACAGAACTTAAGGCCATGCAGGGCAAGGTTTAAATCACCTGCAGACCATCAATTTGCTTAAGAGATGACTTTAGCCATGTATATATCTGGTGGCTTGTCTCTGATTAACAAACTTCATCTTAACTTAAAATAGTCTAAGCCTTTAGACAAAGTTTTATTTGTTTAAGCAATTACAAAACAAAGAATCTTTGAACCCACCTATAACCTGCAAACTCCCCACTTTGAGATGTCCTGCCTTTTTGAGCTTAACCAATGTACACCTTCCAAGTATTGATTTCTCTTTTACGTGTAATTCCTGTCTCCATGAATGTGTAAAACCAAACTGTATCCTGGCCACCTTAGGCACACTATCTCAGGACTTCTTGAAGCCACGTGCTCTAGTGGTCACACATATTCAGCTCAGACTAAACTTCTTTAATTTATTTTATAGAGTTTGGGGTTTTTTCTGTTAACAGTTTTCTCTACTTCTTGCAGAAGGGAAGTCAGAGAGACTGAAAGCACACGAAGGATTTGGTCGACTGTTGCTGGCTTCCAAGTTGCAGGATTCCACATGCCAAGACCAGAGACGGGCCCCTTGCAGCTGAGAACAACCCCAACCACCAGCCAGCAAGAAAGAAGGAACCTCAGTCCTACAACTCCAGGAACTGAATCCTGCCAACAACCTAAATGAGCCTGAGGTAGATATTTTCCCAGAGCCTCCAAGTGAGAACCCAGCCGCTGACACTACAGTAAGAGCCGAACCTGCCAGACTCTGGGGCCCACACAGTTATGAGCAAATAAAATGGGCATTGCTTAAAGCCACTACATTTATGGTGATTTGCTATGCTGCAATAGAAAATTGGCATAGAGAAATATTTTATGTAGTTTGGGATTATATAAATGCCTGAAAATCTGCAATGCAATAATAATTTGCAGCTTGTATTAATATTGGAAATCACCTAGAACAATGCCTAACATTATTATTGTATTAATAACGTGCTGATTCTCAAGAAGCAGAAATCTAACAAAAAGTGACCACATAACAACAAAATAGTCACTAAGATGAACTAGCAGTGGTGGAAACAGGACTTAAGGGTACCAGGTTTTATCCCCAGGTTTCCTGCCAAATTGGCAAGACATGTAACCTCTGGGCCTCAGCTTCTTCTGCAAAAGGGGTTAAGTGTACTAAATCATGTCTAATAATTGATAAAGATAAAATCAAATCTCAGGGCTCTGAAGGGACCTGCGCTGGGCCTGCTCTGGGCCCTGCTTATGTGCCCACTCTGCCCTGGGCCACCCTTCTGGGCTGGGCTCACCCCAATGCCACATGGGAAGGGAGTGCTAACCAGCTTGGCAGGTTAACATGCGTGTCTGAGCAGAAAGACAAGGGGACTGCTGCCCGACCCTACATGTGACTGCTCAAAATCTTCTCTGCTTAGTATAAAACTTCTAGCATTTCTTTAATAAGAAATACAAGGGTTCCTATGTCCCCTGGTTTGAAACTTCAACTCAGTTTTTGTCAGGCTGTATTTTCTAAAACCATTGCTTAAAGGGTGCGCCCTCGTCCTGTCTCTAGCTATAACTAGCTGCAACCAGCCTTTTGGGTGAGACCAAAGTCTCCACCCTCTCTTGGGGGAATCATTCTGCAGGGCAGGGAGTAGAGCCAGAGGGCAGGACTCTGGGCCCAGCTGTGTGGTCTGATGCCGGGCTCTGCCGCTCAGCTAGCCTTGCCTTACCTAACTTCGTGGTGCCTCAGCTGCCCCAAGGAATGAGAATAATACCACAAGGAACTGTTAAAAAAAAAAAGATTAAATGAATTTTGTACACAAAACATTTAGTAGAGGTCATGGTAAGTGTTCAACGAGCTTTAGGAATTCTCTTAGCTACTCCACGCTGCTTCGCCCTCCTCCCATCAGTGCGTGCCACATAATCAATCCTGGCATTCAATCATGTATTCTCTGCCCTCTCTCTTTTGTGTGGAAGGTGCTGGGGAGATTTTCCTCTTTCCTCGGGACGTCTGCAAAGCCCAGCAGAACCCTGGGCACACCAGGGACTCCTTATGTGTCTTTAAAAGCATGGGCTCTCACATTGTCATTTTTATTATTTTGCTATTTGAAAAAAGGATGCCATACTCTTAAAGAGTATTTGAAACTGCAATTAAGGTAAACCCACACGGGTAAAATGCTTCCCTTTTCCTTGCCAGGGTCCTATGAGCCCCAGGAGCACAGAGTCAGCCAGACGTGGCCGTGAAGATCCACCTCCCCTAGACACCTGGAAGTGGAAGAACCGCAGCACTCGGGCCAGCTGAGGCCCCGCACCGGCGGGATCCACCTCTCCCAGCAGTGGCAGACCAGGCCTCGAAGGTGGACGTCAACCCGACCCAAAGGTGGGGAGAAAATACAATGTAAGTCAGGTATTTTTTTTTCTTCCTACTGTGGCCAGGACAGAAATATTTATTACCAAAATTGTTTTGGTATTGAATGTAGCATTTTCACTAGTAATAATATTCTGACTGTGATCATTTTACACTGCACCATCAGAAAGATTTACTTTTGTTCTCATAGTCCATTACGACTCTGCTGAATAGAAATAATAACATTTGCTGAAACAAACTGTCACACACTCTCATGAAACTCTCACAAGCATGATTGCCAAAATTAAAAATAAAGAATTCAAATGAAAAGTGGTGATGAGAGCCCACTCTACCTTAGCACGTCTTCCCAATACATACACTTCCTTCTTTTCTCAGGGTGGACTCAACATCATTAAAATCAAATTCTACCCAGAGAACATGGGTAGCCAAGACCTCGGGGGTTTCCAGTCTGAAAGCCAGAGCTCGGTGTCATTTCAAACATAAATCTGCAATCAATTAGTAAAGATAAAGCAATTATTTATATTTGATGATTATCATTACCTATCCATTATTGTGTGGATGTTTTATTGATAAAATTGCTTTTTATATAATCATAATTTTAAATATTAAATAATTAATAATTAAATCATGAGTTTTAAATAATTTTAATTTTTATGATTATTATGAAAAGTTATCTACCATGTTCAAGACATATTTTTAAATCATGGGGTTTATAAAGATAATAAAACATAGTCCATAGAAACCTGAAAAATTACTGAAGGTACCTGAGAATGTAGCTGACACAAGAGAAAGAGCATTTACTTTGGAGTCAGAGTGACAAGATCACTCCGCATAAACTCTTGCATTAGTCACCCAACATCTGTTCCCAATGAAAACGCATACTTTATCAAAATCTTTGCTAGCATCTTGGGGATGCTAAAGTGAAAAACAAGTTAAGTTTCTTTCATCTATTGGGAAAAAAAGTGACATACGGTTTTAAAATGTTACTCTCATAAGTTATGTAGCACCTATGTGACTTCTAAATACCATCACCATCAAATATTTATAAAGACAAATTTTAGTAAATAAAATAAAATAAGCTAATCCCAAGCAGGTCAAATCACACTAATTCAGTAATTTTACAACCCCTTGAATAGACTCTTTAAGATTCACTTAAATTTAAAACTAGTATAAAATATAACACAATATACACAATAATTTGTTTCTGATAGAAAAAAACCTATTTATACAGATTGTGTAAAAGGTCAGAGTCCAAATTTCATGCAATGGTCTGGAGGAAAAGCAGGAAAAAAAGTGAAAATTTTGATCAGAACATGGGAGCACATGACTAAAATTGCTTGAAGGAAAAATCAAACTGACAAGTTAGAAAGAACAAAGTAGAAAGTTATAGTTACACAATATAAAAAGAAAGGGAAATCAAAATCAGCACTGAAATGATTTCCTGGCTTAAGCCCAATAATTGCCTCTCTTTAAAATATTTATTCAAAATAGATTTTTTTGTACTCTAAGGAAAGAAATTGTGATCTGCAATTCTAGAGCTCTCTTCTTCTTTATAATCAGACTTACTAAAGAGCCAATCAAAAATTTAAAGGTTTCCTTTGACTATCCTGCAGTCTTTGAGCCTTCCCAAAATAATGAGCGGATTAGTATCTCAGTGTATCATGCCAAAAATAAGGTCTTTTCCAGACAAATATCTGTCTTCAAGAAACACCTCTAAAGACCCAACAAAAAATTCAATTTTAAAACTTAATTTTATTTTTTATGCTGAAAATGTTCTAATCACCACCATCAAATGACCTGAATTAATGAGGAGAAAATAACAAAAACTGTTTTATCATAGATGACAACCAAAACAAACACATATAATGTTCTGATAGTTATCTAACTACCTATCTATTATATATAAACCAAGACAATCTTCAGTAACTTTTTGTCCTCTCTGATGTATGGATACAAAAACTATCGTTCCATTACAATAAACAAACCAGTCTCTACCTCAGCCCATTTTTCTGAAACCTCATTTAGTAATGGGGGTGCTCTGATGCAACAGCTGACACCGCTGTGCTGAGACTCCCGGTTTGGCTGACTTGCAGGGGCCTCCTTCTTCCTTTAGTTTTTTACGTGCATCCTTCAGAAAGCAACTGCCTCTCTTATCCTCCCTGGACAGCTTTCTCAGGCAGCAAATATATGTTCTGTTTAGGGCCTCCAAACAAATGTTCAAGTTTGCTCTCCTTAGTTTTTGCCTAATAGCACATGACAAAGGTGGATTCAATTACATTGGCAACCATTCAAAATTTTAGATCCAGAAAAATGTAACTATAATCTCTTCCAAAAGCCAATCAGCTTGCTATTGTGAACCAAAGAGGCAATTTATGTTTGAAAAATATTCCATTTATTAAAGACTACAATCAGTAAACCTTGTAAAATATAAATATAATTTCATATACAAGCCAATCAGCTTGCCATTATGAACCAAAGAGGCAATATTTGTTATCAAAAATTTAAATGGTGAGCAATGGCAGAAAGAATTAAAGCTGTCATCATCCCGGCTGTGGCTTTCTGTTCACGTAGGCTCTGCTGTCATGGGTTGACCTCTCACACTTACGTTGAATTAATATTTTCTCATAATAGAGAATAACAAGCTTACAAGAACATATTTAATAAGCTCTTTTACATCAACAAAGTATATATGTTTATTTGAGAAGATATATTTGATTTTTGAAATCATAAATGGTGTGTTTTCATGAAAAAAATTAATCATGAGCCATGTAAAAAGTTGTAAACCAATTTTACATGTGGGAGTTTTAACATATTAAATTTCTTCATGACTTTGCTTCCAGTGATTCTGGATAAATTTGGACACCAACAGGTCACCAGTGGTTGCCAAGTTAAAGTGATAAAATTCAGAACAGGGCCTCTACAAAGTAAAATTAAGATCCTTGGAAAAATTAATAAGAGAGATTTAATGAGAAATCAGCTATTTTTAAGTCTTTGTGTATGATCATCCAATTTATTGATAACTTTAAAAATCTCAGGCTGTCTTCATGGATGATTACGTTCATGTGGTCAAGGAGTATACATTGAATATCAGTTATGCACTAGACATGCACATTACATCACATTATAGTGGAGAGGGAAAGATGTTAAATAAAAAAATGTTAGTAATAAAAGATACAATGTGAAGAAGTGAGGTCAGCAAAAATGGAATAGTAGCTCCAAGTGCCCTTCAGAGAAACATTGAAAAATCAAGCGGTAACTGTCAAAACCAACTACATAAGAACTCGGGAAAATGGTCAAAGGTTTACAGCAACAAAGCAAAGTCTGGACCAAGAAAAAGACGAGTGAGTGTGGGACCCCACGCCCTGGTTCAGGAGGAAGCAGAGCAGACTTTATTCTCAGAAAAGTCTCAATGTGTTCGTCTGTTCTAACTTGTCTGGGGGCCACCTAAAGAACTGACACAAAGTGCTTGTCTTTGTTCTGCCAACTCGGAGTCATTCAGGAAAGAAAAGCAGCAGCCATTCTTCAAATCCATTCTAAAGCAAATGAACAGCCCACAGACACCCGGGCCAAAAGACTGCAGTGTAGACATTAGTAGAGCACCAAAAGCCTGGAAGGAAAAGATGAGGAGAGGTTTCTCTGGAAAATGAGGATATTCAAAAGTGACTGTGTACACTCGGAAATTTAGAAAGCCACAAGCACGGCTAAGAAGTTTTCACTTCTGGCTGATCTCTAGTTTCAACATGAAGACAAATTTTTTTTCCTTTTCTTTTCTTTTCTTTTCTTTCTTTCTTTTTTCCCTTCCTTCCTTCCTTCCTTCCTTCCTTCCTTCCTTCCTTCCTTCCTTCCTTCCTTCCTTCCTTCCTTTTCTATCTTTTTTCTATCTCTCTCTTTTTCTTTTTGATGGCAGGCATTAAGGAAATCTCTGTCAACACTTGAGCTGAACACAAGCAAAAAGAATAGAGTCTTCAGTGACCATGTATTACAAACAATTAGACTTCACAAAAAGTAGTTTAGAAAAGTCATTAACAGCAAACAAACAGCTAAAGACCACAGCAAACAAAAAAATGTTTTTAAAGAATTTGACTTTTTGCATCATCATATTTTATATTTAAAATGCCCAGGTTGCAACAAAAATCATGAAGCATACAAAGAAGCAAGATAGTTTGGCCAATTCACAGAAGAAACTAACAGAAATTGTCCCTGAGGAAACACAGACATTGCACTAACTAGACAGACTTTTAAATTAACTATCTTAAATATGTTAAAAGTGCTAATGGAAATCACAGACAAAGAGATAAAGGAAACTGGGACAACAATGTATGAACATATAGAGAACATCAATAGAGAGAAATTATATAAAAGAATTAGACATATTGGAGCTGAAAAATACAGACCTATTGCAGCTGAAAAATACAATAGTACAAATAAAAGACTTATTAGAGCATTTTACTAGCACATTTGAGTAGACAAAAGAAATAATTAGCAAACTTGAAGATAGGCCAACTAAAATTAAAAACCCTGCAAAACAGAAAGTAGAAAGAATTAATAAAAATGAATAGAAGCTAAGAGACTATGGGACACCATTAAGCTTGAAAGAGGAGAGTTGGCAAATAACATACCTGTTAAGAGAACTGAAATTTTTCCACTAAACATACTATATTTTTAACCTATAATTTTAATAATTTCCTTTGTAAAATTTTCCTGTTGCCATATCTTTTTTCTATTGGAAACAAGTAAATTTTTAAGAGTTACAGGGCATAATCTCTGAGCTTTATAGATGAAGAAACTGTGACCCAAGAAATCAAATGGTCTACTCGAGGTCACATAGTACTCATTGTAAAGCATCTACCACAACACTTCAGATGTAACATGTTTACAATAAAGAGTAAATCTTTGTAAATTTTAAAATTTAATTTAATTAATTTTTTTAATTGACACAGTAATTGCATATATTTGTGAGGTATACAGTGATGCTTCAGAAATATAATGCATAGTGATGAGATCCAGATCAGAGTAATTACCATATCTGTCATTGCAAATATTTGTCATTTCTTTGTGTTAGGAATATTCAGTACCCTCTTTCTGGTTATTTGAGATTATATATTTTGTTAACTATACTCATCCTACAGTGCTATCGAGCACTAGAATTTATTCCTCCTACCAAGCTTTAATTTTGTATCCTTTAACAAATTTCTCCTTATCCATTCCTTCTTTTTTATTTTTTATTTGATATTTCTAAGGTATTTTGGGTCTGTAATGTATTTGGTATTACAATTATGCATACATTATTGCTATTTCTTTCTTTTTAAAATTATGTTACTTTTAAAATTTTTGATTAAACATTTTACATTGACTTTTAAAAAATTATCATTATTGATCCATTTCACAGATGAAACATTCTTTAGAAGATGAAAACCCAGTTAGACACCTTTGAATTCATTCCGTAGGAGTCCTGTATCTTATATGCTCCATCATTATATGGAGCAAAATAGTGACAGTCAAGAGACAGAGTAACATTCAAAACTTGGTAATGTAGAGGCATCGATAAATAATAAAATAAAGCAGTCTTCCAAAAGATCTTGGAGTAAACTACATACTGATTGGAAATGTTCTTTGATCTGCCCTGAGTAATCCCACCAGCCCACAACATTTCTGCCATGTCCTACTGTAAAAGTTTAAAAAATAGACATCAAGATCATTTAACTCTGTTTTATTCTCCTGGTGTTGTGATTTTCTTTGTAGAATAATAAAGAAGAGAATTCAGTAGGATGAGACCAGCCAGAGATAAAAGAGAGTATGCCCTTTCTTAGTTGCCTTACTGTGACCATTTTCCAGTTGTCTCCCACTACATTCAGGCCGCTGACCCTATTCCCAGTGGAAATTGCACTATGAGAACCATATCTGGTATCAGATCAGGTTGATAGGCAGAAGAATTGGTCTCATCGCAGTGCAGTTGAATGCAATTGATGCTTCAGTGCTAAATTTGTGGAAATAAATTAGTCTATTAGCCACTAGTGATGAGGTTAATTGTTGAGCAGCAAAAGTAAGAATAATGTATCTACTTTTAAATTCAGGAAGAGCAAAGACAAAATGATTTGACCCTTATCAGTAGTTGTGCCACAAATCAATCATCACCACTATCTTCTCAAAACAAGCCTTACCAAGAAACAAAAAATAAAAAACACCAAAACTACAGCCACATGCTGTACCCTGAGGGTATATAAAGATTGGAAAGAAGAACTTTTTTTATCTCCAAGGGACTTGACTATGTACATACAAAATCCAGAATAGCTATAAGAAAACAATTAGAATTCATAAGGATTAATTTAATAAGGTCGCTGATACAATGTCAATATATAAAAATCAACTACATTTTTATATACTAGGAAGAAACAAATAGAAAATAAAAGTTAATGCCCTTTAACAGTAATAAATACATATATCATAGTGATATATATCTATATGCTGCACCTATATCTATATATCTTATACATAGGAAAAAAATATTGTGATATCTGCAATTTATTTGGAATCAGTTCATCCTAATTAGAATAAATAACACTATACACATCTATATATGCACATGCACATATATTTGTGTGTTTAAAGAGAGAGAAATGCAAATGTGGCAAAATGTTAATTGGTGAATTTAGGTAAAAGATATAAAGTAATCATTATACTGTTCTTTCAAGATTTGGGTAGGTTTGAAGTTTTCAAAATTAAAAGTTGGGGGAAATTTTAATAAACCTAAGGCTTAGAGAGTTAACTAATTTGCCAAACTTCTAAAAGCAATTTGAAGGACCAGAAGTGACAGCCACTTCTGACGTTCTTCCTAAGGTTATCTTCATCCTACTTTTGAACCAGGCTTTCTTCCAGAGGGAAGCAGGCAAACCAGGGGCATCTGTGAGACTAAGGTCTGCACTTTCCACTTAGTGTCATTTAATAGTGGCATGCATTCATTTTATTTTTGTGATATAGTCTAATCTTTTGTCCTTGACATTTATTAATTATTGCTGCTCTTCTAGACCTTAATCATCCTTTTCCATAAGCAGCATTGAATTTGAGCCTGTTTCCCAAATGCATTACTACTCTTATCAGTTTCATCCAGAACCCGGAACGCAAAGGCGCCCTGGTGAGTCAGAGTCCTGCCAGACACCACGCAGCTGCGCTGTGGGGGTGAAACCGGGGGTCTGTAGCTAACAGATCCTTGACCTTACCCTCCAACAGTGCATAATAGTTCCAGATTTGTTTCCCAAAACTCCTAAGGATAAAAGTTTTTTTTTTAATAAACCTCTTAGCAAGCTCTGTGTTTAGTACAAAAATGGCAACTCTTTTCGAGAAAACCCTCTCTTTTAAAATATAGGAGCAATGTGGTTGGTATTTGTTTTGAACTGTAGAAAAACAAAACAGCTCCTATGCAATTTTATACAAAGGCAACCCAAGGAAGTAAAATCACCAGATGCTTGATTTTGCTTTGTATTGCTATGTTGGTATAACAGCCATATGGTCAAGATTTTTAACATTCTTCATGAAAATTTTAACTTTATTTTTTTTATAAATTTGTCCTTATTTCCTTTTGCCCTTACAATGAATTACAAAGACTTTTGGGTCTTCACTTAACTGGTCTAACATAAGTCCTCTGCAGTCTCAGTTTTCAGTGTCTTACTTCTTTGATTGTTTTCTGCACAGAAAACTCTCTAACTCTCTCAATCTCTCTCTCTCTCTCTCTCTCTCTCTCTCTCTCTCTCTGTCTCACACACGCACACTCACACACACACACACACACTGGACCTTACTATTTAAATGATCCACCATCTGTCATTCCAGGAAGTAGCCTTCCTCATTGTGATCACGAGTAACTGTATGTCCAGCAGTTAGCAGATCAAACTGTGTGTGAATCTTGACTCTGCTTCTTTCTAGTTGTATGAATTTGGGTAAATTACATTACAGTTATGAGACTCGATTTCTTCACCTATAAAATGGAAACTTTTTTACACATTATACTTTGATAACCATTGCTCTATTATTAAACAAATAATAAATTCTACGGTTCTTACCTTTTATGCTCCTGTATCAACCCAACCAGCAATATTGTGATTTAAAAAAAAATGTGTATTCAGGAATCAGTTACTAGAAAGAAACCAGATGGGAAAAGCACAGTGTAAAGTCATGATCTCAATCCTAAAGTTAAGTGGACTAGCTTGGCCTGAATATAGGGAGTTCGGCCAAGTTGATAAGATTGCTAACTATATTATGAGAATTTTATGACAAAAGACAAACGCACTCACACAGGTCTGGCCACACTGAAACATTCTTAACTCTCAGTGCGTTCACTCTGTGGATTTATCTAAATACAGTGTAGGATGAGTTTAAACATTGAGCATTGTTCATACTTGGAGTTTCCTGTCAACCTCTCTCATAGCATTCTTCCCTTTTTCTTTATAGCACCTACTATATAGTTTTTATTACTGATGTTTACAGCCGGGCTTTAGTTTACTAACTGCCCCGCCACGAGGCCGGACCATCAGCACTATCGCAGCGGGGTCGCGTGTATCTGGGTCCAGATCCCAAACCACCCAACTGGTAAGAGTACAGCCAATAATAGGAATCTGTTAAAGGAAAAAGAAAAAGGAAAAGAAGAATGTCTTTAACCACTTCAGTGCCAGCGTCGACTATAGTCAACAGCCACAGATGAACGCGCAAAGCCCAGGGTCGACTGTAGCCGACAGCCAAAAACTTTTGCTTTTATCTCTGCAGTTGCAGTGTGTACGTTCAGCTAATAAGTGACTACGAATCTGTGACCTTTTAACAAGTCCTTAGTAGGAGTTACTATAGTTATTTCTCTAAAGCTGCCTGTAAAGTAAAACAAGCTTTCAGTGCGTTAAAGCTTTCCTCATCACACAAGAGCAAAGCGGACGCGTCGTCAATGCACAGCACACACTGCCGTGGGACTGTGAGTGCCGGCTGCGGGCGAGGCTTCGCGGCCGGTGAGCGCCGCACCGAAGTGGTTAAACACTGAAAACGTTTATCAGTGCTTAGGCATAAAGTTGTCATTTTTCCTCTACATGATTTCAAAGGTTTTTTACAGTCACACAGATAAGATGACCCAGTGGTGTACTGGGGAGAAATGGGCTTTGGAGTCAGAAAGCTGTGAGTTTTAATTCCATTTCTACTGCTTTCTTGCTATGGGGCCCACAGACGAGTTATTTAACCACTCCTTCTCTCCATTTCTCCTTCTGATGAGGCTTTTCTAAGCAAATAGAATATAAATGACAATTAGGTAAATAGGAATCTCTCCCAAACTCAGAAGGCAGTGAAAACACAGGCAGTGTAAAGAAGCGGCAGGGTTTGGGCGGTGTGAGACATCTAGCGGGTGCCATTCTTCTGCTAGCTGTTCTGTGCGCTCAAAATGCCTTTCATGGCAAATTGCAATCCACCTAGCCCATGATTTTAGAAACCCCACAGATAAGCAGTAGGTACTCACAGCGTGTTCAAGTTCTTGAGTTTCTCGAAGGCACTCCCTGGAATTTCTCTTATTCTGTTAAACCTCAAGTCTCTGGAAACATAAAAAGGTAGAGAAAAATTATAATATGTTGATTCTGTTCTGCCATTATTTCCAGAAACTTGAAAATTAATTCTCCTTTTATGACCAAACATATAGTACTAAAGGACTAAATGTAATTACGACAGCAGTTGTGTGCATCATACACTAATCATTACGTAGGTGCATTGCTTACAGCAAATTATGCATCTCTGGGGCCATGCATGATCCCAAGTTGCCAGACACATGTAGCTAGTTATAGAGCAATTCCAAGTGTTAAGGACAGTCACACCGTTTGTTTTCAGTTATATTTGTATAACAGAAAAACAAATTCTATACGTGGCAATTGTGCCAATAAATTATATTTAGTTTGGAAAATAATATTGATATATAAGATGTCACATGTCAATTCAACATAACACCATTGCTTGAATTTAGCCAAAGGTACTAATTAGCTAATTTTTATTCACAGCCCAGGAATACAATGGCCTTCTAAAAAGTATTAAAACAAATCGATGAAACATTTAGTTTGAGAGAGGTGTCTATCCACAGCCAAAATTATCTTTCATTAATTAATATCTTGCTTTATTCGGCATGTGAGGAATTGAGTATCAGCTCCACACCGGGCATCATGCTAAGCACTGGGATACAAAAGTGAGCAAGACATGGTCCCTACTGCTGAGCAGGGACAGTTTACTGGGGATGACAAGCAAGTTGTTCCAGTCCTGGGGCATACGGTATCCATGATGCAACCTGATGCAACCGAGAAACAAACAAATGCCACACACGTTTAGCAGACTTCGATATTGTTCTGCTTAGACTCCGTCTGTCGGTGGGAGACCCAGGCACGCTACTCCACGTGATGTGGTGGAGACATTATCACTTGCTCTTCCTGCCCTGAACAGGGTGACAGAGGCCAACCAACCGAGGGCAGCATTTCCCTGAACATGCTGTCCCTTCCTTAGAGAATATAAGGCCACCTGGGGATGCCCACGAGCTTGGGTGTGGCCGCTGCATAAAACAGAGCCCTGCTCTTTCTCTGGGATTCCAAGCGCTAAGGCAAAGGAGCGTCTGGGCCACTGGCGTCCATCTCGCCCACACTGGCAAGAGCAAGCCGAGGGTAAAGCCATGCAGAGACAAATAGGGCCAAAATATAGGAACAAAAGCGTCAAAGTCCTGGACCCAGGTGTGCCTGAGACCAAATTTACCTTGCCTTTTCAGATACCTGGGGCCAGAAATTATCATTTTGATAAGCTAATTTGAGCTGAGTTTCTATGTCTAATGCAGGGGACATAGAAGAAAGATGAATAATGTGTTTGGAAATGTGAGGTCCAAAGAGAATCACATCAGGGAGATTTTATAGGACATCAGTAAAAAACTAAAACTAAAACAAAAAAGTGTCTCTACTTCCCCTCAATTAATTTCTCAAAATGCAATTCTTTACCACCATAAAAAGTTGTTCTATCTTAGAAGACTTGACTCACAGATCTTTATAAGATTACCTTAAAATCCTATCCATCATTTTATGTTTCTTTTGAGTTAGCTTTGGCAAAATGTGCACAATTTTATGGGAGCTGTTATTTTCAATTAAAATTATTAAATAACTCAGTGGCTATACCTCCTTGTTAGACTGAACAAAAGCATTGCTTAAACACCACACATTGCTATTTGATGTGTCTAGACTGTATTTTTAAGAAAACTTTATAAGTTATGTGAGATCCTCCCTGTAAACATACAAGACATAAAGTTATATAGACCCACATACCCTAGAGCCATTGGTTGCCCTTAAAAACAGAAGCTATAAAAGTAATAGTTACAGAAAGGACTTTCTTCCTACATTAAACCATAAATCTTAATAATTCTCCCAAAATGAGATTCTAACAATACAAGAAGGAAGCAACTATAAAAGTACAAACCATTTTTCTTCTTTTAGGCTTTGAAATTTTTGAAAAATTCAGAGAAGTACAAATGAGAAAATAATATTTATTGTCCACATCCAGAATTTACTGCTTATGCTTTGATATAGTTCCTTCTACTCATAATTCCACATATTTTTATTTACTACACAGATTATATACAAAACACATTATAGATAAACTGAACATCTCTTTTAAACCACCATCCTCTTTTTAGGTTGGCTTCCCTTCCCCCAATGAAACACTCTTATGAGTTTGATGCCCCTCTCCAGACATACATATATATGTCTGTGAATAAATATAAGATAAAATGCATGTATATATACAGATGCTCCTTGATTTACAATGGGGCTACATCCTGATAAACCCATCATAAGTTGAAAATATTCTAAGTTAAAAATGCAGCTAGTACACCTGAACTACCAACATCATAGCTTAGTCTAGTCTACCTTCAACATGCACAGAACACTTACATTGGCCTACAGTTGGGCAACATCATCTAACACAAAACCTATTTGTAATAAAGTCTTGGCTATCTCATGTCATTTATTAAATGTTGTATATTACATTGAAATTGTGACAGCTTCACGTGCACCATCGTAAAGTCGAAAAATCCTAAATTGAACCATAAGTTGGGGGCTATCTATATATAAATAAAAAAATAAACATAATATATAGGCAAAAACAAAATTAACCAAAAAGTATCAAATGTTCTATGGTTGTTAAGACTTCCCTCTTCCCCTTCCACTACATCTTTTCTGTTGTTCCCTGTCTACACATAAAGGTCTGGGTATTTATCCCTAACCCCTCTGGAGCACTCCACAATGCAGACAGACCACAGTTCCCTTATTGACAGATATTTTGGTTGTTTCTAATTTTTTGCAACATTATTTACAAACAATATCACAATAAACATGCATGTGTTTAATTGTGCACATGAAGAAATGTTTCTCCAAGGTAAATATTTGGAATTGGGGTTGCTAAATCATAGGGTGTTCACATCCTCAATTTTACAAAATTAGGCCACTTGCAAATTTATTCTCAGCTAGATACGTTATGGTAGCAGTATAATTAATTGAAAATTATGTGAAAAGATGCTTGAACTAATCACCAAATTATAAATTTAAACTTATCACTAGATTGATTTGAAAGTCAAGGTGCTAAGAGTGTTTGTTATGAGAATTCTCTTCTTGTCTTTCTTCGCAAGTAAACAGAAATAAGCTCTCCTGCCACGAGGACAAAGCCTTCTGCTAAGGAGGTGCTATAGCAAGGTCGTGGTCCCGAGAGTGAGTTAGTGACTGTGAGACTCACTGCCCGCCGACTTGGCCACGCCCCGTTCTCACTACTGCACCTGCTCAGGGGGTCTCTTCCTGAGAAGCAAAGTGCCACTGGAGACCCAAAGATTTTCTCCAGATTGACTTAAATTTCAATAAGTCATATTCGAATGCACCAAAATAAGTATACTAGCACTTGGCCTCCTTCTACCACATAAAATTTTATAGTTAAGTATGTTATAGGCTGAAATTCTAGGAAAAGATTTCCCTTCATAATTTTAATCCCTGCTCTTTAGGATTGCACGTAGGGCCTTGCACGATGCATTTCTATGGTGGGCATATTTCTGAACGTTAGATCATTTGAATTCAAATGACCACCAAATTTGGATCACACTGTTTTCTGTGTCAAAAAATACATTTACCCAAAAATGCAATTCATTTTCCCATACTGCCTCTATTTTAGATAGGGATAGATAGATATTTTAGATAGAGATAAATTGCAGAGTTAGAACTAGAATGCTAAAGATGGGTCACTAGCAATTTCACTTATATAAAATTTGTCATTTATTTAAAACTTCCCTTAGCATAAAATGTAGCATTATATTTTCACTCCTTGCATAGAATGAAAATTGAATTATTATTATCTCCTTCATCCCATCATGATATATGTAATATTGATAAAATCATATTCATGATAATGATAACCACTATTTAACACAATTTTCATCTCATTCATTGCTCATCGGAACTCATTTTAGAAGCAATTCTAGTCCTTCCACCAAGCTAAAAGTTGGGCACATGGAGCTTACTGAGGTGATCAGACAAGAGTTCCCCTGTCTGTCTGTCTCCTGGCCCTCCCCACGCTGGGAAAAGAATGTTCAGTGCTCTTCCCAGCAAGCAATCGGGAATCAACTAACTAATAAAAGATAAGTTTTTAGCTCAAACTCAGTCCAGAAAGTTCTTCTGCCAAAAATAATTTAAAATGACTCCCTTTGGCAGGCCACGGCAGAACGGCATGGATGGGGCGCAGCGAGGACTAGCTGCAAGAGAGCTGCCACCGCTCAAGGCCTCACCATTTGTCCCCGTTAGTTAACAGTGCACACCAGGCCGGGGACACAGCCCATGGGTTACATAGAGTTACCCACACGCACGTGCGTAAATGCACGGAGAAGGACTCCGGAGTGAGAGAAAGGCCTGCCTCATCCACATCCTCAAGTCCGCAGTATATTTTTGGGCGTATTTTACATTAACATTAAATAAATAGTCATTTAATATAAAAAATACAATTGTCTGTGCCTGTCCAATTTACAAAATAATTGCAGAATTCATTTTAAGATGGTATTAAATGATGTATGGGGTGCAAATTGTGCAGTCCAGTTTAAGTTGTAGGATGAATGTGTTCCTCTTGAAATACCACCAGCCTTAAGAGACAAAATCAGCCGGGTGTGGTGGCTCACGCCTGTAATCCTAGCACTTTGGGCGGCTGAAGTGGGAGGATCGTTCAAGGTCAGGAGTTCAAGACCAGCCTGAGAAAGATAGAGACCCCGTCTCTACTAAAAAATAGAAAGAAATTAATTGGTCAACTAAAAATATATAGAAAAAATTAGCCGGGCATGGTGGCGCATGCCTGTAGTCCCAGCTACTCAGGAGGCTGAGGCAGAAGGATCGCTTGAGCCCAGGAGTTTGAGGTTGCTGTGAGCTAGGCTGATGCCACGGCACTCTAGCCCAGGTAACAGAGTGAGACTCTGTCTCAAAAAAAAAAGAAAAAAAAAGAGACAAAATCAAAAGTCTGAATGTGAGCCCCTTTCTGAAGGCAAGACCCGGGCCACGGAGCTCACCCTGCCCCACTGTGGTGCGGGGCCTCCTAGGAGCTCCCTGGGTTGAGGACGGTGTCCAACTTTGTCACGAGAGAGGCCTGGCCATTGTAGGTAAGAATTTGGTGCTCAGGGAGCGAATCAAATGAGCTGAAGCCTCCCAGACAGCGCCGTTGTCGCGGGCCGATTTCTGCTGGGGTGCACTGCGTGTTTCTCTCAAACTGAGAAAGACGCATTCTGGCAGAAGGCCTCTCTCCAGGAAAAAAAGATCAAGCAGCTCTGTCCTTGAGCCAAAACACTCCTGTTGAAGGTGGGGATGTGATGAAGACACTGTAATGGCAAAAGCATCAACTGTAGAAAGGTAGGCAAGTACTTCCCTGTCTCCCCGAGCCTCCAATGAAGGGCGAGAGGGAGCACGGTGACTTCTGGAAGCTGGGCCATGATTTTACAGGGAAGAGCTCACGCCTGTGTGTCCCCGTCTCCAGCATGTCCTGGGCACCAGAGCGCAGGGCAGACTCTGCTCCCTGCAGACCAGGGCCTCGACTGTCACGCTGACCCTGCCCCTCCAGCAGCCCTCTGGTGCGTGGCACTGCCACTGCTGTCCCACCCTGGGTCGGGCAGGATCACAGAGATTTCTCCCCACTGCTCCCTGCTGCCCTAAAACAGAAGTTGTCTTTATCTTTCAGTGCGACAGCCCTGCCAGTGTACCAGTTGGGGACATTTCTAGGCCTGAGACAGAGCGTATGGAGGACACACTCAGCACATGCCTTGCTGGTTCCCAGTCCTGCTCTCAGCTGAGGAACACTCTGGATTTTCTCCAACCTCCAGCGCACTTCCTGCCTTCCAAGTGCCGCATGGCCAGAGCGGGGGCTGCCTTTTGCCATTTGGGTGACTCGATATTAGCCTGCTGTGGTAGTTAATTTTAGGCCCTGGTACCCATGGAACTCAGTTTATGGCCAAACATCAGTCCAGACGTTGCTGTGAGGGTATTTTTTTTTTTTATGCGATTAACATTTAAACCAGTAGGCTTTGAGTAAAACAGATTACCCTCCATGGAGTGGTGAGCCTCGCCCAATCAGTTGAAGGCCTTAAGAGAAAAAGACTGAAGTCCCAGAGGAAGAGGAAATTCTGCCCCCAGATGCCCTTAGACTTAGCTGCAACATCGACTTTTCCCTTGTTTTCCAACCTGTGGCCTGCTCTGCAGACATCAGACTTGCCATCCCCACAATTGTGTGAACGAGTTCCTTAAAATCTCTTCTTTTTATACACACAGACACATCCCCTGGTCCCTGATACATAGCTACGCGTCTGGCAAAGTCTGTACCGAGACCACTGAGTGCAGAGAGCCCGAAAGGAGGGGCAGACCCTATGGGAACCTTGCCTGGGGTTAGTGCAGGGCAGAGGGCAGTGGGTTTACTTTTTTGGTACATGTTTGATATTTATCTATGTATCTCCAACAATGGCTAAAGTGCTTATACATGAATAAGAATACTAGAACAACTTTATAACAGTTCTTCAGTGTGGCATCATCTTGCTCCCCAATGAAATTCCCAGCCCAGATCCACACTATTTTCCAGAGATGGATTTCATTCCCTCTCAAGCTCACAAATTAGACCCAGGAGAACTGAGGCTTGCTCTACTGAAGTGCTTGTTGACCAGGTCCCTGTGATCCGAAGATTAATTACGATTGGCCCTTTATACTTGCAGATTCTGCATCTATGGATTAAACCAACCACGGATCAGAAATATTTGAAAAAACAAAAACAATTTAAAAAGAAACAACAAAAATGCAGTATAACAACTATTTACATGCTATTTACATTGTGTTAGGTATTATAAGTAATCCAGAGGTGATTTAAAATGTAGGAGGATGTGTGTAGGCTCTATGCAAACGCTAGGCCGTTTTCTATTAGGGACTTGAGCATCATGGGTTTCGGTACCTTTGGGGGTACTGAGCCATCCCCCGAGGGTCGCGGAGGAAGGTTGTGCTTGGTCCGAAAGCGCCGAGCACTGTGCGTGCGGGAGAAAGCGAGCGCCGCGCGGTGGCGAGGGAACGCACACGCACAAACGCAGGCCTAGAGGGCGCACTTTCCTCTTCTGTGCTAGTTTCTATGGAGAACCAGTACTACTTTCATAACCTTGATAAGCTTGAACTTTTTAAAAAGAAGCTGGCTTACGGATTAGCCGGCCCAACCTCTGCCCTTACACGTGAGAGAAGCGAAGCGCCAAAGGGCGGAGGCGAGCCGGGGGAAGGAGCGCGCACGCGTCCAGGCGGGCACCGCACGGACTGTGGAGCTGCGGACACTGAGACCCAGAGCATCTCACTGCACTCAGAGCAAAGCGAGTGGCCGTGGGCATGGCCCTCAAGTGCATCCGCTCACAGAGCAGGCGCTGCCTCCACTGTCCTGCCTGACCTCAGACGCGTCGTGGGGAAACTGAGGCCCCGGGGCACAGACCTGCTTGCTGGCCGCTGGCCAGCTCCAGGGCCCGAAGCTGTACCAGGGAACGCGTCTCCTGATTTCCACGTTAGTGCAATTTCCCCTCATCATCCTAAACCGAATCCCCACTTTTCTGCGGCAGGGCGGTTAACGTTCCATGCTAAATCCCTTTCTCCCAGGGATCACGTGGTTAGAGCTCACAAACACCCTTTATTTCCACAAATGAACCGACAGTGACCAAGTCAATGGAGGGTGTTAACTGGTCCCAGGCCAGTCACCGTGGGCAGGCGTGTGCAGCCGCACCCTTCGGGGACTGATTAAAACCATCCGGATGTAAGCAGAGCGTTAGAACTCCGAACTGAGTGTTCCTGCCCAGGGAAGCCCACGGCAAACGGAAAACCCGACGGAACAGTCGCGTCCAGATTTCTTCATCCCCTTCATACCTGGTCCTTCCAGCAGGTGTTACTAAAAGGTAGTCCTCGCTCCCAGGTCAACGAGATGATTTCAAGGGAGATGAGGGGGTTTGATTTGTCCTGAATGTCACAGCGGAAGAAGGACCAGGCGACAGCAGAATAGTGTCCCTGGGTCACATTCACTTGCACGAGAACATAGCAGCCAGCAGCACAGCCTTGCCATGAGGGCATAGCACCCCACGTTATATAAAGTAATGTCGTTTATTTGGGAACAAGAAGCTCTGAGCGAATTTTCACACAAAACCAATGCACACCCTCTTGAATGTTAGGACAATGCTAGCTTGCTCATTCTGGTGAGAGTGGGTTTCAAAATAATATGATTTACCTTTTCAAATGAATTACTTAACATGATTCATGGCTGAGGATCGTTATTATACTGTGCACACTCCGCACTGTTTCTGAGCCCACTCTCGGTGTTAAACGTGGCTCCTCTGAATGCCCCGTGCTGTGGGAACAGACCAGCGCTCGGGATCCCGCTAGACAATACGAGACACTTGCGCATGAGCCAATAACTCAGTCTGAAGATAGAAAGAATATTACAGAATCACTGAGCTCAGACCTGGTTATACATTTATCCTGACTGTCTCTCCTGTTTCCTGTTGCTAAGTTGCTACTTTGCTCTGGGGGTTGGACCTGTCCTCCCAGCCTGGCTCTCCTCCATCTACGTGATGACCTGGCGGCAGTGTGATGCACCCCTGGTGCCTGTGGCCCCTGCTAGGGATGAAGCGGAGCCTTTCGCATGGCCCCGCCCCGCTCCACACCTGGCCTCCCGGAGGCCCCTCCTCGCCCCTGGGTGCCTTGACCTGAACTTGCTCGTCACGGCCTTGATCACACTGCTTTACAACTCGATGCATGTGCACATACCGTTCCTCTGCCTGGAACGCCCTTCCCTTCCTTCCCCTCCTCGCATCCATGGTGAAGTCAAGGGCACCCCACCACCTGGGGTGCACCCTCGCGTAGTCAGAAGGAAGCAGAGCAAGTGACAGCCGCTCTGCCATCTGCCATCTGCGCCATCTGCTTGGGTGTCTCTTGCCGTTAGTACCAGGACTGGCTGTCACGCAGGAATGCTGGCAGCAGCCTCCAAATCCATCCTTCATTCCCCCCAGGGCTTCCTGGGGGCTCTCCAAAATCCCCTGTGCTCCCTAAGGCCTTTACAATGGGACACAGTCTGTGCAATGGTTAGGAGTTCAGGCTTCAGGGCTAGGGTCTCACACGGGCATTGCATCTCCCTGGCCACTCAAGGCGGCAGCTTGGACAGGCCCATGCTCTCTCAGAGGCTCCTCATCATAAAACAAAGACAATGAGGCATAGTGTTAAATGTCAGGACTTACCCAGAGCATTTAGAATAGTTCCCAGCATGTGCTAGAGTCATAGTATTACCAGTATCACGATGGGCTCTGCTGTTACACATTTTAAATACCACATTGTCATTGTCTAATTGCAATGTCCCTGCGGGAGCGCGACACAGCCGATCTGGGAGCCCCTGAAGAGCAGAGAGCATGTCTAAGTATTTGTGTATTTGTGTATATGAGACACAAAGTTTGTATTCCTAGCATAAATGTTAATACACAGTACTGAACCAAAATAATAATAATAATAATGATGGAATGAATCATCCATAGTTCATAATTAGCAAGGCAGGAAATACTAGAAATATAAAATAAATATAGAGTCAAGGTTAAAGTTCATCTGCATACAACACACCTATATTAGCATGATTAAATAAAAATCAACATTTGTAAATAGTTTATAAATGTGAAAACATACTCTTTTATGAAAATTCAAAGTATCTTTCCTTCTAATTCAAAATCCATTGTTGAGAAAGAAACACCTAGTTCACAGAATGTATTATATGTTCCTCCGTGAGGCTGGCCACGCTGGGCGCTGCCACGTGCAGCTCCGTGCTGCCATCACACACCAGACCTGCGGGGCGCCGGGAGGTGCGGCCCGCGTGCCACGGGCAACTGGGATTCACGTCTCCGTGTGCGCCGCCCACTCCAGGCCTGCCGCTGTGCGAGGAGCTGGCAGACACTTTCGATCCTGTAATAGTCTGCACTTTTCAGCTACGTGGTGTTTCCTTTTGGAAAATATATTTCTGTCTGTCAAAATTTTAGTGAATTATTTAACATTTTTGCCTTATCTCATACTAACATTTGGATGCCAATGATAACAAGCAAAAAAAATAGATCCTAATTTTATTTTTAAAAGAAACAAATCTCTACATTTAGCATTTTTTGTTGCATTCCTTCTTCAGCCCCCTGCAAGCAGACTTCCTCCTCCAACACTCTATTCACATCGTCCCTGCCGAGGTCATCTACGAACTCTTGACAGGTAGTCAGGGGACTCGTTGGAGTCATCATTATTTCACTTGGTCTTTCGGTGGCATTTGATAATGTTAGCTCCCTTCCTTTTTAAGCTTTCTTTCATCTTCTCCTTTCTCTTCACGCAGTCTGGCCCAGACTCCTTTTCCATGTCATGTTCTTTTGCCTACCTCCGAAAAGTTAGTATCCCCCAGGCCTTGCCTCGAGCCCTCCTCTCTGCTCCCTCAACCTTCTTAAGCAATTTCATCCACTCTTTTGGTTTCCATGCAACTGCATAAAAGTAAGTAAGCAGAAAGCATAAGGGCAGGGAAGCATACGTGTGTCTATATATAAATAGAGAGAGAGATACATATATACATACATTTATATATTAATACATACCAAATCTCTGCCTTTCTCTTAGATATTTACCACATTCTCCATGCTTGACATTCATCCACCCATTTGACCTCTCCAACAGATGGATGTACCAAAAGCACTTCAACTTTTCCCAAAGTCTAAAAAATCCCCCTCTTCTTTCTGTTTTCCTATTCTTCATCCAAACACAAAATCAGAATCCTAGGAGCCACTCCCTCTCTCTGACGCTACACACCCGTGTGTGGCTCCCACATCCTCTGCACCCAACCCCAGACACTTCCTGTGCATCATCGCCGTCCTGATGGGCCATTTCCTTGCACTCTTTACGCCCCTCTTGCATGCAGCTGTGCAGGATATTTGTAGGAAAACAAACCGTTTTTGTCTTGTGTTCATTTATCTTAACTCTCCCTGTTTAAAATCTTTGCACGGCTCTCCATTGACAGCAGAGCCCCATCAGAGTCGCCTGTATCTGCGAGCCCGCCCTGATTTCATCTGCTTCCCTGCCTTGCACCTGCCTCTGACACCTGCACGCGAGCCGTGCCAGAGCGCTTCCAATCTCTGGAACACTGCCAGGTGTATCCTGCCTTTGTGTCTTTCATCATGCTATCCTTTCTTTCTTGAATTCCTTTTCACCATCCTATGCTAGAAAATATCCACGCATCTTCAAAAATTCTGTTCAATAGAATTTCAAGCCTCTTATATAAAAGCTTGAATCTGATAAGAAAGCTCGATCATGCCCAGTGTACCTGCCCCTCCTTTCGCTACTGTTCTGTAACAACACAGCCCAGGGCCTCTGTGCAGGCTCCAAGCTGGCCCCTCGGCCTCGGTGTTGGCTCAACAAAGAGAGGAATGGATGAATGTATCACACGGTGTTTGGAGTTCCAATGAAACACACCTTTTCCAAAACCAAAGTACTTTTCTTTCTTTACCCTCCGTGTTAGCTGTATTAAATCAATGTTCAGTGAAAACTGCACAGAATGTATTTATTTATGGTTTACAGAGAAATGGCTGCCATCTTTTCTTTACCAATCTGTTATTTTCATGGCTAGTTTTCTGTAACAGCATTTCTGTACCATAATTTACCCCACAGTGAGGTCAGCAATAACTTCTCATCCAAAGAGCTATGGATGTTGAATACTAAAATGTCTACAACCTCACTACATTATAGAATTAGATAGCAAGACAGAGAAATCAACATGCCAAGAATGTGACCACAAGCACTGAGGGACATTCACAGCCAGAACTGTTTGTTTGGAAGCACAACGTCAGTTCCTCTTGCTAAAAACACACAAAAGGGCGAGGCTGCTTTTCCTCAATCACTTTGCACTAGAGACATGCTTAGAATTAGCCTCTAGCAGGTGGGTACATCACATGTTTGTTCATTCCATGGCAAAATGTTTTGTTTTCAGGGTCAGAACAAGTTTTCACAAATCTTCTTCCATCTGCATTCCATGCCTGAAAATCATCCTGTGTGAAACGTCGGCCACCATCAAATTCCCAACAACACAGCCAAGCCCCAGAGTGAGAAGTCGTCGAACTTTCCATTTCTGATGTCTCAGGTGAACAATTCTTGTGCCAACCCCAGAAAGCTTACCAACTTTGTGGCAATTTGAAAGAGGAAACAACCAGCTGAGTATTTTTGGTGAATGTTATTCCTCCTCTCCCACAAGTTCTTACCATCGTACAAGGCTTATTTCTAATGAATTGACCATGGTAACAATACAACAGGCTAAAGGAAGAGAAGCCCTCTTACAGGAAGAATTTTGCTCAGCTCATCTTTCTATAAGGTCTAGAACATGTTTGTACAAATTTACATGACTGCTGGTGCTCTGTTTCAATTTAGAGTATACAATCATAATTCATATCACACAAAATTCTTCATATCCCATTTACATACACAATTCTGACATCATTATCATTACCATTCTCATTAAAAATTCAATTAACACATAAAGCAATATTATCTTCAATTCAAAAAATTATTCTTCTTTTAAATAGTATGTGAGGCAAAGATTTTTACATATTTTCATCAAATGGTCCAGATTTTGTAGAAATATTACCTACTCAAAAAGTCCATAAACTTCTAAGTGTTCCTGCATACAGTAAGTGATCAATAAACATTTGTTGACAAGTGTTAGATGAATGGATAGATGGATGAATGGATGAAAGGACAGATGCATGGATGGATGGATGGATGTGGGCTCTTCCAAGAAGAAAATCAGTATTATTAACGTAAATAATATAGTAGCTTGCACACTGAAGTCACTCAGAAATGGTATAAGTAAATTAATGAATTAATGAATAATAATGAATGAATACATAAAAATATCAACTTATTTTCTTCCTCAGGTAACCAAAAACCAATTCTTTCAGCACTATGCTGGAAGAAATTTTGTCAGTCATGTATTTCAATGCAGATTTTAAAAATAAGGAAACATAGTCTAGAAAATTCACAGAATTAACCAGGTTTAAAAAAAAAGTTTTCAAATCTTCTGATTTTCATTAAAATTATTTTTCATTACAGCACATTATTGTTTACCTCTAGTAAGTAAAAAGGAAAGAGATCCTGTTATGACCCACTCTCAGAGGAAATGTATTGCCATGAGTGAAAGAACACTGCACAACTCGTCGTAGCTTCTAGTCAGCAGCTTTATTGTACGACTGGAATGATGGAACGATTATAATTGCTTACTAAGGTTTTGGAAACATTTCTAACTTCCTAGCCAATTTATAATTTATGGCACCCTTTCATCTCTTGATTAACAGATGGTTGGTCGGACTTTGCAGAAGCAACTTCAGGGTTTCATGCGGGCGACAGATCATCGGGACTTTACCACACATGTGGGCGTACGCCTGCACATGACACACACTCAAAAAGTTAAAATTGAATCCCTAGTTTAATTAATCAAGAATTAGGAAATGACCATCAAGACAAAAAAGCAACACTGCACAGAATTAAATTTAGCCTAGCTTCCCTGAATTTCAGAATCCAAAACAAATACACCCTAATCTAATGGCTGGAATTTTTTAACCATTTATAAAATGGTGCTTTTCACACACATATAAAAAAAATTCCTCCATGGACACCTTTAGATTATAGAATATACTACATCTTTCCATATCTTCTCTAATTCAACAAATTCACTTGTGAACAATGAAATAATACCATTATGAAGATTTCTTGCTTCAGTTGGAAGACTTACATGAAGAGAATACAGTTATGCATCAGTTAATGATGGGGATATATTCTGAGAAATGCGTACTGTGGCAACTTCATCACTGTGCTAACATGTAGTGCACTAACACAAACCTAGATGGTATGGCCCACTGCACACCTAGGCTAGAGGATACAGCCTATCACTCCCAGGCTGCAACCTGCACAACACGTTACTGTACTGAACACTGTAGGCAACTGGAACACAGTGGTAAGTATTTGCATGTCTAAACACATCTAAGCACAGTAAACATACGGTATTATAACCTTATGGGACCACCATCGTATATGAGGTCCTATGACTATATTGCCTGTTTCTTATTTATCATTTTTAAATTGTCCATTGCTGGTAAAGTATGACTCAGTGGGAAGAGCATTGGATTTTAGATTAAGATCTGGGAATCAGCTGCGTGGCCCTGGCACATCTCTTCCACCTCTGGGAACTGAAGTGTCCCCACCCGGGGGAAGATGAGCTGTGCCTAGCTCTGTACTGAATGCCACCCCTGGCACATCTAACAATTAGGTGTGAAATCACCATTAGCTGTATTAGCTTAATAATTATTATTACCAATATATTTTCATTGCCATGGATAAAGAAGAATACCATTACCGAATATCTCTATTGAGGCATCTTAAGAAATTTCAAAGTGAAACAAGAGTAAGAAAAATAAGATTTTGAAAGCTAAGTATTGGGTGCAATGAATAAGCAATAAAACCTTTGTAAAGATCCTACATGTTACAAAAAATAATCTTTGCGTGATTGACTTTAAGTAGTATAAATTTCACTATATATTCTTATTTTGAAGAGATTGCCAGATCATTAGAATGGATAAAAATACAAATAAATATATAAATAAATAATCAAGATTCCATAGCCAGCACATGACAGATCCAAGATTTACACCCAAATTGTAGCTCTACCCTGACCAAGGTGAGTGATAGGGAAAAGACCAGATTTACTCTCCCACTTGAAACAATAAAGAAAAGAAACAGACAAAATACATGAAACCCTGGCACTAAAGAGTAAGCAATGAAAGACAGTAATTCCGGAGAGATGAGAAACAAATGAGGTGAGCCCTGTGATGACCTCATCTTAACCCCTTGAGAGAGTTGCCAGATCACAGAACAGTGGAATCGAGGCAAAGCCCAGCAGTCTCCCTGAGTTGAGGAGACAGAGCTGAGACTCCAAGGAGACCAAAGCAGCTGGAGTCCTTAGGACAGAATATCAGAGAGGAGAGAGGTGCACAGGAAAAGAGCCCCAGAGACCAGCAGAAGGCTCCAGCAGAGCACTGATCAGCCCAGGTGTGTGAAGAAGCCACCCAGGGCCTGAGGAAGAACCACCTGGAAGGATGAGCTAAGGAGTGGCGCCAAAAGGGTCAACAGTTTCCCAATAACTTATTTGCATCCCAGAAAACAGCTTACTAAGATGTACGAGAATACAAAAATATCCAGCACTGAAGAAGGTAAAATTCACAATGTCAAACATCCAATCGAAGATTACCAGGCTGCAAAGGGGCAAGAAAATATGCCCCATAATGATGAGAAAAATTGATCAATTGAAACTGACCCAGAACTGATACAGACATTAGAATCAGTAGACACAAACATTAAATCAGTATTCCATATATCAAAAACTCAACATGAAGATATTAAAATCAGATTCCTAGAGATGATAACTATAATATTTGTGATGAAAAATACATTGGATGGATGAACAGCACATTAGACATTGCAGAAGAAAAGCTTGGTGCACTTGAAGGGATCACAATAGAAATTATCCAAAATGAAATGCACAGAGAGAAAAGGAATTTGAAAATATTAACTAAAGCCTAAGAAGGTCAAAAGTTGTACATGAAGAGAATATGAATTTAACTTGAATCTTTGAAAAGAAACTAAAATTATATGTTTGAAGAAGGTTATTAAGCACATAACATTTTAATGATTACCAAGAATTAGCATGGTTTCACAAGAATAAATTAATTCTTACAAGTCAAATTATTCTTTATCCAGAGTCTTGAGAAGCTGACTAATGCATCAAACATAATAGAAATGACTTTAAGTAAATCATCTCACAAGCACAAGGGGAAATGTGATCAAAAGCTGGTCACTAGCTGCAAATGCATGGATTGACTTCAAACTAGGAGTTGTATATGAGAGTGCTGGAATCCTATGGCTTCATTTCTGCCTGGTTCAACAGCTTAGCAATGAAATGGAAAATAGTAGAGAAAGAAATGTCAAATTTACAAATAACGTTAAGCTTTTTGGGAAAGGTCATATGTAGCCTATCAGAGTCATATTCCAAGTGGCCATAGGAATAATGGCACACATTTTAAATATAAAAAGAATAAATGTCCTTTCCAGCAAAAATAACAAATTATATAAGTCTAGGATGAAGAGAAATACCTTTGGGATTTTGTTTTTATTATTAATTAGTACTTATCAAGGACTATGAACCAAGTACTCTGTAAGGTTATATAAACTAAAAATAATGAGTTAAGTGGAAAGCTAGTATTAGCCAGTATTAGCCAATGAAAAAACTAAGGAAATATGACATTGTATTATTAGACTATAAAGGAACATTTATCAGTTCTGGGAAACATACATGCCTGATTTGCTCTGAAATGCTCAGATGTCAACCAAAGTTGTGGGCTGTGGGTGAAAGGTATAAGCAAACAGGATTAAATTCAAAAGAAAGATATTCAGATGGTGAAAAGCAGAAAAATCGTATTAAAGGAGAAACAACTGAAAAAAAAGAGGGATGTTTAACTTTGAAAAGATTTGGGGAATACATACACACTCTCTTCAGATATTTGAATGTTACAGTACTTCCAAGTTTTACATATGTATGTTTATCTGAATGAAATGACCAACAAAGAGAACGGTAAATAAATTATGGTACATCAATATTTAATGATGTGGGGAAATGTTCACCACACAAGATATAGTTCTGAAAATAATGTATAAAGACAGAGTTGAAATCCAATTTCGCAGCTGAATGTGTTTACAAGCACACATAGGAAAAAACCTATAAGAAAAGATACTAAATGCTAATAGTGACTATCTCTACAGGGTACAAATACAGGTGATTTTCATTTTCTTTCTTATTCTTTGTTATATTTTTCAAAGTTTCTACAATGAACAAATACTTCTTTTATAAATTTGAACAACATTGTTATAATCAAAAATATGTTTATGGGTTCCTCCCAAAAGACAACAAGAAAGATTAGGAGCTGTAGGAAGATTTCAGCTTAATAAACATTTTAAGTTTCTAAGTCAAAGTTGTCCAGAAAAATAAATGACCCTGAGAAGCAAACAGTGCCCATGACTGTGGGCATTTCAACAAAGTCTCAACAAAGACTCAAGTGGTATATTATAAACAAAAATCAAACAGAAGATGTCTTTAACTTTTTCAATCCTTTTAATGCAAAGAATCTATGATCCCTTAAATGTGCAAACCAGGATTAGAAACCCAAGAATCCCAAAGCCCTGCCTCTCTAAACAGTTTAAGTCAATCATGGAGATATGTACACAAATACATTAGCCCTTTAGCAACCTGGACTTAGAAGTTTAGGCTTTTATAGGGTTTTGGGTTTGTGGGTATAATTTTTTCCATATTTAATTAGGAAATGCCAACAGATCATAGATGCCAAATAAATGTCTCTTTAAAAAATCTCTGAGAACTCAAATAAGAACCTAACAAGTTATTTTAAAATGTACTGGTTAAAACAATGAGACCAGAAACTTGACATTTTGAGTTTATGGACCCTAGATGTATTTTCTTGCTTTTAATAGTTTCAATAATTTAATTTCAGAAATGCCTTTTCATCTCCTTGAAATTTACAAAATATACTCAGAGTCTCTGAATTACATACATTTTTCAAGTATTTTCCACGTACCAGGAGTAGGATTTAAATAATTGCCCCCTTTCCTCTTACCATTGCTGAAAAGGCTTCTGTTACCATACGTACCCTAAAAAGACAAAAAGGTTGCATCGCAGCTTCGTGAATCTGCTCAGGGACTTGTGAAACTGGGGCTGACTGGTGCAGAGACGGATTCAGCAGCTGAAGCTGGATGGCCCTGGGAGTTGGAATCCCTCAGCACTAGTTAACGGAGACGCGGAGGAAATAATGGCAAATTGGCTGTCTGGAACCGAGCATAAAGGAGAACCCAGAAATAATTGGATGCCATGACTTTGGGAAGAGAAACTTCTTATAGATTGCTTCCTTCAGATAACCTTAGACTCAGGGCTTTTTGTTGTTGTTGCTCACTTAACATAAGTGACGGTTATTGAATGGTAAGTTCTCTAGGGAAAGTAGCCACTGAAATAGGTTATATCATTAATCTAGTCTGGTTAAAACTCAGAGGCGTTTGGCGGGGGAGTGGGGCAGCTTGCTGTGCTGGGAGCATTGGCTGAAGCCGCAGGAGTGTGGCTTCTGGCCCTGCCTTAGCAGCAGTGCCAACTGGAGCCACCGCCCAGCGAGCGCTGGGGAAGCCCCCGGCCGGCCGCTGCCCCTGTTCTACGCAAGAGGTAACTGACTAACCTGCCCAGGTATAAGCAGAGCTGCGTTTCAAACTTAGATCTGTCTCATTCCAAAGTGTTTACTTAACAGCTCTGCTACACTTTCTTAGAGGGGACAATTTTATTTTATTTTTCCCAGGCTTAGATTCCTGGAGTGTAAAAGTGTGAATTCAGTAACTTGGAAGTCTTCTCTAGCAGTACTTGTCCATGAGTCCCCGGGGAACTGAGAACTAGTTTGGGGCCATTAACTACCATTTATTCTATATGGCATCATTTGCTAAACACCCTCCTGCTTTTTCAATGCCCTAATTTCATACCCTTGGAACCCACTTGCTCTTGTAAACCCTGGTGATTTCTCCCCTGGAGTGCCATCTTTCCCCTCTGCTGTGGTTTGAATGTGTCCCTTCCAAAGTTCAGGGGTAGCCAATATGACAATATTAAGCTGTAGGGCCTTTAAGAGGTGATTAGGCCATGAGGGCTCCTCCTTCATGAAAGGAATTAAGGCATTTATAAGAGGCTTCCTGGAGCATCAACTCCTCTGCCTTTGGCCACCTGAGGACTCAGCGTTCCTCACTTCTGGGGGATGCAGCAATAGGTGTCATCTTGGAAGCAGAGAGCAGCCCTCAACAGATGCCAACCCTGCTGGTACCTTGAGCTTGGAGACTCAGCCTCCAGAACTGTGAGAAACAAATCTCTGTTCTTTATAAACTACCCGGTCTCAGGTATTTTGTTATAGCAGCACAAACTGTGACACTTTCCTACTGCAAGGTAGCTCCGCTTCAGTCAACATGGAAGACTTTCTAAAAGTCGCTTCTATAGCTCCTTAGCCCCCGACATCTCATAATCTTTCTCTAATCATCCTGTGCATGACATTCAATAATCTGTGTTGTTTCAGGCAAGTCACTAATAGTTCTAAGCCTTTGTTCCTCTATGAAACAGGTTAAGATAATTAAGTGAAAGAATAGATACAAATTGCAAGTCCTCAATAAATGTGTCTTATTACTTGGAATATTGTTGACTTCATTACTGATGTTATCTTTACCTCCTAAAAATGCTCTCCTTGTGTCTTCTAAACCCATCAGTGCTTTTAGCGCTACTGGCCCTTTGTTCTCTGATAAGTATCTATTTTCTGTGGTCCTCCCAGGATGGAGTTGCCTTGACCATCGGACCCTCTGGGTCCATTCTCCCACAGCCCCCATTCCATAAGCTGCCCCGCTTTCCATTCAGAGCCAACAAAGTTTCTCCTGCCTGGCTTGGAGTTACCAAACCATTTGTGGATAATGCATTTCTTGCCAAATTCCTGTCTCTTACATCTCAATTAGGTTTTAGAGCAGTTAGGAGAGGGTTGTTTTTGTATTCTCTCTCATACTATATATTATCCGGCTCGGTATTATATATCCCTTGGCCACATCATATTAATTGTTTAATGAAAAAAGAGAAAAGCAATAACTAACCCTGTCATTTTTTTCAGGCAATTAGAGAATAAAGGAATACCTAAGGGCTCAGAGTAGAATTCCAGGTAAGAATCAATGCTCCTGAAATGGGTCAAGATAAACAGAAAAAGATGCCAGAGAGGAGAGGCTTACCCCCTAACTGAACCATTAAGCCAAAGCAGTTATAGTTGCAGTAGCCGTGGGATTCAGACATGACTGTTTACTTGAGCTCTCGTTTAGAAGATGAGAGCCTACTGCCAAAGCCTTAGCTTTGTTTCTAATTACTTTTCCCATTTGTTTTGGTGATGAACTGGAGGAAAATACTTGGCAAGCATTTCTGGTGCCAAATAGTTGAATAACTTTCCATTGTTGAGAGCCATGCATCACCCTGCATACCTCTTTGCTCATTATCACATGAACTCCTGATTATTCTTTTATACAAACAGATCGTCTGGATAATGCATTACATACATTTCTTAACTTTGGCCAAATCATTATTCTCTGCTGCTTAAAGCAAATGGGAAAAAATGTATTAGTTTAATCCATTCAGAAGAAGAGAAGAGAAATTTCTCAAATTCTTTAAAGGGGCTACTAGAGTGATAACCTAGTAAAAACCTAAAAACTTTGATAATCAGAGTGAATCCCCAATTCCAGTGCACAAAATGCTCAGTCAAGAGTTATCAGAGGGCCTTGCATGTAAAACATGATTTTGAACTATATTTTTGGTATGCAGTGGAACTGCCAACTCCTGCATTAATGGACTCATGTGTCAAAGAGTTAAACGAATAAGTAAATAACACGTAATTAGTTTGAAGTCAACATTTATTTCCAAAACAAATGGCTTTTCTTTGGGAAATAGCGTAAAAATTAATGTGGAGTGTTGGTTTCAAATCCGTATAAACATATTACTACTTTACATAAAATCTTTGCCCAAAATAAAGTGAGATTTGGTTAAATCATAAGTTTTCCAAAATTGCACTAATTTATTTATCATTCTACAATGAGAGGAAATATAGAACCTACAGTTTCTTAATTCCTCAAGTATTTAATGTCTGGACTAAACCGTAAAGTATAGCTGGTTGCAGGCAGCATCAACACTAAGAACAAGGCCCTCATTGGAAAGGCCTTGGCGAGCCCCCGGAGAAAGTACTGACTGACAACAGAGTCTGGAGGGTTTAAAATCACAGAAGTAGGAGACCATGAAGTTTATCCCATAAAACTTTTTTTCCCATGAGGAAGATGAGACAAGGAGAAGGCACACTGCTCACAGAACATCAGGTAGGAAGAAGGGAACTCTGGATCTCTGTCGTGGCATAACACATTATTCTTGGAGCATTTGTTCTGATGTAACTCCAACATTCCTGCATCTGTGGAGGAGGAGGAGGCGGATGGAGGGTCTCCAGGAATCTCACTTCCCATCCCACTAAACTACAGTTCACCACACACCAAACAGCATCTCACTGTCTCCCCAGGGACTTGCTCCTCTGGAATCTCCACAGACCTAATCACCTGGCATCTCCTAGTCACCAATCCATAGCTTTTCATCATTTGTCAACTGCAATTCCTTTATTAAAACCTTGGCAAGAAAATGCCATGCCACGGACTTAACTGCAGAATGAAGTAGTGCTTAAATGAAAATGAATTTCATATCTCTCTGATCCACATTCTAACATCCATCTGAGAACTTCATCATTTCTGCTCACAACTTAAATTTGTCATTTTCATTAGAATTATATGCTTGGGAGTCTTAACATAATCAATCTTCACACCTATCTCCTCAAAAGAGATCACTGAAAGGCTTACAGCAAAGCACCTGCTTGCCGTATTGTGTGGAATTACACAGTTGGCCAACAATTTTTTTTCTGTTCCCCTAGGTAGAATTTAATTAAACAAAAATACAGAATCTGAGAATGATATTTAACAAGTACTTACTTTAGCTGGATTGTTTTGACTACATGAAATCAAACTCAATCTGCAACTTTTGTTTCATATCTACCAGGTGCCTGGCATTGTCCTAAGTTCTGGGGAAATGATAAGTGAGACACAAACCTTTGAAGACAGGGCCTTCAAAGGATCTGGTTTGGGAGAAAGACTATGTAAGCAAATATTTACAAGAAATCAGGTAGATGCAAGAATATGATGCTTGAGGTAATGCAGAGAAAAAATGTGGCACTCTGCAGTTATGAGCATCTGATTAATTTCCTTCCTTTACTTGAAAAGTTGTTTTAGGTTAGACAATGTATCCTCCTTATTTTGAAGCCTGAGAAATAGGCTACTATAGTGGAAAGAGCACACCCTTACTGGACAGAGAGACCTGGTCAGAAGTCTAGACCTCACACTTCCTAGTACTGTCACATCAGGTGGTTTCATAAACCCACTAAGCCTCAGTCTCCTCATCTACAAATAGGGATTTAGTGAGATATTACAATGCATATAGATCACCTAAAGCACCCTACATCAGAGTCATAGGTCCTGTGCAAGCTTTAATAAATTACTCAACATCTCACTTGGAAGTGGGAGTTGGAATTGCTAACTCACAGAGCTGGAGAAGGTAAATTGAGATAGTTGATATAAAATGACTGCCCCACCATGCTCAATAAATCATCTCTAGTATTAGTAGTTGTAGTATTTTATGCCCAGACTTGGGTCTATGTGCACTCATTTTATTTAACATGGTAATTCCTGAGAAGTCGGGGGTTAGACATCTTTCGTTTCACTGGGGCTTCATGCTTCCTGCCTTGGCTCCTGGAGAGACATTTAGCATGTGGTACAGCACGGTGTGCGCTTTGATAGAGGGTCAAAGCCTGGTACTAGCATTTCATTTCATGTCACAGAACAACAGCCTGGCAAGTGTCCATTTCATGAATATACATTGCCTTTGGGAAGCTAAGCACAAACCACCGTTCCTCATCCCATGAGAATGACTTCACCAAAGTCAGAATGCCCAAAGAAAGGGTGAAAGTTGATATAACTTTCTCCCGGGACGTGTGTTAATTAGCTACAAAGAATTGCTTTGATGATTTCTTTTCAGATTAAGATGGAGCATCAAAGTCTCCAGACTGGTGCCTAGGATTTAGCACTATAATTCCACTTTGTCCACCGTGGACGGTCACTGTGCAAATAGAATTGTTTCACCAGGGCCAGGTGTCTGTGGTATCTGTAGATGGTGTGCATGTAGCTTGAGTGGAGTATGTAACAGAAATGTTTTCTTCAAAAAAGAGAAAAGTAGACGTGGTACTTTTTGCTTGGCTGTTTCTTGAATTTACCCAGAGTTTCCATGAGCGGTTTGCCAATGAAGGTCGTATCTAATAGCACACAGGAATCTTCTATTGACAATTTTATACATGAAAGTTTATAACAGGGAGAAAAATTACTTTCTTAGAATATTTAATACGGTGTGATTTTAAAAATATGGTTTACATATTTATGCATTCTCAAAAACAATGCCTTTTTGATACTATCTAGTGAAACCAAGTCCTAGTAGAAAACAAAAGTTTACTTTCATTGAGTAAGGAAAAATGCCTGTGAATCTTTGAGGCGCTCCTGTCCTCTCCGCAAGGATGCTCCCTCCTCCACCGCACGGAGGCCCCAAGATGCGTGGTGACCGCCGCGCCCCGCAGCCGGGCCAGGCGTCCGCCCAGGGCTGCGGCTCTGCGCCAGCTGCGTGACCCCGGGCAGGTTATTAACACCCCTGTGCCTCGGTTTTCTCATTGTCAAATTATATCCATCCCACAGGACGGTCGTGAAGATTAGTGATTAAGAGAATTAATGGGGTGGAACACATGTGTTGCCATCAGCAGGAGATGGTACTGTTTTAGCGTGGAATTTCCCTCACACCACGTTCCCAGATCTAACTGAACCCCAGAAGTGCGGGGCTCCTGGATTTGCCCAGAAACGTCAGTGGGACACGGCGGGGGCTGTGGCTCTGGTGGTTCTTTGCCCAGATGCGAGGCTGACCGTCACCCCCAGGAAGAGCGGGACACCGTGAGATTGCCGATTCAATGCAGGGCCCGGCCGAGTTTCCGAGCGGACGTGAGCGTGCGCGGAGCTGGCCCGTTCAATAGAGCAAACTCTGAAAGGACCCAGGGGAAAAAATAGGTTTCATCGATTGCACAGGCCTAACACGAACCCTGCTCTCCCCAAAACCCCAGGCCCCTGACGCCAGCGGTCACCCGCACAGAAGTCCCCGTGCCAGATCTGCAGAACTGCCCCCCGTGATTACCTCCTCCCTCCCCGCACCCCGCGGCGTTCACGCGTGTCGCCCTCCACTGCCTCTCCCATGTCTGCCCCGCAGAACGGAACGTGGGCATCTGGCTTCCTGGTGTGCTTGAAGTTCTCTGGGGCAGAGCTCCGCGCTGTGGGCCGGCGCGGGCGCTCCGGGGAGGGGTCCCGGGCACGCCCTCCGGCCTGTGTCAGGAATGGGTTGTGACAGTAACAGGAAAAAAGCACCGTAGCACTTTCAAAACAACCCAACTCATAAATAGAAATCACAGCTTTACTGCAGTTTTGAAGCATTTTCCCGCACATGTGTAATGCCGTGTTTCCAGCACATGGTCCCTGAGCTCCACCTCTGGGGGCGCTTTGTTTCCACCGGGTGTTAGCGCACCGTCCTGCTTGGTGGAGCTTAGACACTCTTGGGTACGAAATCTGTATAAATCTACCATTGCAAAAAAGATATTAGATAGCTTTAGACCACATTTAAAATATCTTTTATAAGAACACATTAATATATGCTCATCATAAAAATATTTTAAAATATGAAAAGCTATAAAAAGAAAGAAAAATACATAGAGTCACACCATTCAAACATGACTGTGAGAGAAAGGTGATTTTTACATTCTAGTGCTAAAATACAGTTAGCAAATTATTTTATATGAGTGCTATGGTAAAAAGACAGCTATTCCACATTGAACATTACAAAGACCATAAACTGATCTGTATAGAATATTTTAAATATGATATATACATTCTAGGAAAAAGTTTTATGGAGAAACATTCCAGCCAGCAAAGATTTCATTTAAAGGACTGCCAAACAACTGGCATTTTCTGGATATTTTTGCTACTGTGGGCTAGTGTTCTACCATTGCATTGTTTAAACGTTAAAAACAAAAAGAGAACAGAAAATGACATCAAGTAGTTTAGAGCAAGTCTTTGCCTAACCTCCTCCTATGAGTGATGAGGAACTCTTTGAAGTGTCCATATCACCCCCAGAACGAGCACCTCCACTTGTGTGTTTATGTGACTCTGTTCACACTCAGCTCCAGCCTGTTTGCTGCAGCAGGACTGCCATGGCCTCCTGCCATTACTTTCCTGGACTACCCCCTCTTCCGCTGCAATCAAGCTGGGCTTTGCTAACCCAAATATTCTATTTTTTAAAATTAATATAACTTTTTTTATTGTTTTAAGTTCTTCAATAAGAAGAAGCTGGAGACAGAGTAGAGATACACATGACACGGGTATAGATCAGAGAGAAAGACAAGGTTATATGATTTGACAGAGAGCAGTGGTTCTCAAACCAGAGTTTATCAGCATCCCCTGGAGGGCTTGTTAAACAGAGATTGCTTGGCCCTGCCACAGAAGTTGACAAAGTAGTTCTGGAGTGGAGGGCTGAGAATATCCTTGTCTAACAAGTTCCCAGGTGCTACCAATACTGTTTACACTTAAGAACCACAGGAGTGCTAATATCTCTTCATGATCCTGATTTCAATTATTTTGGATAAATACTCAGAAGTGGGATTTCTGGATTACATGTAGTTTTATTTTTAATTTTTTGAGCAATCTCCATACTGTTTTCCATAGCAGATGCACCATTTTGCATTTCTGCCAACAAGGTACGAGGGATCCAATTTCTACACATCTTCACTAACACTTGTTGTCTTCTTTTACCTTTATAAAGGCCATTTTAACTGGGGTGAAATGCTATCTTGTTGTGTTTTTGCTTTGTATTTCCCTGATGATTAGTGATTAGTGATGTTGAGCATCTTTTCATATACTTGTTGGCCATTTGTATATCTTCTTTGGAGAAATGTCTACTCAAGTCTTTAACTCATTTTCTTATAGAGTTATTAGATTTTTTGGCATTAAGTTATAGGAACTCCCTATATATTTTGGAAAGTAATCCCTTATCTTAGTATTAATTATATTAAGATAGTACTAATAATATCTTGTTATTGATCCCTCTTATACTGGAGAGAGGGGAAATGTGGAGTGACTAATCAACAGGCACAAAGTCTCAATTATGCAAAATGAGAAGTTTCCAGAGGTCTGCTGTACATCATTGATCCCAGAATTAACAATGTTGTATTGTACACTTAAAACTTTGTTCATAAGTAAGATATTGGAGCAAAGAGGAAGCCTCCGTTAAAAGGGCTTTTAGCTCTCTCCTCTAAGATCCTCTAAATCCCTTGAACAAAAGCCTCATCGCAAACTGTGCTTTCCAGTTGTCCAGAGTTTTAGGGAGACTATAAGGAAAGAGGCCGTGATTCCAGCATGTGTGATAATAATCTGCAGGCAAATAGCCCCAACATAGAAAGCAGAGAGCACAGCTTGGTTTTCAAGGCTCACTTTTCTCTTCTCCCACTAATCTATTGTCCCCACCCTGATGGTTTCATACCTTGTTTTCTGCTGCTTTCCATCTCGTCTGCTTATGTGTCAAATATCTCCAGACTGAATAAAATGAAGGAATGTATAAAATAAAATGCCATTTGCAAAATGAGCTAATTTAAATAGCAGTTCATAATCGTTATAATGTAACACCAATATTTATATGTTTTCCTACTAGAGGGCAGTATGTTAAAGCACAGGTTGGTTTTATAGCTACTAGCATATGCATCCACATACTTGGTAAAGCTCCTATGATGATTTCTACCAGGAAAAAGTGGTAACTGTGTCCAATTCACAGATCTCACACAATCTCTTTGCATCTGATCCACTCTCAAGGCCAAAGTGAAAGTCAAGACCAGAATTTGCCAGGTTTGATCAATTATTCCATCATCACTATGAACATGAGGGTCTCACCACAAAATATTCTGGATGCTTCTAGACAATGCAGAAGGTAGAGTTCTAGGAGGAGCCCAAGATTCCCACCCCTGGTGTACATGTTTGGAGAACTCCCTTCCCTACGAATATGAGGGGGCATCACTACTGCAGTGATTTGCATGGCATGCAAAAGGGATTTTACAGATATAATCACAGTCACTAATCAGTTGACTTTGACTTAATCAAAAAGAAGATTATTCAGGTGGGCCTGACTTAATCCTATGAGCCCTTTAAATCTGGGTCCAGAGGTCAGTGAAAAAGGATTTCAGAGATTTGAAGCAACTGAGACATTCTCCTGCTGGTCTTGAAGGAGCAAATGGCCATTTTGTGGAGAAAGCACTTAACAGAGAACAGTGGGAAGTTGCTAAGAGCTGAGAATGGTGCCCTGGTGACAGTCAGCAAGGAAACAGGACCTCAGCCCTACAACTGCAAGGAAGTTAATTCTGCCAACAGCCTGCCCGGCCTTGCAAGAGGCCCTGCGCCCCAGATGAGACGGCAGTCCAGCTGACACTCGCTTTCAGCTGTGGGAAACCCTGGGCAGAGACCCTGCCGTGGGACGCCCACACATTCGACTGAAACTGCGAGCCACCAAACAGATACTGTTGTCTAGCACTAAGTTTGTGGTAATTTGTTATGCAGCAATAGGAAACAGACGATAACGGTTTGGGGTTTTTTTTATAGTTGGCACAAGCCAGTACATCTAAATAGTTCTGCTTTTATTCTCTTCCCCTCCTATTCTGTGTCTAGTTATCACCATTCTCTCTGCCAGCTATACCAGAAACCTCATGTGTCAAGTGGAGTTGCGTTCTAGGCTCAGGTCATTATGCACAGGGTTTTCACCTAGATTAACGTCTGCTGGGAAACGAGGTTGAGAGTGCGGAAAAGCCCTTCACTGATTAGGCTTGCCCCATAGGACACAAACTGTTTAACAGGCCAGGCCTTCACTCTTCAAGTGCCAGTTAGTGTTCCCCAATTACTATAGCAACCAAAGATTACAGCCTCACCTTTAGCAATGCCCCGCAGAGTGGAGCCATCTCCCCTACAACCGCTGATTTAGCCCCGTGAAGATGGGCTCTCTTGGTCTCACCCTGCCCGCTGTCCTCTCCGGGACTCTACTCCTCCTAACAGTCTGTGAACACAGTCCATAGTTTGCTGCCTCCGGGTCGGTGCTCATATCATTTTCTCCACTCCGAATTTTTCTCCATCCTCCCTAGTCTTAACCCCTCCTTCCCTTACCCGCACACACATGCACACAGGCACCGAGGTGTTTAAATCAACTGTTAGCTTTAGAGCACCCATCAAATCATACCTTCTTCTTGAAGTCTCTGAACCTCATCTGCCTTATCCTCACACACTAATAAACATGCTTTCCCAACTTCTTTAATCCATTTGGTAATTATATTGGTGTATTATATATCAATAATATTGAAACATTGTTTTTTGTTCTATTATCTCTTACTATCTTCTATTATCTCTTCCATTATATTTTAAAAGGAATCCCCACAGCAACAAATACTTAATGAATTAATGACTATTACATAAAAAGTATATGAAACATGATATATTTTAGCATCTATTCAGATAGTCAAATTTTAGAAGTTCTCCCCATTGAGAAAATTCAAATATTCTTGCACATTCTGAGGATGCCATGTCCAAAGATTAGCTTCCTCCACAATTAATCTTCTCACTGTTTCTAATAAGGCAGAGGGAATTATGTGTAATCTCTGTCCTCAATTCCTCTTCCCGGTGGGATAAGGGGATCATTCTGGGAAATAGATTCGGTCACTAGCCAAGTACATCCTGAAGTTGTTTTTAAACAGTTCTCTAGAACTCACTTGGTAACGCGATAACAGCCCACAGTAATGGTTTGGCACTTTCATATCCCTGGAGATACAATCAATAGAAGGAACCCCAGCCATGCTTTCTCCCCAGCCTGGGATGGTTCACAGTGGCAGTGAGCCAGTAGTTAGGGTGGCAAAAGCGTGGAAGCCTCTGCCACCCCATTGCCTTATAGATTGAAATAAAGGTCAGCAAAATTGCAATAATTGCTAGTGGCTTTTCTCCTGTTCCTCAATCAGGTTCTCTGATTTAATGAGTCCCACTTGACTATCAGGCTCCAAGACCAATATTTTTAACACTCACTGAGCAAGATCAATGGAGAGAATAATAGTTTTTATAATGATGGTGTTTTATATACATGAGAATTGACCAAGAATTCATGGGAAAAAGTTAATTTAAATCCTCAACTCATATGAAATATCAAAACAATTTCCAAATGGATAAAAAATTAAATCTAATACCCCCCCAAAAAATCAAATAAAAAAAATCTAAGATTTGAATGGTGAAATGTTTCAGAGGCATAAAAAATAAAATAAATGACAAATGATATATATAACATTGAAAAATGTGATAACTCATAATAAAAAAATTATAAATACCAGCCAAAAGGCAAACAATCTAAATGATTATAATCAATTAGAAATAGTTAATATACTTAATGGTTTGTCTTCTACAAGGCACTATGAAAACCATCAAAACCCCAATAGAAACTTGGATGAAAGTCAATAAAAGGATATTTCACAATAAAATAAATATAAATGAATACTAGACTTAATAAAATTAGTCATTCTGATTAATAACCAAAGAAATACAAATACAATTTTTCATACTCTGTTAAGATGTGATATGATAACAGCAAAAGTTTAAATAATAATAATAAATATTCAATGGTAGCAAGAAATTGGCAAAACCAAACACCCCTGCTATGACAGTGAAAATTGTTGGCCACCTTTCTCTAAAGCAATTTGTCATTATGGTTTAGGGGTCTCAACATGTCAGATGCTTTGATCCAATACTTCAATTTCTCCAATATATTCTGAAAAATAACAATATATGGCAACAATGTTCATGATATAAAGTTTTTAAAAAATATATCTATAGTCATGATCCCAACTGTATTCTATATGGTATCTAACCAGAAGTAAATCTAGCAAGAAACATCCCAAAATGTGACTGTAACCATTTCCAGTTACTGAAAATGAAATTTGCTTTCTTTCTTAAGTTTTGTGTATGAAAATGTAAGTAATTTTATAATTACAACATCATGAAAGGCCTACTGAATAGAATTAGCAAAATCGTATAACTAATTCAATTGGATCCAGCAGTTTTATTGAGTTCTTTCTGTGTGCCATGCCAAGTGCTATCCCCAGGGATTGAAATCCCTGTGTTCATGGAACTCATGGTCCAATAAAGGAGATGGACACTTTTTAAAAAATAATCATCGTAATAAGGTATGATAGGAGCGATGATGACAATGGGGTGCTATCATGATAACCCAAACACACTCAGTGAGCTGCAGGAAAAGTCATGCCAGAGTCACAGAAGTGATAAGTATTGAGCAGCCCAGGACCATGTGCCATAGACAGCCTCAACAGTTCCAGCACCCAAGATTCCAGCGCTGCTAATGCGTTGCTACTCTTAAAATACCACAGATACTGACTTTTCAGTTTCTACCTAGTTCCAATGAACTCAGCGATATTCTTCTGTTCAATGAAATAGGAAATCTAGATTGTAAAAATGTATATATTTTCTTAAGACAAAATTATTTACCTTTGAAATGAAATTTTTTATCAGGAAACATGTTTTTCCTAATCTTTCTTAATACAACAATTCTTGCTGCACAACCGCTGCAGCAGATCAATATGGCCAGAGATGGCGCAGAAGCGGCAGGCAAGAGGCGCAGAAGGGGACAGGGTCGGAATCACGTCAGCCAGGCAAAGAGGTTGAGACCTGATCTTTCAGGTATTTCCGGAATTCATTTAAGAGTTTTAAGCAAGAGAATAACATAATCTGATTTTGTTTTAGAAAAGTCATTCTGTTGGTTGTTTGGGGAATTTACAAGAAACACCAACAGAACAAACTGCAAAACCGAAGGTGACATCAGAGCAGTGCCTTGAGGGTGTGTGCAGGCAGGTCTGGGTTAACCCAGAAGCTTGGAAAATACAATCCGATGATCCTTTGGACTGCAGCCAGTTGGAGGAGGAGGGTAGAATCTGGGATGACCTCGAGTTTCTAGAATGGGTGACAGCAATTACAACATCAAATGGTAGGATATATTTTTGTCGGATTAACCCTATACCCAGACTTCTGACGTTCACAGTCCCTGTCAAGTGTGGGCATGGCCCCGCAAACATGCTGTGCAGGTCACTACTGGTTCTAAATGAAATCAAACACTAGCCAAACTAAAGACTTAGAATACATTTGTACCCCCATAATACGCTGAAATAAAAAAAGAAAAGAAAGGAAGACACATTTTCCAAAAGAATTATTAATCATAAAAGCTAACTGTATCCTCGCTGGTAGAAAGCCAGGAAGGATTAGATCTCCAGGATGAGAACCATCTTCATCCTTGAGCAGAATTCCTCGTGACCCACCAAGGTCCACAGGCACCTGCCTTACCAAGAAGTGGGCCACTCGTATGGACCAGGAGGCGGGACAGCTCCCCGCTGGGTCCCCGGAACGTTCCCCTCCCGGCTGTTAGGGAGTGGGGTTCTCAGACACCCCTGGCTGGAATCACTCAGCAGTCACACTCCCGGGCTGCCTGCATTTGGGTCCATCTGTTCAAACAGCAGGTTACCAGCCCACAAGTGGCTTGGAGCCCGGCCACAGGGCAAGGACGCAAGCCCTTCACTGAGCTTACGTTGGCACCTAACGAAGCCAAGAGCCACACGCCACCGCAGGAGCCTGGTCCGCCGGGTGACACCGCAGCAACCGCGCTTCTGATTTCTTTCAACTCTATGCACTGGGCTCCAACTTATGGGCCCTCTCAGACAGGCAGATTTTCCGCCTCATGTTAGGAATTAATATGTAAATCTAATGAAGAACTTCTTTACATATTTATGACTTGAATTTCATAACCTCCTTTTTATTCCAATCAACGCATGACAAATCTTCCTATCCTCCTTTGATTCATTAGTTTACTGCATTTGGGTAAATGGTTGGTTCTTTCATGCTCATGTGTACTAGTTAGTCTTCTGTGTGATACCCAGAGTAATGATATTTTAAGAGGCTGATTTTTTTTCCTTATAAGGTAACTAACTTAATTTTCCACCCTAGTGAGCCATAATGCTAAAGGAAGAAAAGATAGAACATGAATTTATTTACGAGAAAATCACAATATCAACAGTGAAGTGTCTAAAAAGTATCTCTGAACACCTTTTATTCTGGTAATAAACAGAAATAAATAATATAGAGTGGAGACTAGTGCTATGAAAGCAAGATTTAATCATTCTTAGAAGAATGGTAGTCCACTGACACGCCCAGTGGACATCACTAACCTAGCAGACTGGGCTTGTAAAAATCCGAGCACCCGCCAAAGGTCCCCCCAGAGACGCCTCCTTGAAACTCATAGGCCGCACATTTAATTTCCTTCCAAACAGCCAGTGGAGAAGTCTGATAAAAGATTATATCAGACTCCATGAAGTAATACAGAAATAATAGAGAAAGTCATGCCTCCCGGCCTCTCTGATAATAAAGCCTAGCTCTTTATGTTTTCCCTTCTGCAAAGGCCAAACTAACTCAACTGCATTTGGATTATCAGTAGTTTGATGAGCTAATCTCGTATGTGGAAAAGTATTATTCTTCTGGAGAAAACAGCTATTCATTTAGAGATAAATATTTACAAGATGGCTTGACTTAAGGAAATTAATTTAAAATGAAAAAAAAATCCCAAGTATAAAATAAGGTATAAGGTTGAGAAAAAACATCTAAGGAAGATTATCAAAAGTCAACACGACAAAGGCTTGCCATTGAACAGAGCCAAGACAATGTCTGTCTCCCTGCACACACACCCTCAGCCCAGGCCAGCAGAGAGATGAAGACAGACATGTGACTCTTTCCATCCATATATGTGGTTTCAAAAGATGACTTTCAAGCCCCCGCTGTCCTAGGTGATCTACACCAGTCTCTTACAAACTCAGCTTTGAGTTGTTCATAGGTGGAACCAAAATAGCAACAAGCAGCCAAAGGCAAAGCAGATTCAGACTGTTGCAAGAGGAAGCGAAGGCCCCTGGCTAAGGTTTCCCCTCCAGCCAGCCCTTGCTGAAGCCCCAGTAAGAACTTGCGGCCAGTCCCCATGGAGCTGTAAAGGACGGCAAGTCCCAAGAGCAAGGTCTGAAGCATGTCTTTATTCAATTCTGTCAATACCTGTGATATTTTACAAATTTCAGGGATTTGACTGATGAGCATAAAATAATATTCAATACCAATTAGCTTTACTGATAATTATCATTGGTTCTTAAGTGTCTCTTTCCAAAAAGTACAAAAAAGAAGGCCAGAGCAGACAAATATTAAACTATTTGAATATGAAATCATTTGAATAGTTTCCAGTCAGGATGCATAGGGGAATTTGGAGTGATAAATGTAATAAGTTTGTGGGAGAATAAAGAAAACAGAAGAACAAAGTTATTCAGGGAGGAAAGTCAATGAAAGTATAAAACTGTTTTTGCCTTGGCTACAAAACTCCATTAAACAAGTATTTGAAAATTTAGTAATAAATCAAAAAGTTAAAGAAATGAGAACTAGGAGAGTGTGGGGACAATTTTATTGGCGCATGGCCCAGGAGAAACCCAGGGCAGGAGTCACGAGGCGGGGCAGGGTCTTGCCAGATATACTCGTCCTGAAACGACTCGCCAACGGGTTGATGCGAAGGCTCCAAGGCAGAAAGGACTGATTTCTTAACTGTGATTAAACCACAGCTCGCTAGGTGTGGTGCGCCACAGCCTAAAATGCACAGGCTGCTTCTTCTGAAGATACTCTGCCCTAGCAAAGAAGGGAAGTTCTCATCTTCCCCGTGGAAAACATGCCCGAGCAGCTAACAAGTTCCCATCTCGACTGTCCCAGACCGGAGCACAAATCCACACAAATAAAAACTACACAAAAATGCAGCAGTTAAGTACATTTTATAGATTATATTTATGCGTAGATCCATATCACAAGTCATAATTTTGTGGCTTTAATCATTATGCGTAGTGGAAAATCAAAATTTATTTTCAGGCAGATCCTCCAGACTTAAACACCATCTGTGTCTACTAAAGACATCCCACAGCCTCTGTCCACTTACAGATTATTACTCGATGATCGCAACATGCTAAAAATAACTGAAATTGTTTGTGTCAGTGCTAACATACGAATAACTGCCATGAAAGTTGCAGACAACAGGAAAGGCTTTTCTGTTCTGTAGGGAGCACAGCACAAAGGGCGAGCGGCCCAGTTTGCCGGCAGTGCTGGTCAAGCCGCTGCGGTGAGGGCGTGCCGGAGACTGGCATGCTCTGGAGCGACGCTACTAACCTGCGCCGTCGCTGCATCGGGTTACCAGCGATACCTGGCACTTAGTTCCTGCCCAACGCTGGGTCTCTGCACTGCATTATTATCCTCGTTTCACACAAGATAAAAAAAGACGTAGTTTAACTTTCTTGCTCAACATCACCTGCTCAGCTATAAATGACACAGAAGAACATCTTTCATTGTCAACATGTATGTGATTAACGTATACAGGTGGTTTTGAGGAAAACTCTGGAAACTTAGAATTTAGCCTAATAAATAATGATAACATATTCAGAGTCATCAAATCACAGTTCTGTTTTTTGTTGTTGTTGTTTCTTTTTTTTCAATATTCCAAAGCATTGTTTTTTTTGGGGGGGAAACATAGCCACTTTCTCCTCATCACCCTTATCCCACCAATGGGAGATGGGAGGCAATGTGTGTTAGCCTATCTCCTGTAGAAAAATACATTTACAGTAACCTTTTATCAAAGAGAGCTGCTAACGCATTAACTCTTGATTAATATATTTTCTGACACAAAAAAAGAACCATGTGACTCCAAAACTATCGAATCTTGAGTAGCTAGGCATTGTCATTCATGCAAGTGCACTAAATTTGGGCAAAGACATCTGAGGTTTTACTATTAGTGAGCTGTGTGCCCTTAGGCTAAGCACTAACCTCTCTGTTCTCCAGCTTTCCTGTTTGTAAAATAACCAAGCAAGCTAGACTTAATTTTACTTAAATTTGACAAACAGGCATGGGATTGGAAGGTAGATATCAGGGCCATCTGAATGTACTTTTTGGTCTAAAATTCTGTGAAATCTATATGCATCCAAATCTTATCATCTTTTATGATACATTGCATTTAAAGTATAGCTTTGATGTTTAAGCTATTTAAAGGACAATTCTATTCTCTTTCTCTGGTTACATGGAAGTTGAAACCAAGAAACCATATGTTATGATTCTAGCCGAGTGGTTTCAGAGCTTCCCTGGAGGCTGGCAAAGCGGTTGAGGACGTGGGCATAACGTGTTTATCAGAAATCAAAGGATGGATGTTGAGGAATGGTTCACCCAGAGGCTGAGCAGGAGAACCTGTGCCGGTGTCTGTCCCTGCCACGGTTCCCTGGTTTGCTCTGACTGTAGCGGCATCTTTCTCTACCCATGCAATTTCCTTGACCACCCACCACCCCGTTTAACCAATATGTTTTTTGCTCAACAACGAAAGAAAAGATGAAAATAAACTGAACTGTATTTCCTGCCAGTTTCTATCGGTTGTCACACTTAGTTTCTCATTTAAGAGGGGTGATGGTTACCTCTAGCATAGGATTTTTGCAAGAATGAATTGATATCACCTATCGAAGCATGAAGCACAGATTCTGGCACACGTTAGGGTATTGCTTTATCATTGTCAGCACACATGATAACCGGAAGACACATCGGAGTAGTAAATTCCAGGGCTGGAACATACACACCATGTCTGGTGCCTGGTGTCATTATGTCTTATGTTTGGTGTCATTATGTTTTGGTCTTGGTGTCAGCAGGATTATGTAGTAAAGGTGTTGAATGAGTAAGATTCTCAGGGACGGCGGTATACAGGACAAGAGTTGGCGTGCTCCTTAACTGCCACCTCCCCAGGTGAAGAGCACCAGCCGTTTGTATCGGGCAGTACGGTTCCACACTTGCATGTTAAATGATTCAACTTGTTCGTTATTTTAAGGAAACATGAGCTTTCTTCTGGTGGAAACAGCTAAGGTGAATCTGAAAGCAAGTGAACACGAGAGCTGGAAAGCTCCAAGCACTGAGCGCCTGGGGAAACTGATAATTGGAAGGTTATTTGATCTCTAACTCGTGCTCCCTTGGCTCTGGCTTAGTCCCCTTCACAGGCTGGTGGTTGGGACAACCAGCTTTTGCAGCTTCCTCAGGGAACAGAACAGGCAGATACAAAGCAGTACATTTAGAGGTGAATAAAACTTCTGCTCCCAATTTCCGAAAATACTGCACAAAGGTACAAATTCAGGCATTACACTGTCTGAAACAAATATCATGCATTTTATTTCCCCATGATCTACTTCCCTTCCTGGCATTGTACACTTGCTGCAGCAATGAAAATAGCACTGGCTTCACCTTCGGTAAGAGAGAGACCCTGGCTGCTGGGAATGAATTGTGTCCCCCTAAAATTCCTGTGTTGAAGTCCGAAACCCCCATGCGACTGTATTGGAGACAGGGCCTGTATGGAGGTGATCAAGGTAATTTGAGGTCACAAGGGTGGATCACTGATGCAATGAATGGGTGCCCTTATATGAAAAGAAAGAGACACCAGAGCGCTCCCTCCACCCCCGCGTGGACACAAAGAGCAGGCGCCACCTGCAAGCCTGGAAGAGGGCTCGCAGCAGAACCAGACTGTGCTGGCACCCTAGGTCCAAACTTCCAGCCTCCAGAACTGTGAGAAATAAATTTCTGTCATTTAGCTCAGCGAGTTGGTGGTCTTTGATGGCAGCCCTGGCCGAGTAAGACACTGGTTCAATGTGGGGGAGCTCCAGGACAGAGCAGAATGCAGGAACCTGCTGCTCGCTTAGAGGAGACTCAGGGATCGTGACCTTCTCTGTGCCGACAGGAAACACACATGCACATCACACATATGCACACATGCACACATGTACACCCAAACATGTATACATTTACACACATATGCACACATGCAAGTGCATACACATGCACACTCACACATATGCACACATGCACACAAGTATACCCAGACACGCACACACATACACATGCATGCACACAAGCACACACACTTACACAAACATGTACACACATGCACACACATACACATTCTACTTTGGAACAGTTGTTGCTAATTATATTGTTGCTGTTTCAGAGCAGAAACCAACAAAAAACCAGATGCATGTATGAGGGGAGTTATAGGTGAAGAAAGACTTAGATTTTCATTTAAACATGGAGAATACACTACATAGGAAAATAGAAAAGGTGGTTATTTTTATTCTAAAAAGTTTATCGAAGAGTTTATCGGCTTAAATATATTTAATGATGTATATATACAAGCACACCTTGGAGATATTGCAGGTTCGATTCTAGGCCACTTCAATAAAGCAAACACTGCGATAAAGTGAGTTACATGAGCTTTTTGGTTTCCAGGGCATATAAAAGTTGTGATTACACTATTCTGTAGTCTACTAAGTGTACAATAGCATTGTGACTAAATTAAGTACATACTTTAATTTAAATTTAAAAATACTTATTGCCTAATAATGCTAACAATTATCTGAGCCTTCAGCAAGTCGCAATCCTTTTGCCAGTGGAGGGTCTTCCCTTGATGCTGAGGACGACGACCGATCAGGGTGGTGGCTGCTGAAGGCTATGGAGGCTGTGGCAATTTCTTAAAAGGAGAAAACAATGGAGTTTGCTGCAATGATTGACACTTTCTTTCCCAAAAGATTCCTGTGTACAGTGTGATGCTGTTGAATAGCATTTTACTCACAGTAAAACTTCTTTCAAAATGGGAGTCAGTCCTCTCAAATCCTGCCACTGCTTTATCAACTAAGTTGATGGAATATTCTAAATCCTTTGTCGTCATTTCAAAATGTTCACAGCATATTTGCTAGAAGTAGATTCCATCTCAAGAAAACCCTTTCTTTGCTCATCCATAAGAAGCAACTCCTCATCTGTTCAAGTGTGATCATGAGACTGCAGCAATTCAGTCACATCTTCAGGCTCCACTTTTAATTCTAGTCCTCTTGCTATTTCTACCACATCTGCAGTGACTTCCTCCACTGAAGTCCTGCACCCCTCAAAGTCACTCAGGAGGGTTGGAATCAACATCTTCCAAACTCCTGTGTGTATGGATATTTTGACCTCCTCCCATGAATCACAGCTGTTCTTAATGGCATCTAGAAGGGTGAATACTTTCCAGAAGGTTTTCAATTTACTTTGCCCAGATCCAGCAGAGAAATCACTATCTATGGCAGCTATAGCCTTACGAAATTTTTCAAGTCTTATTATTTCTGAAATAATGAAACTTGAAAGTTGAAATTACTTCCTGATCCATGGGCTGCAAAATGAATGTTGTGTTGGCAGGCATGAGAACAATATTAATCTCACTGTACATCTCCATCAAATCTCTTAGATAACTAGGTGCATTGTCAGTGAGCAGTGATATTTTGAAAGGAATCTTTTTATCTAAGCAGTAGGTTTCAGCAGGGCTTAAAATATTCAGTAAACTATCCTGTAAACAGATGTCCTGTCATCCAAGCTTTGGTGTTTCATTTCTAGAACACAGGCAGAATAGATCAAGCATAATTCATAAGGGCCCTAGGATCTTCAGAATGGTAAATGAGATTTGGCTTCAACTGAAAGTCACCAGCTACTTTAGCCCCTAACAAGAGAGTTAGCCAGTCCTTTGAAGCTTTGAAGCCAGGCATTGACTTCTCCTTTCTAGCTATGAAAGTCCTAGATGGCATCTTCTTCCAAGAGAAGGCTGTTTCATCTACACTGAAAACCTTTTGTTCTGTGTAGCCACCTTCCTCCATGGTCTTAGCTAGGTCTTCTGATAACTTGCCGCAGCTTCTCCATCAGCGCTTGCTGCTCTGCCTTGCACTTTTATGTTATGGAGACTGCTTCTTCCCTTAAACCTCATGAACCCCGCTCTGCTAGCCTCAGACTTTTCTTCCGCAGCTTTCTCACCTCTCTCAGCCGAAGCTCCATAGAATTAAAGAGAGTTAGGACTTTGTTCTGGATTAGGCTTTAGCTTAAGGGAATGTTGTGGCCGGTTTAATCTTCTACCCAGACCACCAAAACTTTCTCCATATCAATAAGCATAGCATATCCATAGCAATAAGGCTGTTTTGCTTTCTTATAGTTCATATTGTTGGGGCTCAGAAAACAGTATCCTGAAATGAAGGCCTCAGAAACAAAAGCAAAATTTTTTCTTCAACCTTCAGTCCTCCTCTCTCTCAGTCCAATTCTCCCCCAAGGTCAGCCACAGAAGCTGGAATTCCTCTTCCTCAAGGTAGGCCATAGAAACAACTTTCCCAGAAAGCCAGGCATGAAACCTAAAAATATTCTTTGTAAATATTCTTTGTAATAACTGGCCATAAAGAAACTATTTGACCCACCTTGTTTGGCTGTAGGTCATACCGACCCCCATTTCAGGGAGGACCCTGCCCCACACCCAGAAGGAAGGAGGCTGCTCAGAGAGGCCAAGAAGAACCTAGACAGACAGGCTGGGATTCCCCCTCAGTCTATCAGCATTAGATCATTAGACCCTTTCTGTCTAGCCAGATTTCTACATGGCTTCCATACTTTATTGAACCTAAGCATAAAAACAGATAATTTCCTTTGTATCACTAGATCTTCATTCTGAAGAGTCCCATGTATACACATTACATAAATTTGCATGCCTTTTCTCCTGTTAATCAATCTGCCTCAAGTCACTGATTTTTCAGAGAACCTTCAGAGGGCGAAGGGTCCCCTTGGCCCCTACAGCATGTTCACTGGAGCAGCACTAACCTCCTTCAAGAACTTTCTTTGCATTCGCAGCTTGGCTAGCTGTCTGGCACAAGAGGCCTGGCTTTCAGCCAATCTCTGCTTTTGGAAATGTCTTCCTCACCAAGCTTGATCATTTCTAGCTTTTGATGTAAAGTGAAAGACTTGAGACCCTTCCTTTCACTTGAATACTCAGGGGCCATTGTTGGGTTATCAATTGGCCTAATTTCAGTATTGTTGTGTCTCAATCAATAGGGAGGCCTGAGGAGAGGGAGGGAGACCAGGGCCAGGCAGTTGGCACAGATGTCAGAGCACACACAGCATTGAGGCTCAAGGTCACTGTCCTACATGGGTGCAGTTTGTAGTGCCACAAACCAGTCACAATACTAACATCAAAGATCACTGGTCACAGATCACCAAAACGTATGTAATAATAATGAAAAGGTTTGAAATATTGCAAGAATCACCAAAACGTGACACACAGACACGAAGTGAGCACATGCTGTTGAGAAAATGAAACCAATAAATTGCTCAGTGCAGAGTTACCACAAATCTTCCATTCGTAAAAAACACAATATCTGTGAAGTGCAACAAAGCAAAGTGCTATGAAACAAACTATGCCTGCATATGCGTGTATACACAGAGACAGAGAGCAAGAGAGAGAGAGAAGTTTTACACCATGTGTGCCTTCAGGACGCTTGCTATCTAGGAGAGTTTCCTATAGCAAGCTTCCTAACACTGAACATTAAGGTTTTTTTCTCAAAATTATATGGTTACAAGTACATTCAGAAAAACACATTCTATATAAGATGACATAAATTGTATGGATTATCATTAGCAATTTAGTTATTAGCAATTCATATATACTTATATATCCTATTTTTATCTTCATTATGTTTAAATAATGTTCTATGTATATTACAGATGAAAACAAAACAAAAATTTATGAATGCAGGTGAATTTCAAACAGCAAGTCACTGGGCTCCTTCACCCAATCTGCATAAACTCCTCTCTCAGAGTCAGTAGGTCTTCAGATATTATTTTGAATAATTTGTGCTATCATTCCAGAACAGATTCAGTGCATTATTCGATGGTAACCAATTTTCCCGTTTTAGAGGAATTTGAGTTAGAAACTCCAGGGCTTGGCTTTCAGGCCAAAACCCGATACGACTATGCTCCCATTCTGCTTTGCCGGGCCTGAGTGATCCCTTCGTTTGTAGTCTTTGGTTGCTAATTAAAGCAATTAGTATCACCTCTACAGTCATGTATTTCACACCACGCTCTACATCACTGTAATTAAATAGATTACCAACATAATTAATGTACATCCGTGAATATTCTCGTTTCCACTATAAATTTCTCTAATTCCTGGAAAACAAATTTCAACTCTGTTTGAATGTCTGATTGTTTTTCCATCAAGAGAAGCTGAGGTTACCAGTACCTACAGTACTCTATCACACAAATACTCCATTATGTCTTGATTAAAAGGCAAGAACAAGATTTTTCAGATATAAGAATTTTTAAAATACAGTCCCTGTCATTGTTTGGAACCACATCCAATGGCTCTTGGATGGAAACTCTCTGATAAGACAGGGGTTCTCAACTCTGACTGCCCATTAGAGTCACCTTGGGGCATTTTTAAACTCCTGATACCTGAGCCCCACTCCCAGCCATCAATCAACTTCTCTGTTAGTATACTAAAAGGGAAAACACTGTATCAATAAAAAACACTCTTTTCGGGTGGCGTGGTGGCTCATGCTAGCACTCTGGGAAGCCAGGGAGGGAGGATCGCTTGAGCTCAGGAGTTTGAGGTTGCTGTGAGCAACGATGATGCTACTATACTCCACCAGGGTGATGTAAGACTCTGTCTCAAAAAAAAACAACAACACTCCTTTAAATATTTTATGATACTAGAAATATAAATTTTTCCATCCAGTTTCACTTTGAAAACCACTTATTCTGTTTTTATTTTTCCCCAATTTTTCAAATGGAGAAGGGTCAATTTGCATAACAGATCTAATATTACATCTGTCATTTATTTTACCCATTTGTCTTCTATAACGATATCGATGAAGAAAGGACTTTTTGACTGACTTCAGAGTGACTTATCTGAAAATGAGCATTGACTCTGCCACTTATATAACTGCTGGAATGTTGGGACCCAGAGCTGAAGTGGAAACTTGACCCTTGTCCATGAGAGCCTTGGAAATTTATGGTGAGAATTGAATGAGAACAGTGGTAGAGGTTTGAGAAATAAACTTCTCTAATATGGTAGAGAAAAAAAACTTGCTTTAAATCCAAGTACATAGCCATGCAAATAAATCTCCCAGCTTTCACTAGAACTTACAGGTCAGAATCAACCAATGCCCTCCCTTCGGACAAAGGATTTGAAAGATTCTAGCACAGTCATTAGAGTGTGGGTGGGCATGAATTCCAATCCTGTGTTTTATTAACTGTAGGACATTAGGCTAAGAACTTAAACTTGGGTGCTTCAATCTCCTCATCTATCACAGGGGCGTGGTAATAGTACCTATGCCACATGGCTGATACTAAGATTACATAAAATCACCTGCTTCAGGAATCAGCGTGAACAGTTATCACCTTCCTGAAACTGCACTTGGACCATCAGAGTTTCAAAAAGGGAGTCCATTTGTTCAATCATTAAAAAATGTTTCCAACCAATGCAGAACTATATTGAAATGCACAGCAAAACAAAACATCCTGGCTCTGTTTTCTATTTTGACATAGTCTATTCGGCCACAAGGACGGACGCTGGAATCTGAAAAACCAGGTAGAGTCTACATGTTTCATTATCTCATTCTTATCCTCACATTTCCTTGGTATTCAGAAAAATATTTTTCAGAAACATTCTTTTTCTACACTTACAACTGGTGCTGGTTGAACTCTTCATTAATCAGCTAAGGTTGAATGTACATATTGCATCGGGTATACTACATACAAAGCTGCTGAATTTGCCATTAGTCTTTGAGCTCTCAAGGAACTTATTTTAATTTTCCATGCTGTCTAGGTAACTTAAATTGAATACATTAATCAAACTTTTCATTCTACACAGGTATAATTTAATAGTAGAGCATAGATTCTTCAATTTGAGGCTCTTTTCATATCAAAGAAGATAGTGGTATTTCTCATTAACAGCTGTGCACAGAATGCAGCCGAAGAAAACATTTCTATATATGTCTCTTATAATTACATGCTCTTGATTTATGGAGAATTGATCATTAATTTATATGTTAATTTTATTGCATTTCTCAAATAAAAGCATAATCTCATCTTTGCCAAAAATCTCAGGATTTGATTTGTTTTTGTTTTTGTTTCTCTACCTTTTATTTGCCAAAATTTGCAAACTGTTAACTTTGACTTTAACTCAATGTTCTCAAAATGTGGTCTCTAGAAAACCTGTATCTGATATGCTTGATAAAAACACTGGAACCTAGACCCAGCATCACTGAGCCACCCGATCAGAAATTGTGAGCAATACTGCCCAGTTCTAAAATTAACTTCTAGGGTCCACTCAGAATCACCCAGTGTAGGATTTTCCATTTTAATTTCATCTGTTCATATATTTTAAGAGAAGAAGCGGTTTAAGTACACCATGATTAAGAATCCCATTTGTAAATGTGAGTTGCAAAGATTCTGTTTTAGTTTATATCATACTAAAATATTTTCTTGGACAATTAAAATATTTGCCTTTAATTCTTCTAATGTTTTCCAGAGCAAAGCATTATAAAATTGTTAGTACTTTTATTTAATCTATGTTTTAGTAACAAAAAGCTATTAATATTATCAGAAGTCTTTCCAACTTGACAAATCACAAACCCATTTACTACAAACACGCATGTACTGTTGACGTTGCTTATAAAATAGAAAACTACCAAGAATTTTGAAGTCCTACGTGTGTGCCCCTTTCTGGTCTCATGCTCCCGACGAGATGTAATCACTAGCCTGCACTTTTGTCTTTATCCTTCTCTGCTTTTTCTTTCTGTTTACCACATATAGGTATACCCACGGACAATACATATTTAAGCTTTGTATGTTTTTGCGCATTATATAAGGTGGGATCCTATGCATATGTTCTGCAATTTCCTTTCTTAACTCATTGTTATGTTTTCAGGAGTTACTGATGCTGATGTGTGTAGTAGCAGTTCATTCATTTTTACTGCTGTGTAGTATTTTGTTTTGTGAATGTACCATAATCTATTCATTCAACTATCAAAAGACATTTGAGTTGTTAACAGTTACTTGCTATTACAAACAACGCTGTTCTTTCTTGTCTTGTTCATGTCTTCTAGTGTATGTGTGCAAGAATTTTTCTAGGCTATGTACCTGGGAATAAAATTACTGGCTGTAGGATTTCATATATTCAACTTTATGAGATAAGAACGAATTGCTTTGAGAGAGTTTGTACCAATTCAGACTCCCATCAGCAGTGTATAATAGTTCTCATTGCTCCACATGATGACAACACTTGTGGTATTCAAACTTTTTAAATTTACTCAATATAGAGGATGTTAAATGTACCTTATTATTGTTGCAATTTGCTTTTCTCTGATTTCTAATGAGGTTAAGCCTTTTTTTCGTGGTTTATTGACCATTAATGTAATCTTTTATATAAAATGCCTTTTGAATTGTAGTCTTCTTTCTATTGTTTTTCTTATTCTTGTTGATTTGTAGGAATGCACATATTCTAGATCTTAGTCATTAGTCTGCCGCATGTAATATATATACATTTTCTTTATTGGACCTTAATAAATAGCACCTACACAGAAACGCTTTACACCAAATTCTCATCTCAGGGATTTGGGGGCCACCCAGGTAATGTGAATTCATACCCCAAATCCTCTTGTGAGCTGAGTTATGGTTTGGAATTCTCAGGAGAAAATAGTTTCCCTTTTTCACTTGGTGGGAAGACTGAGACCAGCAAGGATTTGTACTGTCCCTGGGTCAACATTTGGCTAAGGTGCTGACTCTCAGGCCTGGGGTGTCTGCACATAACTGCCCATCATGGGGGATCCTGGGCCACCAGAGATGTGACCCACCCTCTAGGAGACCTCAGCCCCAGGGCTCAGTCACCTCTCTGGATCCAGATTCTCTCTTCACCTTAACACTTGAGAGGAGCCCTCATTTTTTCTTTTTTTCTATTTTCTTTTTTTTTCCTTTTATTTCATCATATAATGGGGGTACAAATATTATTAGGGTTACATAAATTGCCCCCACCAACCCTCCTCCCTCCACGTGCCAGAACTTCAAGCGAGTCCAATCCCCAGGTGGCACGCACGGCACACATTATGTAACTCTACACTTCCTGCCCCCTCCCGCCTGCCGTCCATCCGACATTTGGATACATTGTATAACTTTGCCTCTCCCTAAGAAGGGTTAGAGGTATGCCAATCCCCCCCACAATGCTCGCCACATCCCTATGATGTGGGTCTTGCCCCTCCCCCAGAATCCTGGTAAACACTACCGCCATTTGAGCACCATAGTTTTAATCAGTCAGTACCAATTTGATG